>JAPSGF010000010.1:6677979-6840337 GCA_035772895.1 Perdix hodgsoniae
TCGGGAGGCAATGAGAAGTGTGCCGTGAGGAGAGCTTCGCGAGGTTAAGTCCCCTCTTTTATCGTACTTAATACAGTCGAATATTTTGCTGTAACAGCAAGCAACGTAAAAGGAGAGAAGAAACTTGTTCTTGAGTTAAATCAGCACTTGTGCAACTAAACCAGCACGGTGCCACTCCCAGCATGGCTGGATGCAGCCCCAGCACATGTAATATTTAACCCGTCCCAAAAAGCTCTCCATGCTGAAGGCGGCTGTTTTGTTAATGAAAATCTAACGCAGAACGCTACCAACTTAACATGGATGTAGAAGAGTGAGCTTAGAGGGCCTCAGTTGCTCGTATGGGATATGAGCCAAGCAGAAGTTGATTAAAGCGAAGTACACGGCTCTTGGCCTGTGTTTCTGCGCCAGTTGTGATTCCTGATGCGATTGCCGACTTTCAGGTGGGATTGCTGTGTCACATCTGGAAGTTGAGGTGGAACAGCAAGATGAAGAGAAATGGAGAGAGGAAAACTGAAACACATAAAAGCAGAGGAAAAAAAAAAGCAAACAATAATTAAAGCTCTCTGCTACCCAGTGCTGAAAAGTTACTCCAGAAGGCACATTTCAAAGTATAGGAAGACTGCTCTATTATGCCAGAGTGAAAGGGACTAGCAGAGAAAAAAACAACCAACCCAAAACAGAACTTATGCAGTGATCATGATGAAACAGTTCATGCCCCAGACCAGAAATGTTTAAACCTATTCAACAGCAGGATACTTAGAAACTTATAAACACATTTCATACACTGGCTTCACATCTTGTTCATTTCATATCTCTGAACGTTCAGGTGTAACTAGATATTGCCCAAGGTGCAGCTTAGCTCTGGATATATAGTTCTTGGACTTTTGGAAGCTCTCTGTTATGACATCTATTTAAAAATGATACAAGAACAGTTTGAGAACTGTTACCATCTCCAGCTTTAAATGATGTCATTTTGCTGAAGAGGCCTTTTAAAATACTTTCCTACATATTTTTCATTGCCATGTCATTAATTCGAACAAAGTGGGATGCAGTTCTGAAATTCCTTCCAGGACTACAGTAACAAAAGATTTGTAGTAGCCACGTTCACATTTGAACACTATAATATATTCATTCTGAATTGAAAAAACAATCCTGGAGGCAGCCAGAAGGGCACTACATATCTGGCTGATTAAAATACATCAGAACTCTGCAGCCAGCATGAAAATGATTTCATTTCTACGGTAACTGTCTCATTATTGTCAGTCTTTACCAGCTCCCGGCCAGTTCAGAAAGCAGCTTCAAGCCTCGTACTAGGAGCTGTATTGTTGCACTGACATTTTTATTTACTTTCAGTGCTGGTGAATTTCAGGTACATTGCCTCTGAAATTATTATTCCAAGTCCTGTAGGCAAGTAGTATTTTCAAGTTTGACAAAAACAAGAAACCAATTAAAAGATGTTATTCATAGTTATAAATTACAAGCCCTGCTTATCAATTAAAATACAGCTATTGGATATTGTTTTCTAAAATGGTTGGACGGTGCCAGAGTCTACTATTTGATTCTTTTCATCTACTCAAGTTCTATAGTAGAAAGTCCAAAATAGAACTTAACATGGCCATTTTTAACAGCACACAATAACATTTTAATAAAAAGTACATCTGGATTTTACTGACTTAACTGAAGGATCATTTCAAGCATTTCCAAGTAGGCTTTTATTTCCTTTATTGAAAGAAAATTGAAGGCTAGATTGTGATTTAATCGAACTCAAAGACTTGGTTTACTGAGAAAAACATATAAGATTTACAGGTAAGTGGTTTGAAGTGCTTAGAAAGCAAAAATCAATAATTCTTCGGGTTGCTGAGATTGTAGATTTTCCAGTAAGGGACAGGGAATCAGAAATGAATCTGCTTGTGGGCGCATCCACCTATTCTTTTTTAATAATATGCACATGTCAAGGAAGATAAAAAGGAAAAATCTAGCAGATTTCCAATTGCCACCAAGTTGAAGTTATCAAAATATTTGAAAAACTACAAATTATGTCTTCATCTATTTTTCCTTTTAACCAGAGTTTTCTGCAGATAGATTGATAAGCTTTATTGGATCCATCAGAATTACTTCGTAAGGGGACCTGATTTAAAAAAAAATAATAATAATAATAAAAAAAAAAAAGCAGTAATTCTAAAGCATAATTTCCCACTCAACCAACCAGCATGGTACAAAAATTACAATACTTATTTGACTGCATAGATTTACTCTCAATAAAGTTGCTTTTTAAAAGCAGATGGTCTTTTTAGCTTTAAGGGAGTAAAGTTTTAAACATAGGGCAAAAGGAATTTTCTTGGAGGAGCGGAAATTACTATTTGATGGCTAAGTCATTCAGGTTTTATTTTCAGAGGGATGGAGTAGGTAACCAAAATAGGTCAGAGGCCAGCTGAGCTACTCATACCAATTTAGTTAAAACCCATATTAGGTAAGCACAGCTTTTTCTAGTATAGATATAATAAAATGTTCTTTCCAGCCTTGCAACTCGTGAGCTGAAGTTAAGGATTATTAATTTTTTTTCCTCCAATGGAATAGTAAATCACATGGGATTATTTCATACAAAGTTTCTATTGTGATATATTAAATCAGTCTCTAACAGGATATTACATATAAAAAAAATACTTTGTTATTCATTTTCTGTGAACCGTCAGATTTTTTTTTTTCTCTTTGACCTTTATTGCAGTGGACTGCTATTTTCCTTCTATAATTTTCATCAACTCCAGCTGACTTCCAAAGAAACAACAGATAGAAATTGTGCCATATGCATCTTGTGAGTAAATTACAGCAAAGTTTCAAGAAATCACTGTATTATAATAAATTTAAATCCATCTGCAAAGCTTTTTTTTTTTTTTTTTTTTTTTTTTTTTTTTTTTTTTAGTTCCCCCTCTATTCTCACTCTCTCCAATAAAACAAGAACTCCAATCTACTCCACAGCAGGAAATGAAAGGGAGGCAGTGGGTAAGACCAGAATAAGAGCTAATTTCTTTAAGTCCACATCAGCATGCATCAATTTTCAAGTGAAATCGACATGAACTAGTCTAAAAAATGTATAGAGATGTGTGGGATATGCCAACAGTTCTAAATAACACCAGGAATGTACATTACCTCTTACCTGTAGCCTCCTCCAACAGCAGAGAAATCTTAGCAACGAGGAGCGAGGAAACCCAGTTAAGCTGTGCATCTCAGTTCTTGTGCAAGTGAAAATGAGGATCCGCATCAGAGTTCAGATTCTTTAAATCCTTGATTCATTTTTCATGGTGTACAAGACATTGCTGTATTCCTACTTACATGTACCAAACTGGAGCTCCTGCTCCAAACATTTTCAGGCTATGTGGTTGAATATGACAGAGCTTTCTATAACTGAAGAGAGGAGGTCTTTTTAAATCTGAATGAGTGTTTTTGGTAACATCAGCCTCAACTGTAATTACTGTGTGGATATGTTTAACAACTGAATATCAAAACATGGGAGCACCTGGATGTGGCAAATTTCAGAATCACAACCAATAAAAATTTAAGTGTTACATATGGGTGGTTCAACAAGCATGGAATTAACAACAACAGGTGCAGATAATTTATGTAAAAGATATTTATGGGTTACAGAAAATAGGTACTACAGAGCTCAGAGAACTTTCAATGGCACGGAGACTAAATTATAAATACTACATTCATTTTTATTTAGTAGTTTTCTCATTCATGAAGTACAAGAGAAATAAGACTTATACATACTTCAAAATTTGAGTTTGGTCTTGAAGCTCACATGGATTGGTGTAACTAAACAGTACTGAAGAAATAAAGCCAGTCCTGCCACATTGCCCATAGCACAGCTAATTGGTATTGAAATCCTAGACATATTATAGAGTCGTAGAATGGTTTAGGTTGGAAGAGACCTCAAAGATCATCAAGTTCCAACACGACTCCCCGTTACTTAAGTACCAAGGGAATGCTTTATGAATACATGTATCTGATTACTCAGTACCTCAATACTTGTGTAGGGAAAATAGGATCATTCTCCAAAGAGGATATCTTTGTTTGCACATCTACAGATAAAATTCCAAAACTCTTGTCCAGTTCACCATAGCACTGAACCCACACTTCAACTTAGGCATACCTTCCCACACGAAGTTAATGACAGCTTTCCTTATAGTGCTGTGCTTTCATGCTGTGCCTTCAGGACCACATCCTCACCTGGTTTATTTGTTAAGCCTTTTAAAACCAGCTGAGGATTGAACATTGAGCATTTCATGTAATTGGAGACATCTGCATTGGACAAAGACTCACACAGGTGTTTCTGATCACACCTTTGGACATGTCTGCTTCAGCACATCCAGCAGCTAGCAGTTTAAAAAGCAAAGTTACATAGATACCCTGACATATTTCTGAAGATCTGTAAGAATACACCTACTTGATTTATGAGTTAGTTTTTCAACTTCAAATGCAAATAAGCGTTTAAGTTAGCTGAGTTAGCTGCAGTGTCAAGATTACCTACGTGAACAGGTGTTCATGGAAAGAATAGCAACTTTCTAGATACAAAGATCTGCAATTTAAATAGATTAGTGGAGTGTTGTTTTGTTGTGTTTTTATTTTTTTAAGTACGTAAATATGTTTATATATCATGTAGATATCTCCAAGGTTAAATTTTCCTCCCTCCTTTCCCTTAAGTTTTTCCTGAAAAAGACTCCGTTATTTTTCTCGACTGTAGAATTCAAGAGCTCTTGGGCCACTTAATTTAAGAAAAGTTATTTGAATCTTTACGTTGTTCTTTCAGCTACAAGCATTGTAGACGGCAAGCATAGAAAGACTCCGCCCTCGAGTAGTTGCTAGTAGCAACCAGATAAGGAAGTAGTGACGCAAGTGCTTACGCAAGATAAGAGGGGCGCGGACAAAGTTGTACAAGGCTATATAAACTCCTGTCACGATTCAATAAACGCCATTTTACCTTCCACCACATTGGTGTGCACCGGGGTAGATGGACAGACCGTTGAGTCCCTAATGATTGCGAACACCTGGATGAAGCAGAAGGCTTCATTTGGTGACCCCGACGTGATCGTTAGGGAATAGTGGTCGGCCACAGGCGGCGTGGCGATCCTGCTCTCATCCGTCTCCCTTGGGGAAGGAGGCGATGACCCTAGAAGAGGGGGCTGCGGCTTAGGAGAGTGGAAGCTGGGTAGCGTCGGAGGGGGCTCTACGGCCGGGAGCCTGCTTAACCTGCCGAGGACCCAGGAACCCATCGGAAGAGGAGCCCGGTGGGAGTTCGAGTTCAGTCTGCGGGGCGGAGTGAACATGGATGCCGTCATAAAGGTGATTTCGTCCGCGTGTAAGACCTACTGCGGGAAAACTTCTCCTTCTAAGAAGGAAATAGGGGCAATGCTGTCCCTTTTACAAAAGGAGGGACTGCTTACATCCTCCTCAGACTTGTATTCCCCGGGGTCCTGGGATCCCATTACCGCGGCGCTTTCCCAGCGGGCGATGGTACTGAGGAAGTCGGGGGAGCTGAAAACCTGGGGGCTGGTCTTGGGGGCGCTGAAGGCAGCGCGAGAGGAGCAGATTACATCTGAACAGGCGAAGTTTTGGTTGGGTCTGGGGGGAGGAAAGGTCTCTCCCACAGGAAAACCGATTACCGAGCCCCAGGTCGAAGAGGAGGAGGAGAAAATGGCTGCGCAGCAAGAAAAGAAGATGGCGCCGATGGAGACAGGGGCCGCACCCGAACCGCCGATTCGAGACAAAGAACAGCTCGAGCCTTATCTCTCGGCTGCAGCCCCTCCTCTGCCAACGGCTCCTCCACAGCTCGAGCCTTCTCTCTCGGCTGCAGCCCCTCCTCCGCCAGCGGCTCCTCCGCCAGCGGCCCCCCCGCCAGCTTATGGGTGTGGCCCTTCCCTTTATCCTTCTCTTGCCGCGTGGGGAGGGGGTGATGTTAAAGGGGCGGTAGATCAACAGGAAATGGGCGGGGGAAAGGAGGGGCCCGTCAAGGTGGAACAGCAAATCGCTGCTCCTGCCCCCCCCCTCTGCCCTCTCTTCCCCATGGGGGAGGGAACAGGGGCGTGGTTGCCATAGCCCGGCTCTTACTGATTGGGCGAGGATTAGGGAGGAGCTCGCAACGGCGGCCCCGTCCGTGGTGGCCATGCCCGTAGTGATAAAAACGGAGGGACCGGCTTGGACTCCTCTGGAGCCAAAACTGATTACGCGATTGGCCGACACAGTCAGGACCAAAGGTTTACGATCTCCAATCACTATGGCAGAAGTGGAAGCTCTTATGTCTTCCTCGCTGCTGCCGCATGACGTCACGAATCTTATGAGGGTCATACTAGCCCCCGCCCAATATGCCCTGTGGTCGGACGCTTGGGACGTCCAGCTACAGACGGTTATAGCGGCGGCTACCCGAGACCCTCGACTCCCTGCGAATGCTCAGGGACGCGGGGAACGAACTAGTTTAGATCGCTTAAAGGGCCTGGCGGATGGAATGGCTGGGAACCCGGAGGGCCAGGCCGCGCTTTTGAGACCGGGGGAGTTGATTGCTATCACGGCATCAGCTCTCCAGGCGCTCAGAGAAGTTGCCCGGTTAGCGGAGCCTACAGACCCTTGGGCGGACATCACACAGGGACCGTCGGAGTCCTTTGTGGATTTTGCCAATCGCCTCATAAAGGCGGTTGAGGGATCGGACCTTCCATCTTCGGCACGAGCCCCCGTGATTATTGACTGCTTTAGACAGAAGTCACACCCAGATGTCCAACAGCTTATACAAGCAGCACCCTCCACATTAACGACACCAGGAGAGATAATTAAATATGTTCTAGACAGACAGAAGGTTACTCCACTCACGGACCAGGGAATAGCTGCGGCTATGTCGTCAGCCATCCAACCCTTAGTCATGGCGGTGGTCAACAAAGAAAGGGATGGACAAGGTGGACCAGGTGGTCGCGCCCGGGGACTTTGCTATTCCTGCGGATCCCCAAGGCACTATCAGGCGCAATGCCCTAAAGGAAAGAGGTCAGGGGGTAACCGTGATCGGTGTCAACTATGTGACGGGCCAGGGCATAACGCTAAGCAATGCCGGAAATTTCAATATGTCCCGCGGGGTGAAGGTATGGGCCAGGGTCATCGACCTGGGAAGGGACCTTCCTCAGGGCCGTGGCCTATTTCAACTCATCCCACCGTGTCATTGGCAATGACTATGGAGCACAAGGATCGCCCCATGGTCAGGGTTATGATGACTAACACGGGCAGCCACCTAGTGAAGCAACGCATGGTTTATATCACAGCGCTGCTGGATTCTGGGGCTGATGTTACTATCGTCTCAGAAGAGGATTGGCCGACTGACTGGCCATTGATGGAAGTTGCGAGTACACAAGTTTATGGGATAGGAGGGGGAATCCCTATGCGGAAATCCCGAGAAATGATTGAAGTAGGGGTCATAAATCGAGACGGCTCTTTGGAGCGACCTCTGCTTATTTTCCCAGCGGTAGCCCTGGTTAAAGGAAGCATCCTAGGGAGAGATTGTTTGCAGGGCCTAGGGCTCCGTTTGACAAATTTATAAAAAGGGCCACTGTTCTTACTGCAGTGCTACATCTGGCTATTCCACTGAAATGGAAGCCAGACCACACCCCTGTGTGGATTGATCAGTGGCCCCTTCCCGAGGTTAAACTAGTAGCGCTAATACATTTGGTTGAAAGGGAATTACAATTAGGGCACATAGAACCTTCGCTTAGCTGCTGGAATACACCTGTCTTTGTGATCCGGAAAGCATCCGGATCCTACCGTCTGCTGCACAATTTGCGTGCTGTTAACGCTAAACTAGTCCCTTTTGGGGCAGTCCAACAGGGGGCCCCAGTTCTTTCGGCGCTCCCGCGTGGTTGGCCCCTGATGGTACTGGACCTCAAGGACTGCTTCTTTTCTATTCCCCTTGCGGAGCAGGACCGTGAAGCCTTTGCATTCACCCTTCCCTCTGTCAATAACCAGGCTCCTGCACGCAGATTTCAATGGAAAGTCTTGCCTCAGGGAATGGCATGCTCCCCCACCATTTGCCAGTTGGTCTGGGTCGGGTATTAGAGCCCCTCAGGCAGGAATACCCATCCCTGTGCATGCTGCATTATATGGACGATCTTTTGATAGCCGCCCTCGACCATGAGAAGTTGGAGATGGTGGGGAGAGAGGTCATAAGTGTACTAGAGGGGGCGGGCTTTACTATTTCTCAGGATAAAATCCAAAGAGAACCTGGCATAGAGTACCTTGGCTATCGGTTAGGAAGTACCTATGTAACTCCAGTGGGTCTATTAGCAGAACCGAAGATCTCCACCCTGTGGGATGTTCAGAAACTGGTGGGATCCCTCCAGTGGATCCGACCAGCGTTAGGGATCCCACCACGACTGATGAGCCCCTTTTACGAACAGTTGAAAAGGTCAAACCGGACATAAGTCGCGAAAGTAATGTGACTGGAAAAGATGAGGCGAGCTTTCCCTTTGCAGGCATTTCTGGCTGGATACCTGAAGAAGAGGCCCTTGAAGGCAGGCAAGAAAGACCCGGAGAAGAAGCCCTTGCTGCCAACGAGAATTAATGGAATTACAGTGTTTGTCTGTTTATTTATTCTATGTGGGGTCACGGGAACGGGCGCTGATATACACCTGTTAGAACAGCCAGGGAACCTTTGGGTCACTTGGGCCAACCGTACCGGCCAGACAGACTTTTGTCTCTCCACGCAGTCAGCCACTTCGCCGTTTCAGACGTGCTTAATTGGTGTCCCATTAGAGATTCGAGAACGAGATTTTGAGGGTTATGTCTCTGATACTAGTTGCACAGACAATAGAGCCACCTTTGCCTATCGGAAGGTATCTTGTTTGCTGGCAAAGTTGAATGTTTCCCTCTGGGACGAGCCACTAGAGCTGCAATTATTAGGCTCCCAAGCCCTCCCTAACGTCACCAATACCACTGACCCTACGGCTGGGGGATGTATAGGGTTCGGCCCAAGATCTAACCCGACCGTCGCTTACGGATGGGGCCATAAGGAAGTGCTGCATTACTTCCAAAAATTCCCATGGCTTAACCCTTTTTTAACTATAAAACCAACTCCTCAGAGCCGTTTACAGTAGTAACAGCTAATAGGCACACACTCTTCACGGGGGGAGGATATTGCGGTAGACACACATACTGGGGTTTGCTCAATTGCTCAGGCACATCCCTTGCATGTGGACAGGTTTCATCTCCCCCCGGGGGTGACATACAGTGGAGAGTATCGGAAGGCGGATGCTTACCGGGACAGTCCACATTAAAACTCCCCAATGGAGAAACATTGTGCTGGGGGAAGATAGCCAAACCATTACCATGGGTTCATAGCGGCAGCTTTACTAAGCCAAAAGCGTTACCACCTAACATCTTCCTCATCTGCGGAGATCGCGCGTGGCAAGGAATTCCAAGCCATCCGATAGGGGGTCCTTGCTACTTAGGGAAGCTCACCATGTTAGCACCCAATCACACAGAAATCCTTAAAATGCTCGCCTTTACATCCCGAGCAGTTGTGAGACATAGACGAAGCTTAACACGTTTGGACAATACGTGCTCAGATGAAGTACAGCTTTGGAGCACCACGGCAAGAATCTTCGCGTCCTTCCTGGCACCGGGAGTAGCAGCGGCACAAGCCTTAAGGGAAATTGAGAGACTGGCTTGTTGGTTCGTTAAGCAGGCCAATTTAACGACGTCGCTCCTTAGTGATTTGCTAATGGATGTCACGAGCATCAGGCACGCGGTCCTGCAAAACCGAGCAGCTATTGATTTCCTGCTTTTGGCTCATGGCCATGGTTGTGAGGATATCGCAGGAATGTGCTGTTTTAATCTTAGCGACCACAGTGAATCCATACAAAGGAAGTTCCAGCTTATGAAGGAACATGTTAACAAGATCGGCGTGGAAAAGGACCCGATTGGAGATTGGCTGCGTGGACTGTTCGGAGGCATAGGGGAATGGGGTATACATCTGCTTAAGGGTCTGCTTATGGGACTTGTAGTAATCTTGCTTTTGCTGGTTTGTGTGCCTTGTTTGTTGCAAATTATGCTAGGTTGTACACAGCGAATGATTGATCGCACTATTAATTATCACATAGAATATAGGAAAATGCAAAAGGCTTGTAGGCTGTCAGAAAACACGGCGGTATAAGGGTAGTATGGGATCCTTTTGCGAGTCGGGATGTAACGGGGCAAAGCTTAACTGAGAGGACAATAGAATGTTTAGGCGCAATGCGGGGATTTCGGTTGTACGCGGTTAGGGTCCTCTCAGAATATGGTAGTTACGCTTGTGCATAGGGAGGGGGAAATGTAGACGGCAAGCATAGAAAGACTCCGCCCTCGAGTAGTTGCTAGTAGCAACCAGATAAGGAAGTAGTGACGCAAGTGCTTACGCAAGATAAGAGGGGCGTGGACAAAGTTGTACAAGGCTATATAAACTCCTGTCACGATTCAATAAACGCCATTTTACCTTCCACCACATTGGTGTGCACCGGGGTAGATGGACAGACCGTTGAGTCCCTAATGATTGCGAACACCTGGATGAAGCAGAAGGCTTCAAAGCATGAAGCTGGACTATATAACCTAAATTTATAAGATACTGGATCATTTCCTCAAGATTCGTCTTTGTGAAATGCAGATGAAAACCATAAGGCAAAATTGGCTGTCTGTGACACATTTAAACAAACTGGAAGTCATTCTTGAGTACTTCCAGAAGTGACTGAATATATGTGATTAGACATGCACACAGTAGCAGTTTTGCCAGGTGTAGAAGGTTGAAACTGTGTAATTATATTGAAAATAAAATTGTACGAAGGAAAAACAACTCAGGAAGTTGCAGTTTTTTCACATTTGAAGAAAACTCCCATGTCTAAGTCAAACTAGCCTTCAGGCAACTTCAGACTTCTATAACTGACAGTTACACAGCAGATCACTCACTGACCTTGGCAGTGCTCTGTGGGTTACACTATAATACGCAAACTTTCTTAAATTGCACCTCAATCTGTTTGGCACAAGAAGTCTTCCTTCATAACACAGGGCTTGAAATCTCATTTTGAAAGCAGGGAAACTTACTTGGCAGTGTTGTCCAGCTACTCACATCTGATAGAGCTGCACTGTAAATGTGGTCATGAAATGGCTCTCTCTTATCCCTCTCTCTCTTTGGAGATCAAACTACCCAGAGGAGAAGCATCCTTCTGCTGATACTCGAGCTCCCACCACTCTTCCCCTCCAGAGAAACCAAAGCAATAGACCACAAGCAGAAATCTGCACGTATTGAAATTGTATCATCTATTTTGATTTGTACCCTATTCCACCAGAACAGATGAACACCAACACTCATGCACTTGGTCTTTCATTCTTTTCTCACCTACTTAGCTCTCGTGATCCTCTGAATTTCTCTGATCTTCCTAAATACCTCTATCATTCCTTAAACAATTGTAAATAACTACATGTTCTATATTAAGTTTTCAGAGAGAGAACACACAGAATGTAAGTGAGGGAAACGACATCAATGTCTGCAAATCTCTAATTGCTGAGCACTGTTATTAGGCTAATAAACTTGTTTTGTCATGCCCATCTATAGTCAGTAGCAGACCTGACAGGGCCCAATTCCCATTCAGCATCGTTCACTATTGTAGCACCAATTTGTTGTGACCACAACTGAAATACAGGATGCATTTAGTGCCAAATGCATGAAAAAGCTTCCCCCATAAAGTCATCCTATTTGTCTAAACTAGCAAATCTTCACATTATACAAAGTACAAAGAATGTTCTTATTTTGGGAGAGTTACATTGTAAAGCTAATTGTCCAGAAACTGATACTGAGATAAACAGTACTTTACATTTTAATCAACTCACATTTAGAAATACTTACAATCTTTTCTTCTGCATTACTGTATTAATATTTCTACTTCTGATCCCCTGTTACAACATCAGCAGTTCTGCTGTAGCAATAAACACCATTTTCATATTCATTACAGTCAGTAACCTTGATTAAACAGAAGCACAATTACATAAATTGGAAAGATTAGTCTATATATATATTAAAAATAAGCACGTTCTGTGCTAAAGGCTGTACTGACATAAATGACCATTTTACTCCAATTAAGTTTAACCTATGTCACTATTTTATCTATTACATAGTCTCTCAGTTTAAAACTGGATGAGTTTATATAACAAAACCTGCAGCTAAGAACTTGAAGAAAAGCACCACTTTCTCATATACCCTGGCTTCAGGTTTCAAATGTGTCACAGTTTAAAGAAAAAAACAAATTTCAAAATGCTTAACATAAACACCAGTATCATCCCAGCAGGGAAGACTACAGCAATCTGGGACACTTCTGGATCCCTTGGGCATTGAAACGAAGACAGGTATCGAACTGCAGAATAAGTACACAGGCATCTGCCATTAACACTGCACACCTTTTCCCATCTAGCTGCATCTGAGTTTGTTACATGTAATCTGTACTGATAGTAATTTTCAGATATTTTAATAACAGTAAGACAGCTGACATTTAGTTACAGCTTGTTTTTTGTCCCGTGACATTCCTGGAAAGCACTGAGGTAGCTACCAGGAAGCTGAAATGATGATAAAAAACATTTCTGATGGAGAGGCTGAAATACATGGCTCTAAGTCCCTGTTAGCACAGACCCATCTAATGACATCCAATAAGCTTTCACCCTATCCAAGAAACTACTAAGCACTTAATCCTTTTTTGTTCTCTTTTCTTTAATATAGAAGAATGAGGCCACGTATAAGAACTGATGTCCAGTGTAACGCTGCCTAAATAACTTAAGATACAGAAGTACTTAGAGATTAAAATACATGTGATGTAAAAGCGGCCATGGAAGGTGGAATACCAGACAAGATCTGTCACACCATTGATAATTTAATTTAGTTTTCTCACGTTATTAAAAATCTGAAATAAAGATTCAGATGGCATATATTTATGGTTTTCCTCAACGTCTATAGCTTTAGGAGTCACAGAAAAACAAAGTGCTGAAAACTCTTTTTAGAGCATCTGAGAGAATTGAATTTCCTACTTAGGGAAGAAGAAAACAGGTTTCTTTAGCTCTCGCTGGAGAACTACCTATTCCTCATCTCAGGGTGATGTTCAGTAGGAAACTCTCTGCTGGATGACAGCCCGAAGCAATACTTCTCCCAATTCCAGCCATATAATTTCTAGAGCAAGTCAGAAGAAAAGCATTTGCAAGAGGGGTGCTTGAATAATCTATCAGTTCAATTTAACAGCTGGATGAAATGGAAAAGAGTACTTCAGACAGCTTTTGGGGTTGGTTTCTTGTGTTTTTTTGTTGTTGTTTTTACAGAACTCTAGGGTTATGCAGCTTGCACTTTGAAAAAAATGAGAAAAATTACTTGTCACATCTGAGATAGAGATTTATAAACAACAGTCAAGGAAATCATTTCTCAGTTCAGAACATTGCGCTAATCTGACATCAGGTATTGATTGCTTTAGCGTAATTATATCATCCTCCTGGTGCTACACTCAGTACTGTTTTGGCCTGCTTTAGGAGTGAAACAGCTTGTCCTCCTCGAGCAGTACAGGATCAGTCCAGCTAATGGTAGTAAATACGTGAACAAAAACATCCATTCAGTGCTATCCTACTTCATTTAATGGCCACTCTGTAGGGCAAAGAGAAACATCTGTTACTGTCCTCAAAGAGAACATCTGGTTAAAGTTTGCCTTGGAATGTTTGTAAGTATAATGATGCAAAACTTAACATGGGTTTGCTCCTCCCCCACTCCCTTCTTCCCTCCAGAGATCACATTCACAAATTTATTACCTAAATAACAGCAGGAAGTTGGGCAGTGCCTACCAGGAATGGAGAGAGCAGGAGATACCACCCTTCCTTCTTGTCAGCTGTACAATCCTGGCCACTACCTCTTAAAAAGTTGACACATTCAAAAGCCGTAGGTCAGCGGTGAAATCTGGTGTTCCTTAAGCATTTGTATGTTAGAAAATATACACATCTTTCTGTGTCGCACAATTCTGTCATCTCTGCCTGCAAGGAGCAATGATATTTGGTATGATCCCTGTCAAGTGCAAACAGAATGCAGTCCATGCAGTCCAATGAACTCAGCTTCTCTTCTATTCTGTCTGGATACGATCACTACCCGTTTACCATCAGATTACCATACAACACCTCAAATTCAATTACTGACAGAGGAAAAAAAGATACAGTCTATGGATCCAACCCCCTGGAGTCATACATTTCCTGTGTATCTTGCTGTGTGGAAGAGCTGATGCAGCTAATTGTGATTGCACTAAACTAAAAAAGCAACCTCTTTCCCCCATTAATCCCTCTCTTTGGAAACTAATGAGCCCCAGTGGCTGGAAGGTTATATTGTATACCTGATAGGACTGTGGCACTGTTATCTTATAACAGCTACCTCATAACATGACCAAAAGTTCCTAGGATCCATCACTGTGTATTAATCCCTATGGCAGAAAAGTAACCTGACTGTTTGAGCATGATCAATATCTCCAATGGTTCAGACAGTTCCACTGTATCAGCATTCATCATTAAAATTCCCAACACCTCATGGGTGTTCATTCCATACAGATGTGCAGCACTTAATAAAGGAGGCTTTGTACGGTCAGATGTTTCTTCTGAAAGACTGTAATAATTCACAACAGTTCTCTGCTTGCACATCATATCACAACAGGGGGCCGTAGCCGGTATTATCAAGGTAATACTGCTCAGTCTTTCCAAAATCAGCTCACTGTTGGCCAGGAGCAAGGGGGAAATGGATGTAGAATGTCAGTGTCACAAGCAGCCTGCTGGGTCATCACTGCTGGGGAACGTGGCTGGCAGTGTCCCCTAGCTGCAGGGTGAGTAAGGATGACAGCATGGTTCAAATCTCTTTGCTTCTGGTGGTGCCAGAGCAAGAATTACCTATAACATTCTTTAGACCTTTAATCAGATCATCAACCTCTGCTTTTCTTTTTCTTGTTTTTTTTTTCCCCTCTCCTCTTTCAAGTGTCAAAATGGTAAAATGCATTGGAATACTAGAAAGAAACTTACACACCTCTCTTAAATTGTGATGGTTGTCAGAGAAGAGCATACAGATCTGGCAGAAACCACATAGGCAGAAAGTACGCCAAGGATATAAACTGGTTTGGCAGAGATATATTCCTTGGAGAGTTTATAATAAAAGCAACAATATGAAAACATTAAACAGAGAGGCATGCAGAAAAAACCAAGTACTCTCACAGAGTCTTAGTTACTACAACAAGATTTTAAAAAGCAGAGTGATGTTAACTGCCAAAAATAATTGAGCAGTTTCTCTTGCCACCCTTCTTACAAAGAATTAATTGGTGAGAAAAACCATTAAGCCTTTATATATGTTTGGGTTTTTTTCTTCCAAGAAGAAACTAGCAAAACTAACAAGGTCAGCTTCAGTACGAGCAAGGATTACTCCTCATCCAGAATTATAGTGGAACTCTTGATATTTAAACAAAACCAGAGCATTAAACTTCCTATCTCACTGTGGTGACAGGAACTCTATCACAGCAAGCTAGCCATGCTGCTATCTGCATTACAGCAAATGCCTTCAGAGCTCAGCAGGGACTGGTGATTTGGGTACAAGGACCAAAAATCTTTCAAGTATGCCTACAAATCTCAGCTCTAATGCAACTCGGCTGACCATCACCGATGTAACAGAAAACTGAGGTGACGGCCCACTCATTTGGTGCTGGCTTTGCTGCACGCGTGGAGAGGTAACAGACAGCTAGGGAAACAAGATCTCAGTGTGGCAAAATGAACTTCAGTTCACTGAAGTCATTTTAATGGAAATGTAGAATAAAACAAAAATTTTTATTGCTCTCTTTATCTTTGAGTTTTGTAATATTTAAAAACAAACATTTCTGAAACTCAAATTGACTCTTCCTAATAATTTCATGTTTTTCTTCTCTGACACTACTTTTCATAACGCGTTCAGATCTGAAGGATTCCCATATCTGGAAAAACATTGGCATTGGAATCAACTGACTGACACAGGAATAGAGACATTTCTGAAGACATTGTTATTTTCACACTGATCACAGGTGGCTTTGCATAAATTCTGTGACCAAAAAAAGATACAAAAATCAAGTGGCACTCTTTTGCTCATTTAGAAAAGAAAAAAATTGCCAATGTATTTATCTCACCTCCAAATGTTTTTTGGAGATATGCAATCAATTGCTGCCTCCTTGACTGAAAAGGACTACTGGCACTCATTTATGCAATCCAATACAATTTTACTCTGTGAAAATGATTCTAATGTCATTCTTTTATCTCTGTTCCTTACCAGCTGAATGATAAATAGGCTTAATAGGCCTCACAGATCACAAACAGGTGGCATAATGATGGACTCTGCATTAGCTGCATTAGCACAGTGTGGTTTTGAAATTTCAAGAGGAAGCTGCACTGAGCTATTTGGACTATTTCAATAAATCACACAGCACTTTATTTAATTAAGCTCCTTTTAATAGCAAGATTAGAGATATAAGTATACTATGCAACCTTTTGTTTGTAGTTGATGATTCTTTCCATCCCTCCTAAATAAACACAAGTTTATAATCTGACAAAAGTAGTTCTGATTCACAACGTGAACAGTTATGACTTCGTAACAAGTATGTTACACTACTGGGCCCACAGTAGCATAGAGAAGCTACAGTGTGCCAAAATGCAAGCAGTATATACTTTATTGGACAGTATAAGAGAGCAACCTTATCTGGTGCTGCGCAGCCAGTCCAGTCCTTCCCAGCCCACGCTCAGGACCTCTCATTAATTCCCCTTCAGAGATGGGAAGATTTCCAAGAAAGAATGCAGTCTTTTGATCTCATTCTCCAAAGGAAAGAAATACTCTGAGGGTCTTAAAACCCAATTAATGACTACCATAAACAAACCACAGTAGATTTTCTGATTTTGATTGAGGTCAGTTCTCTGCATATCCTTTGGAGACAGCAGAGTGCATGGGGGGGCAGGTCTGCAGTGCTAATGGACTCTACAGAGGAAAGCAGAGTCTCCTGATAGTTCAATCAATTTTTTAGTTTGAACATTTGTTACAGAGGTATGTGATCTTTTTGAGAATGAATTGCTGACATTCCTATACAAATCAGGTGAGCACATCCATTGCATTGTGATTTACTATCTCTATCATTCCCAGTGGAATGGGCTGATATGCTAGCCAGGTAGGATTCAGCAAACAAGACCAAACCCCTTTTGAACTGCTGGCTTAAAAACAAAAACACCACAAGCACCTACCCACTAATATGTACCAAAGAAGATCTTCAAGCATCCATAGGAACTTACAGCTTGTGTTCTTCCCATCCACTGATACCTTGCAGAGAACAGCTTTGATCCTAGGCATTCCCCATTGGGCAGATGGCTGTGAGAAGGGCTGTGCTGCCAGGGCTGGGCACCATCCTAAGCTGCTGCCAGCCAGTGCAAGGCAGATGCTAACCAGCTGTGCAGGGCTGTGACACTGTCATCTGCCACTCCTCTCCACCCAGGCATAACTGCTGATCTTATGTGCCTTTAACAAGGGATTTTAGGATTGCTTAAAAAGCTGGCCTGGCAGCGTCTCCCACTTGTCTACCCAGAACTAGCTGTTAAGATATCTTTTCATCTAAGCCAGTCTGGCATTTTAAGATCTGCTGTCTTCATTGTCCTTGTTTTCAGCTCCTCCGGTGACAGAGGCAGCAGTAAGTCCTGCTCCCTCACCTGCAGCAAGGTCAGAAATTTCCCATTAACAGCTAGAGAGATGGAGCAAGTGCTCCCAGAGTCAGTGGGGGAGAGCAAAAGCACAGGTGTTGCCACAATGCCAGAACAGCACAGCTGTTCCAGAGCAGTACTTAGACAAGAGGAACTCAGATATACAAGATTAGATTTCACTTTTAACAGCACAACATAACACAGTTTGCCTGATGCTGTAGGAAAAAAATGTGGCTCATTCTGGGCATTTCCAGCAAGTCTCTACTTTAAATGATCAAAATTTCACTACCTACAAGTTACAAGTAGATTTTTAAAAGTTCAGATGGAAGCCAAACTAACGAGTTCTTGACTGCAGGTGATAAAGGCAATGTTTCACCTGTTCCTAAGGTGTATGCTCCAGGAATACGATGGGCTCTGTTCTCCTTCAAGATGCAGTCTCAGTAAAGTCAGACTAGTGTCACTGTAGGTTTGGGGCACCCATCAGAAGCGTGAGGCTGGAATACAGAATTCACAGGATTTCTATTCATTTATTTTTTTAACGTGTCCAGATGGTAAGACCCTGTTTTGAATTATGCTGACTTCAGTATTTACTTTTGCTCTCTATTGTATTTGCTCCCAGTAGCATCTGTCTAGACTGTAATGCTCATAACAAGGCCTTCCTACGATCATTCTCTGAAGCAAGTCCAACAGGAGGTTTTGCCTCCTTTTACCAGAGAATAAAGCTCCTTGCACATCATGGCAGGAGCAGTGTAGAACCCATGTAAGTACACAAAGGCTGGATAAACAGTATGCACACACACATTTCTGCTTGCTGGGGGCAGCCCTTGCCAGCTTTGGCAGCAGAACACTGTAACAATGAGTCAAACAGCAGGCAGCAGCCTATTGCATTGGACTTGCCATTTAAATGCACTAATGAGTCTATGACAGCTAGGCACAAGTGTCAGTGACATTTATTAGCTCTGATGTGGCAGACGGTTTCCCTCTTAGTGCTGCAATAACAGTTAAATGAAAACATAATTAATTTGCCAAATCAGAACAAGAACTATTTCTTAAAGAGCTGCCAATTAAATGCTACTTGTCATCACTTCATGCCCAGCAATCTGAAATTATGATCCCACGCAAAGAAACTGAAAAGCTAAGGTGAATCTCAACCGTGTACAATGGATAGAAGTTTCTCCTCTGGAAGCTGACATACAGAAAGGCTGTGCTAGCATCAGGCAGCTGGTTTCTGCTTTTGTACCATGAGCTGAGTGGGAATAACAGCCCTGCTGGGGACACTATAAAAACATTTCCTAAATAAAGCACAGACTGCAATATCCTGAAAGCTCAAAACACCTTTTTTCTTTCATTTGCTGAACCTTAAAGTACTGCAGTGAAAAACACTGAAGTTGCAGTTCTTTAATCTTTTGTTTCTGTTGAATTCTCCCTAAAACAATGAAGTGTGAGCTGTGTGCATCCAGCTGAGACAGAGCGGTTTTGAGATTCTACTAAGAATGACTGCATGGGTTACCTGTGCCATTCTCCTCTTCAAAGGTACACTGAGGTTCATTGGGTGAGAATAATTGATTTTATGGTCCAACATGAAACCTCCATGGGAACATTCAGTGAGGGAACTATTCAAGCATGGAAAGGAACAGAACACACATAGCACAGAGCTATAAGCATTGCTTCAACCTTGAAGTTACAGGCTGCAGCAGCTGAAGACCTGCATGATCTACGGTGCTTCATTTGTTTCTGTCCACTACACACACGGATGTGTCGCAGTGCCCTTGCTGCTTGCAGGCACTGTGCAAAACAATTTCGAAGAGACACAGAAATGCTTCAGCAAAGCCTAGATGAAACAACAGACTGGAGAGCAGAGCATGGCTAGTGCAGCAAACACTACATCACTTCTACAATTAGAGCTTTTAATACCTCCTGATGTTGGACACACAGTAGAATGGAGTTAATTTACCTGCTGAAGACTATAGACATTAACACAGACTAGGTGAATAAAAAAAGCTTTATAGCACTGAGAAGAACATATGCTTCAAAACATCACAGCATAAAAATCATATTATGAGGTTAGTGGCACTGTCAGCAACATCCATGTTATACTTTCACAAGTCTGCAGCAATTTAACTCCAGAAGCTTCAAAGAAAACAATATAATTAGATTGAAGAACTACAGACAGCTGCGTTTTGATCAATTAACAGCCAAGATACACTTCCTACGAACAGGGATTTTGAGACAGAACTAGCTGCTGTTTATTGACTTCTATTCTTCCATCAATAATGAAGTGTGACAGCAGGCTGGAATACCAATAACAGCAACTGAACTATTTCTTTAAGTTGTAGCTCACTTTGATGTCTCACAAAAGTAAAGAGCTTTATGAAGTACAGCATTTTTGCTATCATACTTCTTTGGTCACAAGCAGATCCTCCCGATGCTATTAGACCACAGGAATTTATAGGTTTAATCTAATTCAGGCCCTTAAAAACAAGGAAACAACTTCACTGGAGCTAGCACGAACATGATGCTACCTGGTCAGAAAAAGCACAGAGCGGCTGAGCTGGGAAGGCAGCTCTCCAACCACTGCCCCAGCAGGGCCATCCCCAGCAGGGTGCCCAGCCCACGTCCAGTGACTTTTCAGCTTCTCCAAGGAGAGAAGTCTCTGGGTGACATGTGCCCACGCTCCATCATCTGTACAGCCAAAACCAGTGCTTCCTGCTCTTTGGACAGTACGCCCTGTATTCCTGTCTGTGCCTCTTGCCTCTTGTTCTGCCACTGGGCACCACCAAAGAGCAGTGAATGGAAGAACTGTTCACTGAGACCTTCAGAAGGTGGTCTGATGGCAATGTAGCATGGCACGAAAATTGTACTTCCAATACATTAAGATTAAAGAAAAAGCATGAGTAATTTCACAAGGCCTGATGGACACAGTCACATAGCTTTTCCCTACCATTACTTGCCATTTGTTAGCAATAAGGAAAACATCTACACTTCAGAATCATAACTGATGCACATTAGGAAAACATGATATTTTCATTTGTAAATTAAAGATGTGCACTGAGACTCACAACTAAGACTGAACACGTATGCAGTTTCATTTTGCCTCAACTCTCAGAATTAGCCATAGTTAAACAACAGCTGAACAGCACTACTGCTCCAGAAGAGCTGTGACTAAGATGCGTTTTTGCTCTCTTCTCAGTACACTTTTTTCTTCTTCAGGTATGTTAAAAGAGATTTATTGCAATGTATATGGATTGATGCCAGAGACAAAAGCCCTGAGCAGCTTCCATGGGTTCCGCTTAGACACGTGGTTGGTTTATAAGCTCTGAGATGTTCTTAGAAAAGGTAGGCACTACATTCACTCAGTCTACCTGAATAATTGAAAAAATACTTATCGTACGTTCTTGGCCTCCAGTAGAGGAACTGCTTTTAGCAGCTCAGTAAAATATAAAGCAGAAAACATTCCTAGAAGAGACAGCACCAAGAATAGTGTACTTCAGTGCAGCAACATCATTACGCTGGAAATACAGATGAGGAAAAAAGGCTTTGAAGACTTTTCAAAATGGAGCAAAAAAAGAGTAAAAAACAAAACAAAAGAGATTCTGATGCACCACATCTCGTGTGAGAGAAAGGCACCAGAACACTTAAAAATTCAGCAAGCATTATGTGAGATACTGGGTTTTCTATAAAAACTGGCTGGTAGGAAGAAGAGGTCATTTCTCTGTCATTAAGATGACAAGACTGCTCATGAAGTCTGGAGGTATTCTGCAGACAAACTTCTTAAAAGAACAACAGTCTGTTTAGGACCTGATCACTCTCCAATGTTCAGGAAGCCTGTATGTATTTGAAAAAGACACAGCACCTTCACATGCTGTGTATAACAGTGAAGTTTCAGTGATGTGCACCTGGATGCAGCTCTGGGCCATAGGGGGCTAACACTTTTGAGGATGAACAACAGTATGATTAAAGAGACCACAGACTAATTGACCAGTAGGGAAAAAAAACATAGGGGAAAGAACAAAAGAGAACTACAGGAAATGAAGCTTCCCACCATCAAAATTTCAGGGTGGCAGTGCTGCAGAGAACGCAAGCAAGGAAGTTCAAGGCCACAGAGAAATGGCACTCATTTTGATTCAGGAAGATGCTCAGTCATGGCGTGACGCGGCTGCCCCACAACCAGCTGCAATCATCTACACAGGTAGCATCCAGAGAAGGGATGGTGACTGACTCCATTAACCAGTTATTTTTTGGAACACAAATACAGCTAAACTTTTTAATCCAATACTTACAAGCACTCAAAGTATTCACTCTGTATTTCTTAATTCTACTTATTCTCCAGTACACTACTTACATCTAAAGTGACTTGCATAAGAAAGCTGTTCACATGTTAGATATTTTACAAGGAAGACTGACCATGTAGATGTCCATTATTTACTGAGACCCACAGAACTAAAATAAGTACTTCAGTTCTCTTCCTTTAGATCTTTTTCTCCACTTACTCACTGGCTGCAATACAACTGTTCTTAATGCAAAGCACAGAAGCTATTCAGCTAATACTCCATGCCCATACACACAGGGGAGTGAAGTCCTAGATTTCTGCACATAAGCAAATATTATTTTCCAGTTATATTTATCCTTACATAACTCCGCACCAGAGCCTCAACATCCTTCTCAAAATATTTTTAGCTGTGACTATAAATGTTAAATTCTAAGAAAACATGAGCTAAGAATATAATGATGCACAGATGGATCCCTTAATCTCCTGAATTTCATTGCCTACCTAAACACTTCAAAAAGCATCAGTTCTAGTTGAGAGTAGAAACATTTCTGGCAATGTTCATTTTTCACTTAAAAGGAAGACAGACAATTCTAACTCAAGCTGCAATTGTTTCAAGAAGTATTACCTGATCCTGCTACCCAGGATTAATACACCAACATAGAAAATTAAAGGTACATTAATCTGACCGTCTTGGATTTGAACATCCTTCCTTCAGAAGGAAGACATAAGATTTTTTTTTAAGTTAGGTGTAGATTTTTTCCAACACTTATGAGGCTGCACAAAGATATTTGTAGAACATTTGAAATCTAACTTCCGTTGTTAGTAGAGAAGTTTTACTTATACAGCAAAGTATTGCTTAAAAGCAATTAAAATAGAATTTAAATGAACTTAATAATGGACCATAAATTAAGATGCATGAACCAAAATGCTGAGAACTCTGAACTTTTCTTCTTGACCCCTTTTCTAAAGGAAACAACAAAACCAACCAATGTATTCTGAACAAGAGTATTTGTAACTGATGTTTCAAGGTAACTGATGTTACACTCAAACTACTTGTCCAAAAATACTCATATTTAAATCATAGCACTAGAGTGAGGGCCTTCTTTGTAAAGATGTCTTATTTCTGTAGAACAAAGTAAATCAGTTGTCAGGACATATTTCTGGGGCACAAAGCTCAAGGTCTTCCCTCCTCAAAGGGGAAGCTTTGCAGGACAAGAACTCCTCCTACTTCTTAGAATTCGTTTTCACTTATACCATTTAGACTATGGAAGAACTCTACTGTCATACAGGCAGTGCTCTGAAAATACATCAACTTTGAGAAGTCAAAACCTAACAATACAGTTGGCATATCTTGCTCTTTAGGAAATTTTAATACACTTATTCTTTCATATGGCTTATTTCCAGTTTTCTTATGAAAAGGTAACAGTTCATGCAAAAAGAAGAGGAAAAGTGAATTAGCTGCAGACTACAGAATCCTATTAAAGCACATAATCTCACTCGGGGCAAATATTAGCGAACCCTTCAGGTATTTCCTCCTTAAGTTTATTCATCCGTGAAGAAAATGTACAGTCTCGGATAAATGACAAAGGAAGAAACTAAAAGCTGAGTGAGACATCAAGCCCAATTCTACCACAGTGCCTTTGAGACTCTTATTCCACTCTTCCTTTGCTTTCAGAGCTGACGAAATAACAGCATCTGGTTGGTGACCCCAGAAGCAGCTGTCAAGCAAACTGACTCTAAGCAACCACTGTTCTCTGAAAGAGGAGACAAGTCTCAAGAAGTTAAAGCAGCTTCCTTTGTGGGAGAACCACGATAAAGGATTCTTTCTGGCTGTGCAACCACTTCTGGTGGGTACAGCAGACATGGGGAGCCTGGGCTCTATTTGTGCAGGCTGCTATGGGCTCTGTTAGCACCCAACTGGAGGCCAAGGTAAGCTTCTTAGCAACTAATTCATAATGCTGTCAACATCTTCCTCTTAGCCGCTATCTTTAATAAAATCAAGCTTCTTGCTTGGAAACAATGATGCTAGGTTAAAGTCACGGTTAAGACATGTGAGGTTGTATATTTACACCATTCTTCTTACAGGAAAACAACTACTTGGAGCTCAGTGTTCCGAAGGGCAAGGTGATGTCCACATCCATGAGGAATACAGCTGGCCCTTATTAACACAGCTCATCAAGTTCGAGTAGTCATCCAATACTGCTACAGTCTGATATGGAAAACCCCGGAGAATTAATAAGAAAAGAACACAAGGTTTAAGGAGCATCCCCCGGTACGCACTGCCTTTCATGGCACCTTCCCAGCTCTCGAGCTGTTTGCCAGGTGACACTCACCCCCTAGCGGCCATAGGAATTTTCACACACACAAACCCATAAAGATCCACCGCGTTAAACGACTGGGTCTGTAGAAATGAAATCCGTAACACTTGCCAGCAGCAAGCACTATGGGCCAAGGGGATTCCCAAGAGGCTGTCAGAAGCCAACTGACTGTTACAAAGGCCCTGCAGAGGAGCTGCTGGAGAGCCCTCACTGCGCCGAAGTCCTTACCTGACAGCAGAAAGGGAATCTAAACAGAACTTGGTTGACCCAAATTACTCCTGTTCATCAAGAGATTAACTACATATTCTCTCTCATAGCGAGAGCACGCAAATCTCTAAGAGATCTCTAAATCTCTTAGTTCTGAAGGAAATATTCTTCATTTTTCTGGTTTCTCATTTTTCATGAAAGTCCACTTGAAAGCTTACCAACACCTACTGCAGACTGCCCCACCGTCCCACAGATCCCATGGGAGGTGGATGACTGCACGTCACAGTCTGCACTGTTGCTAACTGCAATGCTCAGCCCTCATGGTGATGACAAATACATATGGTAATATGCACAAAGCCAATCTTACAGGGTACACTGGACAGACATAGTTTGCTAGGTTTTCTATCAGGTCAAGGCAGTAAGCTTCCCTGCCATTCAGGTCCCCCTGCTCTTTCCTTGAGAGTTTTCCAGAGTATTCCTCACTGACAGCTACTACCACTGTAAAAGTGTTGTCCAGAAACAGCAGCACTCCTTCAATACCAAAATGGAGCACCAAGCACACAAAACTTGCATTCCTCTGCTTTTCCTCCCATTTCTTTCTCAAACACAATGCTACATCAGCATACAGTGTCTGCTCTCTCGGTATGACTACCACTGGTTGTTTGGTATTTTTTGTCTTAGAAAACTGAAGATCATGCCTGGAAAGCAAGCAGCAATTAATTCCTATAGAACTGTCAAGTGCTCAATTCTCAACTTTCAAATGCAAACTCCAGATTCCTTGTTCGAACATTGATGCTGTTACCCCCCAGATTCACTGGGGGCCTAGAAGATTTTTTGTTCCATACAGAAATTTGTCAGGAACCACAGAATCAGAGCTGTATTTTGTTTGCTTTTTAATTTTATTTGTAATAGAACACTGTAGCAGAATCTGATGTATTTATGGCCTCTTGGAAAACCCTTGTTTTCTGGTTTGCAACACATCTCAACTTGTACTGGGGGGGGGAAAGAAGTTGACCCTGCCTACTGGGGTGGTTTAAAACTGGGCAGTTATTACTGCCACAAGCAACAGCTCTGTCGTCCTCACATTCATTAAACTGTCTACCCTAGAAAGGAAACCTGTTTCTAGACTCCTAAAAGCAAACCAAAAAACACAGGCTTATTTACTAGGAGAGTAACAGATAAGGATATAGGATGGAAGACCAGATCAGAGAGGAAGTGAGCTTCCTTATTTTAAGGAGACCAACATATCAGGGAGATACTACTGCAACAGTTTACGTTCAAATAACCTTTTCAAGACCGCCTACAGCCATGAAGGTTATTAAAAAATAAAAAGTGAAAGATTGTATATAATAATTCTGAAAGGTAAGACTGCTCAGCACTCCTGTATTCTCAGATATCTAGAGTGCTACAAATAAATCCAATGTGTTCCTGGGGGAAATAAAAAAAAAGTCATGCAGATAGTGGTAGCATCAACAGGGCTCCCAGGAATGTCCAAGCAAAAGGGCTGCAGCTCTTCTGGCACAGGCTCTGACTACATCAGGTGCAGCAGGTTATCACACAGGCAGCTAATTCTGTAACCTTTATAACATTCCACGTATAAAGGTTTGCATCCATATGCATCTTACCCTCCCATA
Organism: Perdix hodgsoniae; assembly: GCA_035772895.1. Taxonomy (NCBI): domain Eukaryota; kingdom Metazoa; phylum Chordata; class Aves; order Galliformes; family Phasianidae; genus Perdix; species Perdix hodgsoniae. Next base: position 6,704,157 of record JAPSGF010000010.1, read on the forward strand.
GTTAGCCAGAACAAGTTTGAAACTGTTGGTACAAACCCAAACCTTAATCTCCTGCTCGGAAACATGACTTTCCTGATCTACTTCTTTACCAGCATACTACATTCAGTAATCAAATACCAAAATTATTTCATGAACAAGTTAGTTAAATCTGCCTTACCTTTTTTTACTCTCCAGTGTAATGAACATATGTATTTGGCCATTAACTCAATACTGGTAAAATTAAGTATAATTAAAGGAAAACTACTGTAGACAGCTTCAGTGTTACAGGACACATCAGTTCTCTATCAAGCTCTGCATTACAAATGCTCCTAGCAGAGAAGTTCCTTGTTCTCTTCTTTCTGTAAAAAAGAATTTTCAGTGCTAGACTTTCACTCTGGCAAGATTACCTCAAAATCCTTTAAGCCTTTGTAAAGCCTTTTAAATGCGCTACACTTGATTTTAAGTACATGCCATAGGTTTGATTAGATATCACCAATGATAACCCGATGGCAAGATATAAAACAATCCAGGAAACTGAACTGAAATTTTAGAGCCTGCCCCTCACTGAGATTTTCCCCCAAACTCTAATCTGACATTTAAAGGGAAGAGAAGGATGGAAGAAGAACATTTCTCTGGGAAATGGCTTATATTTAATGAAATTTACAGTATTTTAAACTAACTGATACATTAGCCAACACAGTTTTAGCTTGTACTGATTTCTTCACAGACTGTAATTTATATACAGTGTTTTCACAGTTTATCATGCCTACTGCTCTAAAACTTTTGTAAAGAAACAGCCAAGTGTTGCAGAAAAGTGCAACAAGCTACCTTAGCTGAATAATTGAACAAGTTTTTTCTTCAATTACTTTTAAAGAAAATTTAATATCCACCCAGACCCGAGAATATGTAGCAACTAAATAGATTGCAGTTTATTTCCTTAGGAATCTTCTTTTTTTCAGTTATCTGTTCTTTTGATTATAATAGAAATCAGCTAGACAACTGAAAAAAGAAAAGTCCCTTAAAAGTTGGCAATTACTGGCATTAGAATAACAATCAGAACTATAAGCTTTTCTAGCAGAAAATATTTGTTACAGTACATAACGTTTGTGCAACAGAGGTATAAAGTGTTTAACCATACTGGAGAAGTTATTTTCAGGATTTATGCAAGTTTAAGTCTACCCAAATAAACTGAGTAAAGCTAAAGTGATGCCCCTGGTTTGCATACCTGGCCAACATCCCTCTCCCTGTCTTTCTTTATCATGAGATCCTGCTTGCCACCACATCCTTCTGTTAGCTTCAAAGTAGGAACAATGCTCAGCAAGTTTCACTCAGCAAGGAAATTTTAAAAACACTGCCACCGGTAAATGAGAGCAATTTCAGAACTCATGTTAATGAATTAGCTGACAGAGTTGCCTTTAGATTTGTTCTTGCTGTGTTTCCTGCTCTCTTCCCAGGTTAGCACAGTCCCATTTTAGTCCCAGAGCAGCATGAAAACCGCAACAGCTTTTTGTTGTTCCCCCCCTCTTCGGTTTTCTTTATTGTTCCTTCAGTAAAAGCATATGAAAATTGTGCTTGTAGATGCTGAGGTTGTCTCAGACCTATTCTCTGGTCTTACACACAAACAGTTGTTACTTAGTCCTGTCACTATAAAAAAGCTTAAGAAAAACGTGTGTCAGCATACGTATGCACAGTTATCCTCATATATTAAGTCTACGTATTCTCCTACACTCACTCACAGGGTCAGAAATGCACTGTTCATTTGGATATAATGAAAAATCATTTTATGCATTCACCTGGCCTCATTAATGGATGGAGCCAGTTACCAGAGAAGCCTGTACCTAGAAGAACAACATGAGCCCTCAGTGGGGCTATAACTGTCCTCCTCTAGAGTGACATAGTAACTAACAAAGCATTTTTCAGAAGAGCTTACTATCTTTTATTCTCCAAACTGTGTAGCTTTGCACTGACATCTGGTCCAGGTTATGTTACCGCAGAGAATCTTCCAACAGACCCTAAACCTTGCTGATCTGCTCCACCTAAGCCAAGATGGAAGGAAGACAAAAGGTACATTAACAACTATTTGTCTGTATATGTCTGAACAAATTCTCATTACTGCTTTCCTAAAATACACACACACACATTCTTTTTTAATATCAAGAACCCAGGCCATACAGCAGAACTGCATCCATGAGATTTTATGTTGTCACCACTGGAGCCATTTGTTTAGAACTGAGCACAATTGGAGAGCTATAGTATTAAAGCTTCTGTACAATTTGCAGGGCTGCAGCTTGTTGGTACATAGTTAAGGCATGTAGGAGACAGTTTTTGAAGTTCATGTTAAATAAAGAATAGGGAACTACTATAAATGTCACACGCGAACTTACCTCCTGCAGATCCTACTCGATATAAAACATGCAGAGAATGCAATCTCTTGCAAGGATAGATATTTCAAGAACACTGGTATTTTAAAATAGTGTTTCAGAAAAAGGATTGGTAATGGCCATGTTTTAAAGTATTAGGTTTTAAAGACAAGGAAAACGTGTATAGTTTACATTAGCCACTTATACAAATATACTTCTTCATTTTCCAGTGGCTAAGACAATCCAATTGAAAAGAAGCTTAGCAATACAGAATTGCCTTATTTTACAACAGCAAACTTTCTCATTTCAACTACAAACAGACAGCAGAGCAAAAAAATACCACCATTTTTTTCCTTCATTTTGACAGACAGACATGACTGTACATTATTGAAGAGAACAGAAAGATTATCTGAATCACTACTGTAAAAGCAGCTCAGGACAGTTACACCCTGCAGTAAGCTAGACTCAGAATGCTGAAGACACACACATCGCCTTTATAAGTAATCCATATAGAGTAACTCCAGCATTCCCAGTGTCCTCTGGTTGACTCCCTATAGAAGTGTTTCATGTACTTCTCACTGAGCCATGAACTAGAAAAAAGCACTGTGAAATTTTAGCATTTTAACTCTTCCAAGAAACTGCATATGCTGTTTGGAAAACTTTCTTACTGTGAATTTAACAAGTGATACCCCAATATATGCCATCACTGATAAACGTCAAATGTTGTACTGACATGACATGGGCAGCCTGGTCTAGGGTTGGTGACCATGTCTCTGGCAGGGGGGTTGAAACTAGATGATCTTTGAGGTCCTTTTCAACCCAGCCCATTCTATGATTCATTCTATGAACAGATTCTTTGCTATTCGTCTCCCTGCTCCTACAGTAGAGATAAGTGAGTGGTGGCAGCCATAGTAGCAGTTAACAGCAGTGAATGCATCTTCTTGAATAAGTCATGTCTGAAAAACAAAATTTCTAGTGGGAGTATGGAAAGAAAATGGCTGTGCATTGTTTTTAAGCAGTCGCTCCTGGAACTTTTTCTTATAGAATCAGATTAGCTTACTACTTCATCACTGAATACTTCAAACAGGCCTCATAATGGGATTCTAGAAGATTAACTCAAATATTTTACACCTAGACTACGTGCACATGGATGTGATAGAACACTAGCAGGTATTCGGAAGAACAGGCATAAGAAACAAACTAGCATCAATATACAGAACCATATATAGGATCAAATCTAACATTTCTCCTTGCATTGAGTATTTCAAGTAGATCCATGCTAACAAACATTGTCCATATCCAACAAAGGAGCTCTCGGGAGCCCTGTTGTCTACCATTGCAACTTATGACAGAATCCAGTTATTTACTTATGCAGAAAATCAAAACTGATCTTGTTGCGTTCACATAAATGCATTTCAGAAACAAGAAGGTACTAGAATCTCCTTTATTATTTTAAAAACAGTTTTATTCTGTATATTTAGAAATGTGTAATTTTAATAACTGCAGAGAAAAAAAATCAGCCACACCTGAATAGCTAATAACTCATTAACAGAATGCAGTGGTATATTATCTAAACAGTAGTAGTGCCGATGTGCCGTAATAAATCGTCTATTAGTAAAAAAATACATTTCAGGGCACATAGTACAGCATCCTTATGACAAATTACAGTAGGGATACTTTTCAAGATTTTAATCAAAGTAGAGAATTCCGACTTATACTCTTTAAATGCAGCACTTAAAAAGGTAACAACTTTGTGCATTTTTTTTAAAAAATGTCCTTGTTTGTATATTGTAGAAATGCTGCTTTATTGCTGCAGATGTCAAAGTTCAAGGCTCAAAAGGTATGAGAATACAAAGATATCCTTAAGAAACTTTGTTTGTTTTTATATATATTTATATATATAAAAAGGTAAAGCTTATAAAAGTTAATTTACAAACCAAGAACAAAAGTGGTATGCACGCATTATATACAAGCGTTCTATAACATCTATAAATTTTCAAATGCATAGCAGAAAACATACCATCATTTTCCCCTGGTTCTCTTCTGGCTGATGAACACAAACAGTACTCATTCTCTAAACCAAATTCACAATTTTTTTTTTGTTCCTCTCTCTCCAGTCTCTCATGATATATTATCTAGGTAAGCACAAAAGCCATACAAACTTAATACAGAGAACTATGAGAGCTAAGACTATTAAAAACATGAGGGTAAGGCATCCCTGCTGGTTAATAGGTTTGTAATAACGTGGTTAATTTACAAATCCACAGAGGCAACTGAACCATAGTCATCCCACATGCTTTTCCCCCTCCCCCCTGTTCTCATGACAATGTTTCCACACAGAGTAAGTAAGTAGATGTGTTTGTATTAGCCTCTCAGCAGAGGAAAACATCTAAACTGTGCTACCCAAAGTTGATTGCCATTTCATTGGACACATACACTGAAAGTCATTTAAAAACTAGAGACCAAAATGTAGTCTTGTGAATTAGAAAATACATAGTATTAAAAATGTAGGCCAAATTCTGTGTTTTGCCAGTGGAGCATGAACCAAATTCAGTTCCTCTGAATATAATCCCATTGGTACTTTCAATTTTTAAACAATGAAATACTAGTAGTGTCCTTTAAAACAACAAAAAATTAACACAAAATAACAACCAATAAACCAAAGCATACAGAACCTGCAAGAACCCTACCTTGTTCCCACAGTACACTCCCTGCTTGTGGCATGTATTGTGACCATGGTTCAAAGAGTGTACTTGCTAAACCATTGTTAGTTAAAGCAAGATGCTTAAACACTAAGATCCATTATCACTTATAGAACAGTTAATACTTGATAGAGTGGTTCAGTTTATATGTAAGGTCCATCTCAGTTTCACATTATTTACTTGAGTCAGCTAACTTAATATTTAGAAGTGGTCAATTAGGACTGAGACACAGTTTGCTCCAACAAGATAGTTTGGATCTCCAGGAAGAGACTTGTTCTGCCAGGTTTTGGGGTCACCTGTGGGAGGAAAACACAATGCTGGTGTTTAGTATCTGCTGTCAAACAGTGCACAACTTGACACAACCAAGCTTTTGGATAGGAACTTTTAGGCTCTGAATCAACATGTCTTTTTTTTTTTTTAAACCTGCAGCTGCTACATTATTAACAAAATCTTTCAACTCATTTGCCTATAATACAGAATAGACCAGTTGTGCTAAACAGATGGTATGATATTCTGGAAATGTTAAATACAAGTCATGCTACTCTGCAGCACCAACATCGTGGTTTTCATTTCAGAAGCGTTAACAGCGAATGAAGCATTCACTGGCTTTTTCCTAAGCTGACAAAGAAATTAGGAGATATTAAAAGCAACTATGGTTAGGATGCATTTGAATAATTCTGAGCACAAGTCAAAGCAGAAGCAAAGTTTTAACTAAGCACCAATGCATTGGTAGATTTACTTTTCTGTTACAAGAACTACTGTAGACAGAATAGAAATCATTATTTTGCAGCTACAGTCAGTATGTTATTCTGAAGTCTGAAATACTGACATTCTGAACATATTCCAGTTTGCTGGTACATGCTTAAATTTTTATTTTTTTTTTACAACCGAAGATACCAACTCATGGTCAAAGTTCTGTGTAATATTGTTTTACAAGCGAGCGTCAGACGCCATCTCAGCAGACAAAGGTTAAATTCCAGCTGCATATTCAGACACCTCCTTTGACTGGAGGATATGTTTTTCCTTTAATCTAGAGCCACTTCTAAAAGTCATTGCTATAGAAAAAGCGTCATCATTCCACTATGGTAGAAGAGAGAAGAAATGCACTAATACTTTCCGACACCTTCCAGACAAATGACTTTAAATGGCTCAAAGCAGCTCATTCTAGAGAAATGTGCAACACGGTAGGAGAACCCTGTCACATCGGCTACGTACACCACAGACTTCTGCACTGAATGAGTGATGTCATTCCACGTAATTTTCTTCAACTCATGAAAACAAAATGAAGTACACGATGCACTGAGCAATGGCAACATCTGATGCAGGGACAAAGAAGTACGAGTGGCATGTGTATAGTTAAAGAATACAAACAAGTTTACTGCTGCCAGCCAAAACTACTTATTTCAGTTAAGAAGCTTAATGCTGGAGGTTTTCATTTTATAGATGCAGGAAGTTCCACTTAGTCTCAAAACTCACAAGATTTATGTTAGTAGAAAGGCAAAGCAAGATTGTAGGAGGACCAGGTCCTACTCGTGCAAACAAGACACAAGAGCAGACTTTCTCCAGCCTTTCCTCTGAAATATACAGTAAGGATTAGACTGCAGCCAGTGCAACGTCTAGCTGTTGAAAATGTTTATCTCATAATTACATATATCTACTTTGAAACAATGATCCTTTGCTATTTTGTACTATATTAAAATAGTTGTGGCCATAAAAACTTTTAGTTCTTTTTTCATACCAAAATCATAAAAGAGTTTGAAGGTGTTTACCAGTAAAATAATATACGAGGCCTAAGTGTAGCAGAAAGGATGTTAAGTGCAAATGAATGTCATTTTTAGGACAGAACATGGATACATTCAGAAAAGATGAGGCAGAGCAGACGACTGAAGAGAGGAAAACCCCAGAATTCTATTAGCTGTTATTATAAAGCCACCTGAAAAATCAGAGTCCCATAAGCAACTATTTTAAAAAGAGAGAAAACAATAATTTATTTAAGACACAGTATGGTCTACTTACATATCATAAGACAGAATTGCCTAATTTTAAAGTTTGTCTCAAAAGAGCAATGTTATGATATACATCCCATTTCAGATTAACAGAATGTGGTGTAATATTTACAATACAGAAAGTGTTAGTGTTGAATATACACGCTCTTGCTCCCACACATGCGCGCACGCACACACACCACTTTGGAAAGGGAGAAAAATGTCCCAGATTCAGTTATTGTTTAGATCTTTTTGAATTCTCCCCCTTCACTTCAAGTAAATTCATGAACAGGTGCTATTAGTTACAAAAGTATTGTGTCGTTTTTGTGTGTAGTTTTACCTTTCAGGACCTTATCATTTATGCATCTGTGTTTTAACACTGCCATGTACACACACTGCTAAATAGATGCATGCAATCCATGCATATCATAGTTTATAAAAACAACTAAAAATTGCCTTTAATACTTCTAAGTTACTGAATCACCATCAAGGAGATCGATGCTTTACATTTTCAAAGCATCAGTGCTTTGGTGTTGACAGTGATAAATACATTAGTGACAGAAGTTATGCATACATGGTGGCTTTAAATGCTGTATACAGAAGTACATTGTTCAGTCATTGCTTAGTTCATACGTACACATGAATGGCTTATATCTTCCACCATAGTTTTTGAAGGTAGCTGAATAAAACCTTAAGACTTATTCCCCAAAATGTGCAAACTTTGTTTTTTTTTATTTTTGTGTCTCTGTAACCTCACAGCCATTTCATGAAATTGCTTGAAATGCTTGAAGTTTGCCCAGAATTCTAACATAGGCTTCTCATTGACAATTTCAGCCAATACATTTTCCCCCTGTTCCCAGAAAGTCACAGTGAGGTAAAATGAACAGGTAAATAGAATTGCAACCTAGTTGCAACTTTTACTATCGACCAGAAACTTCTGGGTAAAAGGCGGTAGAGGAAAAATAGGCAGAAGCAAGCAAGAAAAGTCTTGTGGAAAATCCAGCTACATTAAAATGAATTGTAAATGCTTTTACTGAAACACTATAGTTTTCTTAAATGACCCAATTGTTAGCATCAACTTGCACACATGGAAACAGTTAACAAGCGTTAAATCATGATTTAAGAGCATGCAGATTGTTAAGATTTGCCAGAGTCCTATATGGTTAATTAAGCAACAGACAAACACCAGTTATGTTACAAAGGCCAATCAGAGGTACATAATCATTTCCTCTCAATTTTAGTGCGATTATCATTTCAAGTGTATTCAGCTGTAGCAGTCCTCAAGAAAAGACAGAATAGAAAAATACGATTATATTTAAGAGACTAAATATATTACTCTGTTTTTCTGCTGTCAATCATGGCTTTAGCTATGAATCTGCACCATGAATAAATGTAAGAAAGACATTTGTAATGAAAGTGAAATGAGAGAGTTTGACACAAATACAATGATCAAGTTTCTTTATATTACATATCATCTTTAGCCAAATTAACTTAAATTATACGATAGCACCCAAAAGCCCCAAAAGGACAGAGGGAGGACAGCATACCCGACGAGGAGTCAGAGGATTTTAGAGCAAAAGACCAACCATCAGGGGTCATAGACGCACAGTGTGGCAGGCGCAGCTCCACTGGCTTCAGGAATTTTAGTCCGTGAGGCCCACACATTACCAAGGGGCTAAGAAGTGTTTCACCTACAGTTAAGAGAAAAAAAAAATTGTTCACCATGGTTCTTGAAATAGGTTCAGATTATTACATTGCAGAGATATTCTACTCAGTTTAAAAAAAACCCAAACATTTTGAACTGTCAGTAAAGAACAGCACTTCACAGATTTGTTCTTCTGTCTCGTTCAGAGTCAAGAAATGACCTCACAATGATACACATCACAATCTAAAAAATCTACAACACAAAAAACCAGTCCCCATATTAGCAAGCAGCCTTCTTCAGACTTCTGCTGTGGCTGGTGGTGCTCCACCTGCATGGATTTATGGCACGCTGGGCTGAATCAAGCCTCCTGCAGCTCAAAATTATGACTTCTTATCCTAACAGTTACAGTGCAGAACATACAAGTGCATAGGCCTATTTTTAGCTTAAAATTCCCATTATAACATAAGATCATTCAGTTGTTTAACTTGTAATCTGCAGTTACTCTGAATTTTTATAAGTATGCTTTAATTACAGATTCAAATTTTTGGTTTCTTGACTTGAGGACATTAGGTATCTGTGAAGTTAGAAGTTGCATGATTGTTGCAGTAACAGCATGAAAGAGACTGCTAGAGAAAAAAATCACTCCAGTAAGACACACTACTCAACTTGCATTAATAAGGTATGGTCAAGAATATACATCATAGGCAATCCGAATTTTCAAAGATTATTGAAATAGGAATTTAGAACTATACTCTACCAAATTTGATAACAAGCTTTAAAGTTACATTCAACTCGACAAATATTCATGTTATGATTTAGAGCCTCTATCTTGGTTGAAAATTCCAATACCAAGCTGAATATTTCTCCTTTTAATTCTTGTTTCTGAGATTTATACTCTGTACCTCCAGACAAAAATAAAACACACTGGAAGCTTATGAATATGTTTTCATAGCTCATTCTGCTGTTATAAGAAAACAGTAAGATTAAGTAACAGCACAATACACAATATCAGCTCTTACCTTTCTCTTTGTCCAAAGGTGGAAGTATACTGTTGTCTCTGCAGACTTTAAAGTAAATTTCTTGCTCTATTCCCTCTGGAATGGCTCCTTGTGGAATAATAATACTAACTCCAGTCTCTATGGAGCTCAATACACCACCATTGCTGTTGAATACACCTCTTGCTGTGGCTACAACAGTGTGCCCGTCTTCCTCCTCCTCATCCTCTAGTGCTGAAGGGCTGAATATAAAACAAAGATTAAGCCCAGCAGTTTTATCACTATCTTCTTCCTTTTATTTTGCTAGTTCACAGCCTAAAGCTAGCTAGCAAGCTCTGATTTCAGGACATGTTAATTGTCTCTATCACTTAATTATGGGGGACACCTAAGACAAATACTTCAAGTTCTGCCATGAGAAAAGGACATTTGCACCAGGATAAGACAAAAGTCAACATACGTAAACTCTGAACGTGTTTAGAAAATTGTCAGGGCAAGATTTTGGGCTACATGAATGTTATGTTTTCATGCGTCCACCTCTGAAATTTTACTGAAGCAGCTTGTTCTTTGTTACACATTTCAATTAGTGAAAACCAAATGTATTGCACATCCAAAGATTTCTTTTCCTTCCCAAAATTCCATTATGATTTTAATACCATTAACAAGGAATAGCGCTTATTATTCCATCCCCACTGAACCTTTTAGTTCAAGCTTTAATGAGGGAGAAGCCTAACAGCTGCAAGACATGCACTGAAAATAAAACCCTTAAAAAAATGCACACATTTTCAGATTGTAAAAATACAAATAAAAAGATACAAGATGTTATGAAATGGTTAGAGTAGATTTTGATTTCTAAAAGTATTCCACTCAAACATGACAATTTCAAGACCTGTGCAGCCTGCAACTGCACAGCATCACAACATTCCTAAGATCAAGAGCAAGTAGGATTTATTTTATTCAGTATCTGAGTTACTGAAAAAGCAAGCAAGATTAAGTATGATTCATTCATTACTAACTTTAAAATGATAAAAAACACTGTTCTGAAAAAATTAATGAAAATAATTGAGTAAGTTAGCAAAGTTTAAGATTTAAAGTTTAAGAGTGCTATCATTTGCTGGTGATATCATTCTTATAGCTTAAGTACTTCAGGAAAATAAGTGCTTAAAACAACTTCCCTTATTTGTCTCATAGAAAAGAAAGCCAAATGAAACTGATGGAGTGACTTCTTTTTATGATTACTTTTGAAATATCTTGTATACAAACATAGTACGAACTCACTTTCTCTAAGCACATAGAGAAAATACAAGTCATTGTGACAGCTATTCTTAGGAATGAAGTTTATCTTTTAGAAACAAATATATATATAATTAATTTATTCTTCCTATGAGAAATGGAAAATTAAAGCCATGTCATTTTAAGTGATGTTGCAAAGTGACATCGTGACACTGGACATATGTTAAGAATCTGAGAGCTCTTTAGCACTCTGTGCAATTGTAGAATTGCAGTATCAATCTTCAAGCTATCTTTGCTTATGGACTAACATCAACGGAAGGTGGAAGCATAGCAAAAGTAAGTAACATGGTTTAACAGATGAACTCCTACAGACATGCTACTGGAGACAAAACCCAAGCACCTTACCTTACAGGAATGGCTTTAGGCACAGCATTTACATTATTTGGTTGATATTTAGGCTTGTCAACCTGTACAGTGAAAGTGTCCATCCCACTTTCAAACTCAGGAGGCTGTGATGAGCTGTGTGCTTTCAAAATTGGTTGAGGAGAATTTGGAGATTTTGATGGCAACTCTGGTTTATGCTGAGCTTCATTTGGCAAGAGATTATGGTTGAATTTAGGACTTTCAAACTTGCGCTCAAAGGGCCTTGCAGCACTAGTGTAAGGTTTCGTTGTAAAACGGTTGTAAGAAGGAGTGACTGTTTTCTGAACCTGTTCAGTTCCATTAACAGGACCTTTGTCAGGGAAGCTTTTCGAAGGATAAAAGGTGGACTGCACAGTGTCCTCTCTAGAGGATCTGAAAATTGCTGGCTTATTCTGAGGTGGAGGAGGGTCAGACACAGAGTTAACTGCAATACAAATAAAAACACCAGAAGTGAAGAAAAATTATCAGGAATTTCTGGTCACACACAGTAGGCACATTTAGTCCATTTTTGTACTATATGAAATACCTATTAATATGTTCAGCTCTCTTACATCATTCTGTTCCATTACACTTCATTTTAGTTAAAAAAATCAAAATTGCCTATTGTTTCACTAAGCAGTGACATTAGCCACAAAGGTATAATTGCTCAATAAGAAGGTTAGACTAATTTGTAATACCTATTTTCAATTTTTTAAAGTACAATATCATTACACACTTGCAAAGAACTGCAAAATTCAGTTGGACTGGGCATTCTTCTGAAGGACGTGAAAAAACTTCTGTTTTCAGAAACCTACAACTATTACTCATGCCTAAGGAATTCCCATCTGAAAGCATAAGGAACATCTAACTACTCAAAGTTTTATTTAATCTTTGCTGTGACCACTCAATTTTGGAATAAAAAAAATCTAGTGATTAACAATACCTGGAAGTTAAAGTTTCAGATAAGATCCTGAATTGTTTCTCAAAACTCAACCTCAATTTTAATTACTCAAAAGATCAGTTAAAGAGAAACACAGCTAGCAGCTTATGCATGCTGAAGCATTCACAAAAGAACCTGACATATTATACCTATATCACACGAGCAGGTTAGCATTCTAATTGCTCACCTTCAGAAAGTGCAGGCTTGTGATGTGCTGGGAGAGACAGGACAGGACTATTAATCGACTGAGGTTGTGTGTACTGCACTGAAGGAGCAGGAGGAGGAGTTGTAACTTGAGGGATTGGCTCATAGCGTTTGTCACCAACAGATCTATCCATTGATTCAGCATCAGTTGGCTTCCCCCTGTTGAAATGAATGGAAAAAAGAAAGACTTTTGTTTCCTCAGGGCTCTCTCTGAGCTTCTGCTGTATTTTTCTCCTATGATCACCCGATTTCCATCTTTTTCTTAAATATCTTTCCTCTAGTATAAAAACATTCATTAATAAACACAAGATATTTCAAGACAACATTGAATCTTAAGAAGATTAGTAACACAAACCAAGGCAAACAAAAGGCAGATGACATTTCAGGTGTATTTGTACAATAACCTACAGATCTTCATTTTTCAACTTCATTTTCAGTATTTTCAGTAAAGAAAGTACTTTCCAGTTTAGCACATCTTCAAAATAAGAATATAAATACTTTTCTTAAGGGGTTGATAGGTTGTTTTTGGTAAAAAATAGGTAGCCAAAAGGAAGATGCATTTTAGTATAACTTTTCTAAATACACCCAGTATTTGAACAATGCCATCTTAATTAGAAATGCAATCAGCTTAAGCTTCACTAGCTTTATGTGCATGCTGTAGACAACTTTAAAAATCTCATTTTTAAAATATTTCTTGGTTGTACTAGAAATATTCCTCAAAAAAAGCTTATTTCAGAAAATGATTAATTTCACAAATCCCTGCAATTTTGGACTTCAATAGATAGTAATAACTTTTAGAATTCACGTGTTTAAAATTTAAAGTGCACATAATGCCTGTGATGAAATGTAACAGTGAGAGGACACCTGAAAACATCCTCACATCAACAAGTCTTACCACTTGATGTTCCTTTTCAAGTAGTCATAGCTAGTGTAAGAGCCAAGAAATCTAGGTGATGGCAAAGCAAACAGCAATAGAAGAATGAAAGAAAAATAGTCATTCTATCTTAAGCATATTATTTCTACATGCTTTACATTAGTCCTCGCAGTTCTCATATGACAAGTTTGTTGCAGCAAAAACTATTTTCAGCAGTGATGTTGACAATGCTTTTACCAAATGCATGAGTACAACGATCCCCTACGGCAATGTGAGATTTTGTCAGTGAATTAGGAAGTCGTGTTTCAAATCAACAGATAACAGAAGTAAGAATGAGATTGTGCAAAGCCATTTGTTAAGATCCGTATAAACAAAGAGTTAGTCGGCATATTGAAAACACAAACACCAAGTCCAAAATTCTAACAGACTCTCTTGTTTATGGGCCAGTTTCCATTCATCTTTCTTCAGTCTTAACACAGAAGATTTCTGGTTTTGTACCCCCAGATCATACGATCATTCCCTCAGCACAACACGTTTCAATGGCTCTACCAGCTTATTCGATAGCAGAGTCCACACTCTGAAATGCTTCTGATTGTGTTCAACCATCAGCAGTATGTTAAAACAACTGTTTATGTATACTAGAGGAGAGACTGGGAGAGTCAAACACCCCAGCAACTTTCCCTCCTTTTTAACATATAATTTAAAAGCAAGTTAAACAATTTCTAGATTAGAACAGCTTTTCATCATGACTTCACTTTCTCTATGCTCATGATAGCTAATAATTCGCAACAGCCACTGTCTTACTGCTCTGGAGGACAATCTCATGAAACAAAGAAAAGACCTGATCAACTTTTGGCATTCTGCTTGATGACCATGTGAACACAATGCTCAGTGAGCAACATCTGTAGGAATTCATCAGCGTTAGTCAACATTGCAAAAGTGATCATTCTGAGACATTGTATAAGCTTCTGTTGTCGCTGAATTTACATAAAGCCATTTATCTGACAGCAGAAGTTATGGCTGCACATTTGCTCACTGCTGTCTTCACTCCAGGTGGGCAGTAGCTCTTTCCTCCGCAAACTGCCCACCTGCAATTACTGCTTCCCACAGAGGGCTATTAGCCAGCAGAGGGAGGAAAGTGACAATTCTCCACACCTACAGGAAATGCTTGCCATCTGAGGAATTTAAGGAAAAAAGTGGAAGGGTTCTCCATACATTTTGATGGAGAGCGCATAAGAGCCAGTGGCAGCACAACCTCAGTCAGCAGTTATGTATGATATGAAGCACAACTTTGTTACACACTCCTTGACTATGGGTCAGCCAAAATCGTAACCACATTGTTCAGAATTCCCTTGTAATGAAATTGTTGAACAACAAAACTCCTGCTCCAACTTGTGGTTGTATAAATGAACTTCCTGTAATTAAAGCTCTGCTGCTTCCTATTATCATGTTTGTTACAAAACCATCATTTCTAATTAGATATGGACCAGAAATGAACTATGAGAATGAACCAGTGCACAACAGCCTATAGATCTCAGCATAGAGACAAAATCTGGCAAACTGTACCACTGATCTGCAGTGCACCACATTGAGCAACGTAGGAACAAATCAGCTCAGCCACAGGGGCAGTACTCTCAAACTGCTCCAACCAGAGCCACAGAAACGCATCCACTTATGAGTTCTGCTTTCTTGAAGTAGAAGAAACTATCCCTTACCCTACAGTTACTGACTACTGTAACATGCTTACAGTAATTACTCTTATAAAGCAGCTTTATTAACGGCACAATATATATTGTGCATAAACTGCATAAAATCAGAAGAGTAAACAATTGTGCACAAGTAACACAGAATATATACTTTCACAATATTAACTTAAATAGCAAAGAATTTTACATTATTTAATGTTTAACATACTTGAAACTGAAAAGTCATAGATACTGCTCATGAGAAAAAAAACTGTCTTCAATATCTACAATACAGCACATGGATTGCACATTATTTCTATTACAAAGGAACAAGCAATGGTATAACCATGAGTTCCTGTACTGCCATTCAAATTTAGTCCTGTGTTTTTGTTTGTTTTAGGAAGAGTTAATTGACAGTTATGGCATAAACAGACTAGAAAAAGGATGAATAATGAGGAGGCAACAGGGTACAAAGGGAAAATTGGCTAAAGGGAAGAGTCCTGAGGACAAATGCCTTCTCCATTCAGCAACAGTTCTGTGTTTCTAAACAAGCACTCTGTACTATGCCTCCGGAGGCCACTCTGTCAAGCTGAGCAGTTTTCTCATTTACTTCCACTTACTACCATTAGTTTTTCAATCCTCTGTCTATTTGTACAGTACTGCCCTGGGTACATTTTCCTTCCCATACCCTCCTATTCCTGTTATGGATTACATTCTTCCTTAAAAGAAAAATTCTACCCATTTCTGTCCCCTGGCACATGAAACTGTACCACACTTAAAAACAATATCGATTTATTTCTCTGAGGCATTTAGATGTTCCTTTTCTCTAAGTATAAGGCTTCAAATCTCTAACTCAGAAAAGAACTAAAACTGAGCAGCCAAAAAATAGAAATATGACAGTCAGGAGTAGTAGGCAGAAGTATGGAACCATTTATCTCAACAATTAGCTGCTCTGTAGCAAACAACTGAACAGTTAATGCTTATTGCTTGTGCTCTCCCATGTTTGACATCAATGCAGGGAGTAACAATGTACAAATTCTCTGTTTAAGGAATTCTACAGTCTTTACAGTTATTTGCTGAGAGCTCACAGGATTCCAACCTAAGCATTAGTTGCATTTACTATGGCAACAGAGTCAGGTTCTTACAAATCAAAGTGGACTGTTTATAGCTAACTGTTTTGAGAGGTGAAAACAATTCTGAGAGCTACTGCAATGCACTGTGAGGCCAACCAAGACTTTTTGGCCTCCCTGTGATGTCAGAACTCAAGATGTTAATACTCCCATCTTTCTATCAGAAGATGCAGGACAGAAAAAAAAGAAAAGGAAGCATAACATGCTTGACAGAGAATCAGAACTGCTTACAGATTAATAGATAGATTAACCCCTAAGCATAGAATCATAGAGTCACTCAGGTTGGAAATGACCTTAAAGATCATCAAGTCCAATCACGACCTAACCATACAACCCCAACTCTAACAACCACTACCAAATCATGTCCCTGAGCAGCACATCCAAATGGTTTTTTAAACACATCCAGGGATGGTGACTCAGCCACCTCCCTGGGGAGCCCATTCCAGGGCTTCACAAAAAGCTGTAAAGAAGCTTTTCCTGATATCCAACCTAAACTTACCTTGGCACAACTTGAGGCCATTTCCCCTCATCCTGTCACCTGCCACCAGTGAGAAGAGGCCAACCCTGCTCCCTCTGCAATCACCTTTCAGATATTGGAAGAAAGCAATAGGGTCTCCCCTCAGCCTCCTCTTCCCCAGACTAAACAGCCCCAGTTCCTTCAGCCTCTCCTCATAGGGCACACTCTCCAAGTCCCTCACCAGCCTTGCTGCCCTTTTTTGGACCTGCTCCAGCACCTCCGTGCCCTTTCTGCTCTGAGATGCCCAGAACTGAACACAGTACTCAAGGTGAGGCCTCACCAGTGCAGAGCACAGGGGCAGGATGACTCCCCTAGTCCTGCTCACCACACCAATCCTGACACAAGCCAGGATGCCATTGGCCTTCCTGGCCACCTGGGCACACTGCTGGCTCATATTCAGCCCACTGTCCATCAGTACACCAAGGTCCCTTTCCATCAGGCAGCTTTCCAGCCACTCCTCCCCAAGCCTGTAGGGGTTGTCTGGGGTTGCTGTGACCAAAATACAGGACTTGACACTTGGCCCTATTGAAACTCATACAGTTTGCTTTGGCCCATGGATCCAGCCTATCCAGGTCCCTCTAAAGTGCCCTTCTCCCTTCTGACAGATCAACACTCCCCCCAACTTGGTGTTGTCCGCAAACTTATAAAAAAGTGAACTAAGAAATCGTTACCATGTGAAGACTTCTTGATTACAATAGAAATAGCAATTCCTTTAAAGCCTACCAAGATTTTTGGAAAGATTCCTAAGTTTTCAGATCCCAAAGAAAAACATTCTAGGTGATGGATCATCTTAGAGGAATAGGTACAGGATTCAGGAGCCCCAAATCCAGTCCGTTAAGACAAGTACTAGAATACAGTGTATCAAGTACACAACACAGCTTGAACACAGTCACAGTATAAAATGCAGAGTATTAATTAGCAAGCCAATTTATTATTTTACTACAAAAACCTCATTTACACTAGGATTGCCAGTCTTAGATCTAAATATTAATAATACAGATTTCAAGTAGGAGCGCAACTAAAGCCTTCAAAAAATCACCTGACTTGCAGCCTTCATTAACCAAGCCAAGATAGCTTCCCACATGGACATCTACAAAAATATTATTATGGTTTGAGTTTAAATAAATTTTGAAGAATTAAATAACTGTAGAAAATATAAAACCTGTTTAAATACTCTCCAAGACAACCAGTCCTCTACCTGAGCTAAATTTGTACTATGAACTTTCACATTTTTGATACAATACTGTATCAAAATGTTCCAAGTCAAGGAAGTAGAACAATAACGGAAGCAGATGTTTCCATCAACAGATTAAAATTCTGGCATCAACAAAATTCCCTAAAGGCTCACTTTCTTAATGTCAAACACAGCTAACGTGTACAAGCAGATCTGAAGAATAAGAGCTTGCAATAAACTAAAACCTGTGCTTTGAACAATATTTAAGAACTATGGATATACTTTAAACTATATTAAAAAGTGGTAAGCAAGAGAAGCAGCACATTAAAGGCCCTGAAACCTACAAAAACTAATCATGTCATTTACAAAAACATGCAGATCGATACTGTATCTATACAGAGAAATGAACTTTATCAACATAAAAGATCAGTTAGGTACCACGAACTCTTGAAACTCTATTTGCAGAGAAATAATTTCATTTTTAGCCCTATACACCTCTCCCCTTCCTTTTTTCAAATTAAAAAAAAGAAAAGAAAACCCCCAAACTTACTTTGAATAATTGGAGAAATTCAGCTGATTTTGTGAATGTATTGGTTTAGTGGAGTCAGAATGATGGCTGGCAGGAACCTGTGCAGAAGGTTTATTCTCAAAATTCCTGCGATCAAAGTATGACAGCTGCTTTCGGTAATACTCTTCATCTTCTTCAGGATCATAATGATTTGAACGCACAATATCTTCAGGTGGCTTCACTTGAGGTCTCTGTGGTTCTGGGGCCCTAACCAAGAATAATAATACATTTATGTGGCCTTGCACAGTTTTAACAAGGATAATTACAAGAATTCTGCTTCTTCCTAACCTAAATAGTAATATAATTCTTACAACTGCATGTAATATCTCTAATCTATGCAGTCTTGAGATGTGACAGTTCTGACACACCATGAAGAAATTTTTTTTTTAATTTCATCTCTCCTTTTCACTTATGGTTCACTTTTAAATTGTCCCAATATACCCAGCATCTCCATCTTACCTTTTTCCTTATTTAAAATTACTTCATTAAAAATGCCCAAAAAATCATTTTGCATCCGTTTCCTTCTCAGTAATCATGTCCATGTCAACTGGCTTTACTTCTTGATTTACTACTGACATAAATTACACTGACAACCCCCTCTCCACTCTGCAGCTTCCAGTTTGAACCACTACAGTGTACTGTCTGAACACTCCAATCTTGTATTGAAAGCTACATTTGATTATCAGTTGTGCACCTACCTGTAAGTTGTTTTGTCATGTTCATACTGGCTTTGAGAAGCTGTTTTTGGACCACTCATGGCTGGGAGCATAGGCTTCGGTGCTAGTTCTGGAGGCTGTAAAGAGAAGCACAGCATATTTTCTAACATCTGCAAAGAGGCAGCGTGTTAGAGTTTTCTCCCTTTCTTATTCCTTCAGAATAAAACAGCATGAAAAACCAGTAAAAATGAAAGAGGCAGTCTTCAACACTGCAATATCCTTTTTAGTTTTCAACTTCAGCTTTTAAAACAAACTGCAGTTAGGTTGCTAGGAGTCTGCTCCAGTAACAGAATTCTCTCCTCAAGACAGTATTTTATTACCAGCAATTCAATCTCATCAGTAAAACAAGAATTTAAAGAAAATTAAAAACACACAAAACTTAAATGACTTACTTTGACAGCTGATGTGTCACTGGGGTCCTTCATTTTTTCCAGAGATGGTGATCTTCTTCGTTCAAATATCTTAACTCTACTTCGCACAGACTGTGGTTTCATGGCAGGATCCTCCTCTTCCTCTGCTAGAGATGGTGGTGTAGGCAGTGGTTTACTGTTGGAAGGCAAAACTTCTGGTTTTGTTTGTGAAGAAGCGGGAGGAGGAAGAGAAACACCTGAAGTGCTATGAGAAGGCTCAAACTGTCCAGCTTTTGCATTGTAAGCTTGAGGAGGACCTTGCTCATAGCCCCTCATATGTGGATCAAAGTACTGCTTGGGTTCAGGAGATCGAGATATGGCTGACTGGTATGGCTGAGCTTCTTGTTTATATCTACCATGTGCATGTGTGTCATAGCCAACAGGATGTTGATCTTCATACCGCACTTGTGGTAAGCTGAAGTTTTTGGGTGCATGCTCATAGCGAGGTCTGCCATCGTAGCTCATCGGAGGAGGTTCCTCAAATCGGGGTTGTGCTGGATAATAGCTGCGTTCTGTGCTCTCTTCTGTATTTTGTCTGGAATCAAGATCTCTAGGAGGCTGGCTTTCATAAGCTGCTCTTGATTGACTGTAGGGCTGTTTTTCATCGTAATACGACCAGTGCTCCTCATAAGGAGGCACACGATCTTCATAATGTAGTCGAGGGTCATACCCACGAGAAAATTGATCTACATAGTTTGTAGAATCATACCTGTATGTTGACTGTTCATACTCCCTACTTGGTTGTTTTTCTGCATACTGAGTCTGAGATTCATAGATCAGATTTGGGTCTCTTTCCTGTCTCTGTGCTGGGTGATTAACAGCTGGCTGTTTTAAGACATAGCTTTGTCTGGATGTTTCTTCATTAATATATGGATCCTTTCTGTATACCTGTTAAATAGAGAGGTGTTTCAATTTATTTTAAACGAAGAGTAACCAGAGCATAGTTTTATTCAAAATTAGCTTAAGTTCTCATGTCGGCTTTAATTTTGTTTAGAAGTATAGTAATTTGATGCAGTTGTCCGCAATCACAGGAAGCTGAACTTGATGATTCAAAGATTCATTGCAGTTGCACATTTGAGCAAAGACACACAGATTAAAACTGCAAGCCAAAGGTAACAATTTCTCATTTGACTTCTGTTGGTGATGGTGTATTGCTTCCCCTCTGCTTTTTTTGGGGGGGGGGGCAGGAGGAAGGTGAGACAGGTTTGTTTGGAAAGTAAAGAGATTTGTAGTAAATTTACTTCAAACACTGCAGGGGAAGCATTTAAAATTACCCAATAAATCAGATTTATCTTCACAATCAACAGGTAAATATATAAAAAAAGTCTTCTGTCATTTTAGAGAAAGAACAGACTTTTCATCAACAAGATGAAAGAACAGATTTTTCATTAACAAATAGCGGAGCACTGTCAAGCTGAAAAGGTCACATGTAAAGTAAAATCAAAATACAGAATGCAGCCTTTATATAAAATGCCATCTTTTTTGATAAGTGGAAAGTATATAGTTTGAAGCCATGCACACGAAATGTTAGATGATGCTCAGCAATTTAGATGCACTGTGTTTTGTAACCTGCATGATCTCCTAGAGGGGGAAAAAAAAAAGAAGAATTCTCCAAATAATGGCAAAAGAAAAATATAATCATGTGCTAGCTTGATGTATAGCAGGAAATCAGCGCAACAGTGCAGCACAGGTACCTTTGCTGGATCTATATGCGGCGGTAAAGATGATGGCTCTTGATCTCTTAGCACTACATGAGCTCCCTCAGTACTTGATGTTCTTAAGGGGCCCGCTTGTGGTTGATAAGAGTTGTAAGGAGCAGCAGTAGGCTCCTCTAGTCTGACATTAGTTAGGTTTACATTAGCATTTACTGCAGAGGTTGATGAGGTTGCAGGGTTTGATTCAGGCGACGGGGAAAGGTAAGGGACTGCAGGTGATGCTTCTGCTTTCTGTGAAGTGTTTAAAATATTTTAAAATACACTGCTGTCGAATCATTGTATGACTTTTTGATTTATACAAAGTAACTTAAAATTGATGCTTTGATCAACTCAGCTACATGCAAAATGAAATGTACTGAAAGTATCATGCACTACACTTCCAGAAATTATGTTGAACACTTAGAAAAAATAAAAACATTAAATCGAAGTAGAATGGTACTTTAATCCTATCTGAAATACTAACATGGGTAGTGCAAGCTGATTCTTCAACTCACTGCAACACATTACTGCTTTTCACAATTTTCTCATGTAACACTTGTAAGTAGACTACAAAGATAGATTTCTTGTTCAAGAGAAATTGCTACTTGAAGTAAATGCACAGAGGTAAGTTTATAAAATATTTCCTTACCGGCTGAGCAGCAGTTGTTTTAAATCCTGAAGAATCTATTCTAACATTTGGCTGTGGCTGAGCTTGAGATGTGTAACTAGTGTAAGTTTGAGTTTCATGATGCATTCCAGAAGAATCTTCTCTAACGGGTTCAGAAGAACGTGTAATAGCAGATTCAGGAGGAGTTCCAACCTCATCGTTCAGAGTTTCATCCAGTTCTTGATCAGTATAAGCACCACCTTCTGTATCTGTGTCTTCATAGTCAGATGTATGTCTGCTGTCTGTACTGTACATAGAGTATTCACTACCGGGAGCAGAGAGGTAAGAAAGGCGGTCATCGTGTAAATCAAGGTCATCACTTGTAGCACCATCTGCCTGCATCAAAAAAAATAGGAGTACATACTTATTGAAATATCTTTCAAAGTATGCTTTTCTTCTTGAAGTGTAAAGCTAATACATATTTCTAGTGAAGAAGTGAATAAATGCAATGTAACATGTAATGTAACATCTATCTTGCTCTGATCCACAACAGGAAGTCCAGTATTTTAAGACGTTAGTAACGCTCAAAATCTGGCAGCACAGCAGATTAGAATTCCACAATTCTGAATACCACAAGGGAGGAGAAATCAGGTTTCAATTAGAAATGTTAATCTTATATCTAAGAGCCTTTTCTGCAGTCTAGCTCTTTATATCAGTGTACTAAGGTGTAAGCTGCCACTGCAAGGAATGGGACAGTACATAGCATCCACTGAAATTACACCGTTGGACATGAAGAGCTATACTTGAAAGGACTGTCTTCATACTGGAATCACTAGCTTGGAGGTTGATCTAAGGTGAAATGAGTTCTGTGCGAGCAAAAATAAATAGCCCGAATATTAAGAAAAAATGAGAATACATTCACTGTTGGCTTACTTGAAGTTGGTATTCCTCTTGAAATTAGTTCCTCAATAGAATGCATCTAACGTACATAGTAAAACACACTGCTTCAGAAGACAACTGGAGTTGTAGTGGGGAAAAGGATTCTAACTTTCATATTTTGTATTTGTGTTCTCAAAATTGAGAGAAGGCAAAAATCAGAAAGAATGTGAAGATATTGCTTGCTTTTAATATAAACAAACAACAGCAATTCCAAGGATAATATAAGCCTCTAGTACAGATGCAGCAGAGCATGTTGATGTTTGAAGCTTTTGTGAGTACTGGCTGCTTTTTCATGCAAAGCAATAATATGTCCTTCAGCAAGAGGTGTCAACAGGCAAACGCTCCCACTGTTACTGCACTGCTACATGCACAAGGACAAGCATACAGCCCTCATTAACAGAGTAACTGCACTAATACAATGACAAGTCAGTTTAAAGTAGTTCATAGAGTCATGAATCATTATTTTAGATTTTCAAAGGATCATTACAATCATAATGAGGAAAAAAGAAAAACAGATTCCATTCCAGAAGCATATACTTGTAGCTGCAACATCAATAACTTAGTAAACTGATACAGTTATGTCACTTCATCTCTCAACCAACCATACAATTATTTCTTACCTTTCCTTCAGAAACCCACACCAGTTGGTTCTGTTGTTGCTGAATTGCTTCTTTTAGAGCTCCATACCATCCTTCGTTCATTGAATTCAAGTTAATGGTAGCTAGAAGTACAGCAGGTTAGTTTTACTTTCAAATTCTGCAGGTATTTAAGAATAATCTGTACCACCAGTACTAAAATCAAAGCCGTAAGATTTATCAACATTCAAAGCAACCCTAAAGCCTGATGTGGTTTGGGTTTGCAAAGAGTTAAAAGTAAAGTGAAGCCTTAGTTTAGTCAGACTAAAAAGTTTTTAACATCCTCCACCTATTTATTCCATGTCTGATTATAACTGATGGTCCCCTTACAGTGCCAAACTTTTTTGTAACGTTATTTTGATGTTTCAAATAACTGTGCAGGTGTGGGCATAAACAATTCACACACCAAGGAATTGTTAGTATTTGAATGGGGAAGCCTCAACAAGTTCACAACTACTTGACTACATTTGTAGAAGCATGCACATTTGTTCTGTCAGCTTCCGACTCTTGGAGTCATAAGCAAGCCTGTGTGTACTAGGATAGAAGAATAAGGGAAGCAACCAGTAGATTGGCATTAGGTCATAGTAAGAGCAGGAAAAAATGCCATGGAAGAAAAGGAAAGCCTGATAAAGAGCTAATGGAAAGCAAGCTTAGAGGAGTACAGATGCATCTCTTAAGGAAGAGAAGCAAGAGAAAAAAGCCAGAGAAAAAAGGAACCACAGAAAAAGCCATGAATATACACACTAAACATATCAAGTACAATTATGTCCACTATTAATTGTAATGCTAGTGCATTAATAAGTTCATTAATCACTGCACACTGTAATTCTCAAAACTGGCTTAATTTCAAGAAAGAAATTGACATCCAGTCACCCAGCATTAAGAGCAAGTGCAGGTAGCAATTTTTGTTCTAGTATGTACAAAAACTCTTGCTGAAGTCTGGGGAGAAGTTACTCATCACACTTCTCTCTAAATTATCGTGGATTAATTAGTGTTGTTTTTTAAATGCTTACTTGTAAAGAGGTGGTGATTATTTTTGCGTAGCTTGTGAGCTCTTTCATATAGCTTCCTGGCACTTTTTCGTGATTCTGGGCACAGTCTCATTCTCATAGTCTTCACACCCTGCTTGGAATCAGGGTTCAGAAACACTACAATAGGATACCACTGTGCATAATTCAGACGGTCCACTGCATTAGGAGTGACATCTAATAAAGCATGTTTGTCCTGTTATGATGAAGAGCAGAGAGAAGGAAGTGAAGCACTCAGTAAGATTTTTTTTCTACAAATTTATTTTGTATTACCTTTACAGAGTTTATTAATTCAAAGGACTAACTTAAGTTCTTTTCTGTTTGAGTAACCAGACCAACTCAAGTACCAGGCTACATGAGCACACCTTTCAGTTACGCAGTTAGTTCACTATTTTAATTTATATTTTTAATATTCGGCTCCCTACCAAAAAACCTTAGCTCCCTGAAATAAGCAGTATCTACAAAAAAAAACATCTAACTAAAAAATATGCAAAGATTTCTGACTAAGAAAAAAGGAGTCAAACATAAGGCCACCACCCACTTTCCCCTTCAAAAAAAGAAAAAACAAAAAACCTCTGCATGCAAGAACTTCAATAGTTTTCAACCACTGCAAGATTCATATCAAGTACATAGCACACAGTAACCCCACTCTGCTGCTGAAATTGTTTAGCAATCAGAAAGGTTTACAGCTGGTTTTTAAGTTATAAACTAATAGGGGAGGAGTGCAGCCTCGAATTAGGAGCTAAGATCAGAGGTTCTCATGATATTAAGGAAGCGAGAATAAAAAACTCTTTCCCTCTACCTTCTGCAGACAATTCTGAAATTATTTATTTGTAATCAGGAGGGGTAGGGGACATGCTGTGGCTGTAAGCAAAACAGGATGAAACTTAGAACAGCTGTAAAGGAGAGGGAACAACACTCCTTGGAATAAAGCCTAGAAATCCTTTCAGATTGCAGTTATGAAGATGGAATTTATTTTTCAGGTCAATTGACAGAAGATGAGAAAGCTTTAGTTGTACTTGTATCTTTAAAACATCAACATTTTATTTAATGAACCAGTTTTCCTCTTGGGTTAGACATACAGTGGCAGTAAAAAGACTTACTCTATCAATTATCTGTTTTATCGTATGAAGACGAATAATGCCAGAACTACGTTGGTCAGTACCAGCATCTCTCGGTTCACTTTCTGGTAGAGAGGACACAGTAAAAATCTGTTGTAAGTCTACAACATACTCTGCATTTGCATACTAAAATAGACCAAACTATTTTATCACTCAGCCTAAATTCAGGTTGAGAACACTCCTTTAGCTTTAAAATACAAGAAACAGCTACCCACCCATTTGGCCACAAAAATCCCAACACCTTTGCAGAAACACTTAGGAGTTAGATAATGTACTGAATTAAAACTTAATTTGGGAAGGCCGCAAATAGAACAAACATTACTTTTGCCTACAGAGAATCATCATCAATTAACCAGTGAGAAAGCTTTATATAAAGTCTGTTACTTAATACTGTTAACATTTTATTACTTTAGTTATTAATGTGTTTAACAACAGAGGAACAAACTAGTAAAAGAAATCTGGCAATTTTTCATAGCTGCATGAAAACTCTCTCTCACACTTACTTGCAATTTGAAAGATATCTGGTTCTTCTCTGGCTAGTTTCTCCCGTGCAACATCAGCTATTGGACCAAAAATGGTCACAGGTCTGAGAAACCCAGCTAGATTACCAAGGAAAAAAAACAGATAGCTTAAAACAAATGCAACCTACTTTGAAATACATGGATGAATACAAAGTAAACTCCACAACTTGCTAGCCTGCTACAGTAAATATTTAAGAATAAAACCGTACCTTCCCGTAGAACAACTCTTTCATAGGCAGGGAACTTTGTCTGAACAGGCTGAGCAGAAAGATCTTCTCTACTTTTTCGGAGATTTCTTTTTGAGCTACGCAAACCTCGGAATCTCCAGAAATCCGCTCGATCTCCTCCTGCTGTCTTTGGAAGCGTGTACTGTACACTAGCTAGTTGTTCAGCTCTAAGACAACAGCAAAACCCAACAAGTTACAGAAGCCAGCTTCTGATGCTTGCCTACTATCTGCTGAATTAAGTACTCCTTGCTTCTGTCTTAGAAAACTTAAGAATGAAATACACAGGTCAACATCAGATTTCTAAAGCTTTATCTAGCTTTGAGTCTTGCATTCAAAAGTAAGTTCTATGTTACAGCTGTTTCTTTTTCCTGTGGATGTATAGGAGTTGAAATAAAATCATGGATTAGCTATCCAACATCAATTTGTTTTCTGTTCTTACAGGCACTTTTTCCCAACGAATGAACAAGTTCTACAGACTGATGTCCATCTGACCCAGCAAGTTATACACATGCATAATTAAAAACTGTAGTTTTCAAACAGCAGTATAAATACTTTAAGATCGTACCTGTTTTTGTTAGGTATGATACCTCTTTCAACTTCCTTATGATTCTTGCCAATTCGAATTGCCAGCCATGAACCCAGTTTGCCATTATATAGAGTGTCCACAACCCGAAACACTTCCCCTTTATTGAAGCTTAGTCCATAAGGAGATTCCTTTTCATATTCAAAGTGAGTTCTGATATAGAAAGAATCCCCAACATCAGACTCAACAATGCGACGATAAACTAAAACAAAGAAAAAAAATTTGCTGTTATACTTGCCCCAGTGAATTGCAGTCATAGTGCTCACAAAAAGGACTTAAAAGCAGTTTCATCTTCTCTTAATTCTCCTTGTTTTAAATAGTATTTAAGAAAACCTTAATGACCCAGAGCTTCTGTTTTAAGCTGTATAACTATCACAAACAACTCTACAAAAGTAAATTCAACTTCTGCTGACAGAAATTTGCTATACTGTGACTGAATTCAGTATAAACTGAATCCACTTCCCCTGGAAGGAAAGATTCTCACTGTGAAAGAAACTGGTAAGTACCCGTTTTCAACAGAATAGCATAAAACTGACTCTCTCCTGCCCTCCACCCCTCCCCCCAACATTTATTGCCAATTTCATTAAATGCTTTTTTTCTTTAAAAAAAAAAAGTTGTAGCTTGTTTTTGGGGTTTTTGTTTTCTTTTCTTGTTGTTTTTTTTCCCCTTATTTAAGAAACAAATTACTACCATATCAACCTTCAGTCCATTTGAAGCAGTAAACTATTCCAAAGCCAAAAGAACTTTTAATAGCCTTTTTAAGATCCTAGCTAATCTCCTGCTAGCCAATAATTATCTTATTTTAACTGCTTTTTTTTTGTAATCTGATTCCAGTCAGTCTACTACACAGTCTCTGATATACTTACCATCTTTCTTCTTCTGTGCCAAAATGGTTACTTCTTCGCCTTTAGGGAGATCAAGCAAAAAAAGGACAGCTTCTTCTCTGATGATATTTGTGAAGTCTACGTTATTAACCTAGCATCAATGAAGTAATCGGTTTGATTTAGCATACATCATTTAATAGACACGCAGATACATAACAGGTAAACTGAATTAGTTTATCGCTGAAGTTGTTTACTCAGCTTACCATATATGCACACCAAGGACAAGGATCTCACAAAGACACAGCTCTTAAGAAATACTACTATTCGAGAAAAGTATAACCTCTAGAACATGAGACAGCTGTTCATTTTGACTTCTTTAGATCAATACTATGGAGCATCTATAAACATCAGTAATATTAACTGTAATATACAGAAGCCTACTTGAGAAACCAATGGGATCCAACAGTTACAGGCATTTTCTGTGAACTGAGTTTAGTCTCAGAAATTGAGCATGAGACTTACAAACTTTCCTAGCAACAGTAAAAGGAAATTCTGCTGCCAAGTCATCTAATAAACATGCACAAAAGAAATAAAATCCACTTAGTACAATAGAACACTCATGCTATTATATTCAACATACCCTGAGAATTTGGTCTCCTTCCTCTAATCCTTCTTTCGCCGCAGGGCTGTCCTCCAGAACACCAGCTACAAATATGCCGACATCATTGCCACCAGCGAGCCGCAGGCCCACACTATCTCCTTTTCTGAATTTTACCAGTTTCATGCTTGGCCTAGAGATTAAGAACATATTCCACTTAGAATCGTGTATATGTGTGTATGTTTGTGTGTATATACACAAAGCGTTCAAGTAATCGAGTCTGATGGCATGCAAAAACCTGCCTACTGCTTCAACTAGAGGATATTATACATGACCACCATCAATTGCTTATCAACTATACTATTACACAGCACTCATCTGCAGCATTTAGAAATAGCAAAAAAAAAGCCAACAGATTACTTTACCAGTATAGCAAAGTTCGTCTTATGTTAATACAGTGTTTTAAGTGAAGCATTTTCACACTCTCTTCCCAAAGCATTCAGCCCTTTGGAAGAACTGTGCTAGTACAGAGATTTGTTCTGGCTTTTCAAGGAATAAGATGAACTTACCTGAAACAGAATCTACTCTCATGCATACTGATGTCCATAAGGGAGATTCAGTTGAATTAGACTCATTTGCATACCATGACTGTACATTTCTGTGATTTTAATTGGCCTCAAATAATTACAAAAGTAAAAGATTTTCCTGAAATTCTCATTTCACTATTTTTGAATAGAGGCATCCAAACAGTATGATGGACCTCATACCAGGCCATTTATAAATGTTATTCAGCAACTTAGAAGAAATATAGCCTTGCTAAAGGCCCAGGTAGTAAGACTCAAATAGAATTTAGAGTTACATTACCGAAGCATTCCATCTTCATGGGTTGAATTGGGTAAAGGACCATCAGACGGACTGACTGGTAAATCCACATCTGGCTGACCTCCTTGTGCATATACTGGCTTTGGTTCTATTAAAATATAGAAGACACTGAATGTCCATTTGGGCATTTAAAGCTGAGAAAATAAAGTTTAACTTCAGAGCTTCTTCAGTAGTCTTCCTCTACCCACCAACCCACTTTATGCTAGAAACTTAACATTGGGAACTTATAACAAGAAACCTTGTCATTCAAAACAGGGCTTCATCAACCTCATAAAACTGCCAGAACTAACATTCATGCTCTCTCAAGACCATTTTCAGCCTTACTCCTTCCTCTAAGTTAGGCACATTTACACGTGCCTAACATAACTTTCCACATTTAACAGTACCATGTCCAGTCCTGGGCATCCCAGCTCAAAGACGACAGGGATCTCCTGAAAGGAGTCCAGCAAAGAGCCAAAAAGATGGTAAGGGACTTGGAACATCTCCTATTTGAAGAAAGGCTGAGTAACCTTTCCTCAAGGTCTGTTGAGGGAGATCTGTTCAGCCTGAGGAAAAAACAACTGAAGGGCATCTGATAAATGTTTATATCTAAAGGCAAATGAGAGGCAAGTGGGTGAGACCAGGCTCTTCTCAGTGGTGCATAGTGATAGGAAAAGGAGAAGTTACACACAAACATGTGGAAGAACTTCATAAGGACACTAGAACAGGTTGTCCAAAGGGGTTGTGGAGTCTCCTTCTATGAAGATATTGAAGACCAGTCTGGACACCTACCTCTGTGACCTACTGTCAGGTATCTGCTTTAGCGGGGGGGGTTGGGCTCTATCTCTTGAGATACCCTCCATCCCCTGCAATTCTCTGATTTCCCCCATTAAAGAATTCTTTGATTTATGAAACAAAATTACTTCAAACACTAGAACAACTGCTGCACTATGTGAGAACAGCAAATTTCAGTGCATACTGTGGTGCAGTTGGCTCTTAAAGATAAATACTTATGACACTGCTGCATGGATCCTCTGGAATTACTGAGAGGAAAATATCACTGCAATCATCCCCCAGTAGTGGACACTATTACTGCCTATTATCTGCTATATGATTGTACATGTTACAAGAATTTTTATTTAAACCATTATCTTGATGCACTTGAAAGAAGCCAACTTCAAACTATGCTATCTTCAAACTAGGCTAATGCTCCTTTCAGCTAGATCTAGCTATCAAATCACCTTCTTTTCAAATCACTGAATAGACCAGCTTGAAATAGAGAATTTCAGACAATTTGATAATATACTTCTTCTAATGCAATTTTTTTTTGTCTTTACTGTACAATAGCATAGCATTTTTTCTTTAAGTCTTTAGTGACCTAAGCCTTTAACAACTGCTCTCAAGAAATACTCTCCTTCCATTCCCCCCTTGACTCAGTCATGACAGACTTCTTGCCCTTAGTCTAAGAAGCAGTCACAGAACCCACCAACTTACTTTCCTATTATATTATTATATATTCCTAATATATTTTTATTATAGTCTTTGAAAGAGCCTCCTCATTTCTCTAGAGCTTTCTCTGAGGCTACCAGAGAATCAGGCCCTTTATTACACCATTTTATTTCAGACCATACATTATAACAAGTTAATTTTATCTGCAGAAAAAGTATGTATTATCTTTATGTACTGGCCTATGACTTTTTCAGACATCACCTCCCATACAAATTGATTTTTTCCATGTGTCTCCCCACTCATCCAGGAATAGCACACTTCTTTTTTCCTCCACTAACCAAAAAGACAACCTCACAGCACTTATTATGCATTTGGCAGTCTCTCAAACCAATAATGTTACTTTAAAAGGAGAAACACCCTTGCAGTCCTATCCTGACTGATTCTGTATTATGCCGATTATTTTTCATTGTGTTATAGAAATACTGAACTAATATTTTAAATCTTACTTGCTACAGTATCCTTCTATCTCGGTAAACAAAGACATAACTTTCACCTTTTAATAACACTACTGCAAAGGATTATCACTGATGACAGTCTTGTTAAAGGCCAATGCATCAGAAAATCAACTGTACTCATGTTCAAAATCTTTCAGAGCCTATCAATATCATAACTCCTTCAATTCTTCACTGAGTAACTGAACACTACATGCAATAGTCTCATTTTTTTTTTTTTTATCCCTTAAGTTGTCAAGCATTTTCAAGCTTGAATGTGCTTTTTCTCATTCTACAGCCTTTCAAGGGCAGTTCTGCCTAAATTAGTCCATGAGCATAGTTGAATGCTACAGGAAGAATGGATTTCAGGGTGTTTTAAGTTTTGTTTGGGAATAGGAGTTTTGAAAGAGCTTACCTTCACCTTCAATCAAATATACTCTGCTACTCGTAAACTATAAGAACTGGACTATTGCTTGACAAAGATCGATTGTAACCTTCTTGTAGAGAAAATGACAAAAAAGTGTCTGTGACTAACACATACAAGTTATAGCTTTAAGCACTCGAGCCCGCACAGCAGGCAGGTCCCTCAATTGAGGTTTTCGTGACCAAAACTCTGAAATATAAACAGGCTTAAGTAGTAGTTAGAACTTGTTCTGTTTTAAGACTTCAGAATTATTTCACAGCTAAACAAGAGCAAAAAAAATCTCTGCTGATCATCCATTCTCAGCAGCATGCTGAATTAACACATTTAACATTTTTACCTGGGAGTGGTGGTGTTTGCTTTTCGGTTCGTTCGACTGCCACCTCTTCCATAGTTTTAGAAATATCATCTGCATTCTTTACAGGTGTAGAGACGGCTCCTGGTTTAGTTACTCTTTCATCTTCTCTGCTTCGAAGACTATATTAGAAAAAGAGATTTTACTCTGCATATAGAATTATTTCTCTGATCTCGAACTGCTAGGATAAGTAATTATCAATTACAACATTTTGCTCTCCTACTCTTACGGCTATTATGGTCTTGATATTTTTACCATTTCAAAATCTGAGCCTTTTGTCCCTAACTTCATGCCAACAAAATAATAAGATAAGTGTCTACATAAGGCTGTTTTGAAAAAGGAGTGACATGGCAAAATAGACTACAGTCTTTACTGCACCCTGCTTCAAGTAAGCAGTTGTACAAATGGGCTGTAGAAGAACATAAGAAGTAAAGAAGGGGAGAAGAGCAATTATGATCCTTTTTCTCCTCTCCCTGTAAAGGTCATGGATTTTCAGACTTGACCCCAGGTTTCACAGTAACCTATCTGCTTCTTCATGTGGCAGCTCCCCTCGAATACAAGTGCTGCCATTGTGGCTCCTGGTAGAGCCTTGCAGAGAAAAAAAACGGTACACAAACTTACATCTGACTTCTCACCCTTTGAAGAAGATGGTCTACTACATATCTATCATACCTGCAAACAAAATTAGTGCTTCTCATATACTTAGTCGTCTGTCATGTTTTACAAAACAGACAATGGGCCTCTTATGCATTTCCCACATACGCTAATAGCATAACAAGAGAAATCTTTCATTCCTTAATGAAGGGAATATCTAAATCTCAAGTAATGTAATTTCTATTCTTTTAGCTCAAAAGTTC
Organism: Perdix hodgsoniae; assembly: GCA_035772895.1. Classification (NCBI taxonomy): domain Eukaryota; kingdom Metazoa; phylum Chordata; class Aves; order Galliformes; family Phasianidae; genus Perdix; species Perdix hodgsoniae. The sequence goes on from JAPSGF010000010.1 coordinate 6,736,884, forward strand.
AGGTATTGTAGTATATTGTTAGAGAGGTTACTTTGCTACCAGCTGGACCATAACAAAACTAAACAGAACACTCCAGCTTGCAGCATGTACTAACTGTTACAGTTGTAACCTGTTGAAAGTGAAATAATTTAACAGGGTAAAAGCAGAGTATTAATTAGCAGTTGGAAAAACTGAAAAGAATGGCCTTAATTCCAGAGTACATACACCCTACACATCTATTGAATTTGTGAGAGTTGATGTATAAGCAAGCGTAAGTAGTATCTGAGAAGACATTGACACCAACAAGCAACAACTTACTATTTATCCCATCTCCTGTCTTACAGGAAGGGAGAAGTCAAGTCTGTCACTACTAACAGTAGATGGTGCTACTGGGCAATAATGAGTCTGTTTTCATTAAGTACACATGTATCAAAAATATATCTATTAAACAGAGAAAGACTATTTAACCAGAACCACTACCTCGAGAGTTATTAAGTAGGACTGAGAAAAACAAAAACAAATAGTTCATAACAAGGTTTGGATGAAACAATACAAGAAACAGTAACTATCTAAATACAAGCAGAACATGATTTCATAAAGAAACATGAAGTTGGAAACATCAGAAACAAATCTCACTTCAGACGCACTAAGACCCCTTCTCTACTTTCTTCTGCCAGACTTTTAAAATTCTACTTGAAGTCAATTAAAATAAAATAGAAAACAATCACCAAACTCGCAATCATTACAATGATCTGGAAAGACATAGGCATCTTTCCAATGTAATCAACAAGCTCCTCATAAATATTTGGTGAACACAAGTACAGTGAGCTTTTTCCTTAGAAATTCTTCTGGCACTTTCAGAGTTGATAAAAATGATGTCAAAACAATTTTGGCTGGACCATCAGGTCTAGCAAAATGAAACAAACACTGATTTTTCTACTTTCTCTTCCCTATCTCCGTTGTTACGAAAAGCAGTATTTTTCCTACAGCCTGGGTCATTGAAACCAGACACTGACCTACATTTAAATGCATAGGTGTCTTATAAAGACAGTAAGCTACAACTAACTTCCCCAGATTGAAGATTTTTTGGGCACTAATACGTACTACATGAGTTGATTTTGCCATGAGCCCTTTCTACCTGTTTCTTAGCATCTCCTAACACTAAATAGAAACAAGTATTCCAAAGTAGTATTTTCTGTTTTTCTTTGACAACAAGGCAAAAAAAAAAAGCTGGAGTTACTACACAAATACAAAGGTTATTTTATTTTTCATCTTCACATAGTCCCAAACCACTAATTTTAATGCAACTTTTATCACTGCTATAAATGCCACTGCTTAGCACACATCTCACCACAACCTTAACTAGTTCAACAACCTGTAATCCACAACAGTAGGACTAGACAGGTAAGACAGAATATATAGAATAGAATATATGTGGTACTTCCCCAAGGTACTCTCCAGCCCAGGGAGCTCATTCTGCCTTTTTTTTTTTTTAGTATAGTTTGTAATGTACTCTACAAAGTTATCTCACATCCCCTGAAATTCTATCTATAAGATACACTTTACCTGAATAGTTCTTCAAAGTTATAACATCTTCTAAAACTTCACTGTTAAAGCTCAGAGCTCCTCCTCAAAGCCAGGAGATAATCCTACCTTATATTTTACCTAATTCATTATCAGCTGACTAAAAGTTCTCCAAGTCTCCACAGCTACAAACATTTGTATTTGTAGTTTCTGTTGTTGCTGGTGTTTGTTTAAGCCCCTTCAACATGGAACAACAACTAGTAAAAGTCAACTTAAAGCTTCTACAGAAACTAATCTAGACCTTGCTGCTCATCCACAGGCAGAGACATCTCTCCATACTTCTGTCAAGTTTGGAAACCATTACATTTATTAAAAGCCAATTCTGAGTTTGATGGTTCATACATGGGGATAATGCTGCTAAATCTGTAAAGACCTGAGCTTTGACTGGATTACCACAGAACCCAATTGCTTTACATCACAATACACCATTTTCTGAATCCTTTTCAAAACTTGACAATGGATAATTTGCAATTCTCCTTAAGTGAGAAAATGAAGTACAATTGGTCCACATTCTATCATTTTAAAACAGCAACAACAAAAAAAAACCACGACATCTGAGTTTCCTGTGGACTAAAGAGAACTACAAATGATATTTAACAGCATGGCACCACATACAAGTAGCAATTGTTATAAAAACTTCTATACTGCAGTTTTCCTGTATATAAAGTACTGAAATATGGACTACAGTCAAGATCCTAACAAGCAATACTGAAACAAGTGTACTGGCATATGTCTGTGCTCTAATGCACTTAAAAAATAAAGTGTCAGTCTGCAGTTAAGCTTGTGTGAAAGGACTGAGAGGATTCCTACAGAATTTCTCTCCTCATCAACACAAACACTTAGCTTAACAGCACAATTTCTAAATAAAGACTAATTATAACATCCTTCTTGATTTTAGTTTGATTTTTTTTCACCCTTCCATCCTCAGCTTATTCTCAAGCTTTCTCCCTCTAATTTTTCCACCATATTTCTAACAATGAAGCACTGTTACAAAAACAGTGCTACTGCAGCCAATCTGAACTTGCACAAATAAGTACTACAAGAAGTGGCTGCTTTTAGCATGTTCTTTATGTGGTTCAGGGCCCAACAGATCTTCTGATCTCAAAAGGGATATATCCCACAGGAAGTCAATCCATGCTGAGGTAGCTCCTGTTCATAAAGCAGATAACAGAAGCATTCACAGTTAACTTTGAAGTTTCTTCTCAGGAAGGATTTAATTCTTGGACAGCATAGTCAGTAGAGAGGAAGTGACCATCCCCACAAGCCACTGTAACAGAGGAGGAAAGCACTAACACAAAGAATAAGTAAGTTGTAGTTCAGTTTTGATGGATTTTTTCCTCCATCCGTCAGCTATCTTCACATTGCATTAGAAATGCTTGTTGAGAAATGCAAGTTTCATCTCTTGCAGGAGCACTACAGCCTTTATAATCAAAAACTTTGAGCTGCCTCCTACTCCAACAGTACATCCAGGAGGAAGTCAAAACCACAAAACCACAAAATCAATTCTGTTGACATAAAGGAACTATTCAACAGAATATTCCTAAATGTTGATTTTATGCTTTAATCCAATCTTCCCTTCCTTCGAAGGACTCAAAAATAGTTTCCAAACCTGAACATCTCAACAACAAACAGCAACACATTTCCCCTTCATAACATTCTCAGACAGCCAAGCATCATATGACAAAGAGGATACAAATTTCCCACAGTGCCTTCAACAAAACCAAGGCCATGGAGCTATAATCTCTCACTAAAAGAATATTTGAGTGGGTAGATTTATTTATTTAAACATAAAGAAAGGAAAACAAAGTAAGAGCTCACTTGCATTTTTTTCTGGGACACCATAGGGAGAAAATTATCACAAAAGGACAAGGGACTCTACATTCATTGTGTTGTTCTTGCCTATGGAAGCAGGAATTCAATCCATCTAGTACAAGATAGAAAAATGTATGGCTGAACTTGCATTCTTCTAAATAATGGGATTCTTCTAATTACTAACAGCAGCTAAGCCACTCTAGAATAACAACTCCAGAATAAGCAGAAATTTGTATTTGTACTTCATTTGAACTGTTAGGTCACAGCTAAAATGAACTTTGCAACAAGAAGATAGGTGATAACTATTGAGCTTGCCCTCCTTGCATTCCAGCTGTTTTAGCTCTCATGGATATTTTACTGTGCTATGAAGTATGCACTTCTAAAACAAATGAAGAATAACAGCATCCCTGAGTCTGGAATCCTACTGTTAAGCTTTTCTCACTTGCATAGAGCTCATACTTGAAAACAGACCTTCCTGCTCTGTGGTCCCTCTCAATGTATACAAACAGGTATGCATGCATGCAAGAGCTATCTTGCAGATTTATTAACCCCCAGAAGGCACACTCACCTTTCGGAAAAAAAAAAGTTAATAAGCAATTGGGCCTATCTTAGTTTTATCAAACAGCTAGCAGCAGTTTGTTTTTCAGAACTTCTGATACTATTTTAAAATGCAGGCTCTGAATTTGAAATTTGTAACAGTTTTTGTTCTGTCAGCTGGAAGCACTAAAGGTTAAGTCTTCACACTATAAAAAACAAATTTGTTTAAAATCCTATTTTTCTTTTTTTATTATTATTATTTTTTTTTTAACTTTCTATTGCTAATTAGAGTACCCATTTCCAAAACAATGCACAAATTAAAAAAAAGGCAGATTGGTTGTCAATAGTAATATTTCAGAAGAAATGGCAGACTAAAATATTCTAAAGCATACAATAGATCATTCATATAAAATTAGATTGACTTACTTCAGAGTTACCATATGAATGCCCCAAAACCAACTCAAATTTTTAAAACTAGATTCCCAAATTACATCTGCTGAAGAAAACCTCCTTATTTTGCAGGAATTAAACTTACTTAGAAAGATTTAGTAACTTTTAAAGAAAGGTAGCAAAGAAAATTAAAACAATGCAGATTTCCAATTTACCAAGATGGACAACCAATTAGAACTGTGCTGCTAGTCAGCTCTATTAAGATTGCTGCAGCTCATTTTTTAGCTAAGTGAAATATAGTTGCATATTCTTCAATAAACTTGAAATAAACTTTTAAACTTGAAAGGCCATTTATAATAATCATGTTCCAGTATATAAATATTTAAATAAGAAAAGGGCAAAACAGGAGTTTAAGGTACCCTTCTCCCAAAAATTTCTCACAAAATTTGGATCACAATCAGTTACACCTCAAGAGAAAGAAGTCCACGTTACTGCTACCATAATTGTGCATCACATCGGTCAACATACAAACCCAAGCACTCCTACAACTTAAATAGTCACTTTAAATAGTTGATTTAAAAATACAATGCTGCCATCACCTGCCGTTGCTGGGCTGCTGTGGAGAATGTCTGGAATGGTCTGAAGGCTCTGACCTCTGGTCAGGAGATCGTGAACGACTGCGGCGGGGCCTGTCATGTGATCGGTTGGAATGATCTGATGCCAGCGACTGAATTTCTGAGATGTCTGTTAAATAAAAGTTGTTTTTCTATGAAATGACTGTAATTAAAATGGTGGCATGACCTGCTCAAATGGAAATAAGCTTTTGCAGAGATTTTTTTTTTAAATGAAGATGTTAAAAAATCTATTATTTCCAAAACAACTAAATGATATTCCTGCAAGAACAATTGCAAGAAAAGGAGTTGTCATTTTCTCTCCATATATTTTTTGAAGGCACAGATTTCAAGTCACATTCAAAGGAATTTACCCACATGACAATCCTACTACCATCCTTCCCACCCTCCTCTCACCCCACAGAAGTATTTCACATCTTCATAACACAGGGAATTCCTCGCCTTTGGAAATCAAGTTTATACTCACCATCTCTTTCCGAAGCATTAGCAGAATGAATACTGTCAGAAAGATCAGGAACATTCAACAGCGTAGCTCGTTCATCTCGTTGAACCACCATCTTCAACTTGCCTTTGGACCTTTCTATTAGCGTTTTTGCATCTGCTAAGGACATATTTTCTGTCACTGTGCCATTTATCTGGAACAGTAAAAAGAATGCAAATAGAAGCTTACTGAAAAACAGTGAACCTCCAGAAAATGCTGTGTATTTCTGTCTGATAATATTTTGAAACGTCTAGAGGTTTTTCAAATTGCCAGTTTACTCAGAACACTAAAGCAATAGGTTTTATCCAAAATAGAACAACAAAAAAATTTCCTCATCTGTCAAATACAAAACCTCTACCACTCACTAATTATAAGCTTCCACCCCCCAGAAAAATGCTTTTTTGAACTAACAGCAGAGAAAGGAATAGTGTGTCCTTCTGCGCCAACTTTTGTTGCAAGAATATTATTAACAGTTTTATTTATTTATTTATAGATAAAGATTGCTGTTTATCTCAACTTTTTTTTTCCTTCTTAATAAAATTCACATTTAACCTGAAGGTAAGTCTCTGTGTTACTCAACTGCACAGCACTATATGGTGCAACTATGCATCTAGGTCCAGAATCTCATGCCAGTCCAAGCACTTTATTTTTAGTTATGCATGTAAAGTGAGGTTCTTTAGTTACATAAGCGTTGTTTGACCAAGTCCTGTGGTCGATAATACTGCCCTGTGGAATAATACTCAACCAAAAAACACACTCTATGACCTTTTTTTTCCTTTAAGTGGGATGGTTCAAGGATAGTTGATCCTTGAAATAAGTTACTCACGTTACTAACAGTTATTAGAACATAAAGAGAAAGTTGGTTCTACAAAAGATTATATCAAAGACTTTTTCCTTTGGACAACCACCACAATTTACTGTACCTTCAGAACAACATCTCCTTCCTGAATATTGCCATCTCTTGCTGCAAGGCTATCCTGTGATATTTCTTTCACAAATATGTGGCTTGCCAACCGTAGACCATATTCTTCATAACAAAAGAAAATTAAAAAAAAAAAGATAAAATTATAGTTTAAAAAAAGAGTCTAAAGATCTAAACATTTACAACACTGCTTTATAGAAAATTTAAACTAAAAACACAAACAGAAGAGTGAACCATACTACGCGAAAGCCTACAGTGGAATTTCTCTATGCGTTTACTGTTACAGAACTCCTCTTCTGGCTATGTCTGTACTCATTTCTGGTTTTTAGTAGCTCAGTATATATACCACCAAACAATCTTTCCTTCTTTCAAAGAGGAGGAACAAGGAAGACTTAGCTGAAATATGTATAAAGCACGTAGCCACAATCACATGTCAGATGTATAAACGGGATTTACTTACAGAATACTCACCCCCTGATTAAGCTCATATATATATTGGAACATAAACACCACTGGAAACACAGCAGCAATTTTCAGTTCAACTAGCTACTTGTAAAACTGGCCAATGAACTGAATGAAGCAACTCCATTCATAAAGTTCACAAAGCCTTTACCACAACACTGATCAATGCAGTTGGTCTTTAAAAACAGGCAAAGGTCCCACCAATAGAATTCTGTGGAAGTTACCTTCATTTTTCCTTGATTTAACCAACGTTACTTTGGTAGGTTTTGCAGGCTGACTGGAAGTAACTGATCTTCTGTCAGATCTTGGTGATAAGCTTCTTTCTCTGCTTGCACTTCGGTCTCGTACCCAGCTTTTCTCATGCCTTCTGTTGGCACTGGAAGCACCACGGCTGGATCTTGGATCCCGTATCTCTTCATCGTAGCTATCATCCTCATTTTCAGACACTGGCTCAGGCTCCTGTCGAGCTACCGGAATCTGAATTTTCTTCATTCTTCGGATAGTCTACAACAAACCAATAGCTAATAGCTTTGGCTGCATTTTAATCACGTCTCATGTACCACTTAGTTATGTTGATACACAAGCTGTTCTTGTTTGTTTTAAGTGTGCATGGTTTTATCTTTATCTTAGTGGCTTTCTGTTGTGCTTCTAGGAACAGAAAACCTTTTAGCAATAAAGATGGGCTGTGAATTTTCCTCAAGTGATTATCAGCAGCTATGGAACAGATTCAACAGGCCTCTACTTCATTAAATTTAGAGAATACTAAGTAAGGAGTTGTTAATGATACTTCACCCATAGTTTTGATGTCAACATGAAATTAATGCTAAAATTAAATTAGTTTTTCTTTCACAACAGCAATTAAATACATGATTCAAGCTCCTTCCCAAGGAGGCCAAAACCAGCAACCGCTTTTAGCTTTCATCCATCTCCATTTCAACTTATCACACAAAGAGTTTCCTTATTTTATTGTAATGGACAACCCAGATGAGGTAGAGAAAACACTTCCAGTACATTTTTGGAAACCTTTACACATAAATTCCTGTTTATTAAAATCAACTTCCCCTTGAAAACTAGTTGAGGATCTATCAGGAAAGGAATATTCTGTACATTGAATGCTAACCCAGTGAGACTGGTGAAATTCCTTTTTGATCACTCATCCCTCAATCACTGTTTGATCATTGCAAGTTCATGACAAAGGGAATTCTTTACACAAGGGGAAAGTTTCACAAGACCTGAAGAATGAAAGTGATAATCATGACACCTGGCATACAAAGCACAGGATGTCTAGTTAACTTTTACCAGAACAGATCTATGTAACAGTTACAAAACAGACATTTTCCAGACATCTCATCCTGCCATTACTAGCTATAAATCCAGACTGTTCTGTGAAGGTGAGGTCTGTTAGTTAACATGCAAAGCCTAGTAATAGCTACAAGATAGATGAGCTTAGAAGGCACCGAGATGCATCAGGAGATGATCACACAGTATATAACAGGAGACAGGACAAGTGGAAACTGGCAGGAACTGGAGCATAGGAAGTTCCGCACAAATGTGCGCAAGAACTTCTTTACAGCGAGGGTGACAGAGCACTGGAACAGCTGCCCAGGGAGGTTGTGCAGTCTCCTTCTCTGGAGATATTCAAGACCCACCTGGATGCCTACTTGTGCCATCAGGTGTAGGGAACCTGCTTTGGCAGGGGGGTTGGACTCGATCTCTGGAACTCCCTTCCAACCCCCACGATTCTGTTAAGAGTTCGTCACCATAGCATGACCAGGCCCAGAAATAGGCTGCCCAGGGCAACGGTCACAGCAGCAAGCTGCCAAAGTTCAAAGAGTTCAGACACTGCTATCAGATTTAGGGCTTCATTTCTGTGTAGTCCTATGTGGAACAAGGAGTTGGACTCAATCTCTGTGGGTTCCTTCCAATTCAGGATATTCTATGATGCTACATACACAGCCTAAATCTACAGAAAAATATTACCAGCAAAGTCTACTGAAGACTACTGAAGCAAAGAAATGGGCACATGAGACAAGATAATCACTACAGAGACATAAGCCTTAGAAAAAACTCTCTAACAAGGTCTCTTGAGAACCTGTTATGGTCTGGAAAAAAAGAAGCAATGAGCCTATGATGGAAGATGATTACCAATGAACTCCAAGTAAGATCTTTCACTGTTTTGTATCCAGGACCTACAGACCTACTTTGGTCTAAATAAACCCTTAAAACTCTAGTCTATACACCTTATTCCAGGATAAAAAAAATGAGAAAATCACAGCTCAAGACTTCCTTTCTTGGAGAGGAAGTAATTTTAGAGCCAAGTAAGAAGCCAAACTCCAAAATTGATGTACAGGATTTGCCTTTCAGGTGTAACAGATTCTATGCTGCTTAATGCGAACAGTGTACTAAATAACAGAAGTCAAATTCAAAAGAAAATACTTGTGAATGCTCTGAATTCCTGCATTCTTGTCATAAAATTCTATCTAGCTAATAAAGTAGATCCATCAATACAGATTGCTAGAAACTCTCCCCTTAAAAAGAAAACACCAAACAATGAAACAAGACAAACAGTTGATTTAGTCTTAGTCATCTACTAAAATATATTAGTTATTTTCCTCTACACTAGGAGGAAGAAGGGTAGCAATGACAGGAGCCTACAAACAGGAGGAGAATTAACTCTTTGAAAGGGTAGATATAACTGCAGGACGACGGGAAACGGTTTTAAGTTGAGGGAAGGAAGATTTAGATTGGATGTCAGGGGGAATTTTTTTGTTTTTTTTTTTTACTAGGAAAGTGGTGAGGTGCTGGAACAGGCTGCCCAGAGAGTTTGTGGATGCCCTGTCCCTAGAGGTGTTCAAGGCCAGATTGGATGGGGCCCTGGGCAGCCTGGGCTGGTACAAAATGTGGAGGTCAGTGGCCCTGCATGTGGCAGGGGGGTTGGAGATTCATGATCTTTGAGGTCCCTTCCAACCCTGGCCATTCTGTGATTCTGTGGCAGCCTTTGCAGTGCTATTCTGTTGCATATTTGAATGCCCTCTCTTTCCTTAAACCCACCAGACTGTCACTTGCACTGCTAAAAACTTTTTTACTAACATGTAATCTATTGTATACTCAAGAGCGTTACTAACTGTAACTCTCTTTACCTTTGAAGCCTGCCAATACTAAAGCTGTTTATGTAGGCCACAGAAACAAGGGGACATTCCTGATAAAAGTTCAAAGTCAGTTTGCACTAACACAGATGGCAGTTTCCAGAATAAAACCCGACTGTCTCCAGGATTTCATTCCCTACCACATAGCAAATAAAGATATACACAGAAGTTCTGCCACTAATTTTCTCCATATAGATATAGAAAACGGTTATGTCTATGACCAAACAACATATAAATACTGAACACTACAAGACATATTTAGGTTCCAAAACCCCCTGCACAGCTCACTATAATGTTTTCTTTTCTAAGCTTTAAACAACTGCTAAACCCACAAGTGAAGGCACGACACAATTTTGCGCAGTCTTGCTAAAGCACGTTAGAGCACTTGAAATCTGCCAGCACTAAAGATTTTCTACAAGCCCCTAAAGCCCATTTTCCTAAATTAGGAAGTCAAACATGATTTCTACTTATTCCATAATGTAAAAAAAAGTACTCAAACTTCTAGAGAAAAACAGATTACTACCCTCTAGTGATCATCTGCTCTGTTTTGCTAAGCTCAAAGTCAGCCAGGCACTTTGAATAAGCCTACAAAATTATAGAAATTAAGGTAATTATACTTTACTTTGGCATGCTGTTTGCTGAGACTAAGAACTACATTTGCGCATGAATAATAGGTAAGGATCTTCAGCATACAGTGCCAGTGAAAAACTTAAAAAAAAGCACTTGGTAAAGAAAAGAAACATCACACAAAGCCAAGAATCGAACTTTTGGCAACCAGATGACAACTTTACTACAAAGAAAAAGAATCTTTACTATTTATTGCCATGCTAACCAAACATGATTGGTTAGCAAACCAAATGATTGTTCATACTTTAAGATAGACCATTTTGGGTGACTCATGTGATAACCATGTCATTATCATCCCTTAAACCTGAAGCATCTTTCAGGTAGTTATTACGCAATAACTCTGTATCATGTATGTATCTGTATGTATATCAGCACAAATTACACTATTTCATTTCTGCTCTGTAACTTCCGAATTTCAGCATACTTAAATCTGTGGACATTCACTTACAATTTTGGCATTCTTCCCACTTTTCCTCAGCTGCTGAACAGCAAATGCATGCTCAACATTATCCATTGAAACTCCATTAACCATTGCAACACGGTCATTTTCTCTGAAAGAAAAAAAGAAATACAAAAACGTGTATTTTAAATACTTGATCAAGGAGAAAACAACAAGGACTGAGCTACCCTGAACAAATAACACATACTGTAAGCCTACTATATAAGGAGTTATTGATATCTTAAGAGCCAAACAATTAGAAGTTAAGCAGCCACCAAAAAGACAAACGCCCCAAATTAGAATGCAGCTGTATTTTGGCACTTACTGTAGCAGTCCTTCTGCTGGGCCTCCTTTCAGCACATCAGAAATAACTATTGAGGTCTCACCACTCTGAAAGTGAGGATTATCTCTTCCTCCAGATATTGCAATACCAAATCCAAATCCAGGGGCCTGTAATGCAGCAAGAAAAGCAATTTTACTTAATATTACTCATATGGTAACAATTCACATTACTGTGTAAAACATGGAGAGAAATACAGATCTTTGAAAGAAGGATTAACAAACCATGCAATGCTATGCAAGTCACAAAGAAAGCTATTAAAAATTAAAGTAAAAAATATACTTTTATAATAAGGTTATTTAATAATTGTGTAGGGGCATACCTTACAGCTTTCTTTTTACACTTAACTTCCTTCAAGGAAGGCTGAACATCTTTTCAAACACATTCCAGCCAGATCAGCCAGAAATCATGGCTCAGATTCAAGAATTGCTAAGTGAAATTCTGTGCCATGCAGGAGGACAGGATAAAGACTCATAATGATTACTTAGGACCAGAGCTGCACGTCAGGTTTTTAAATATATATATAAAAAAAAAAACAGCCTATGAAAACAGGCAACAAGGAACTTTCCAAAACAGTAACATTTGCAAAGGATGCATTTCTCCCCTTCCTCATGCTACTGTTCCTTCTTTCAGTTTTCCAATACCATAAGAAACAGAACGCAGTTTGTACTGTACTTGGGTGGGAAGAGGGAAGCAGAAGAGAGGTGAAAACATTTATGTCAAACTTCATTTAAATGAACAAGATCTACCTTTATTTAAACCATAAAGATACATAAAAAAAAAGTATTTCTCCACTCATGAAAAGAAACACAATCATCACTTGAATTCAGAAACTCACTGTAAGCCTATCCTGTTGCTTATCACTGTTTTTGTTAGAGGAGATCCGCAAACCAAATCAACAAAGGAAAAAGACAAGTTTCACGCTTCACTGTTACAGTGTCCTTCTCATCAAGCCTGAAACACGCAGTCTCATATGCTGGAAGCAGTCAAAAAAAAAAAAGTACCACTCTGAGAAAAGCTGTCTAACAATATGAAAATGAAGGCTTAAGAAACAACCCAAATTGGAAAGCACAAAACAAAACCTGAATTTTTTTTTGAGAATGTACGAGCTCAAATAAAGCTTCCTATAACCTTCTGCCTACTGCTTCTCATTTCATCCCACTGCCTAACATCAACCCAGAGCAACAAACTGAACTGCACTCAGCTGTAAAACTGAACATAGTTCTTAAAAAGAAAGTCTCCAAATTTGTAGACAGAAATAACTAGATGATCACTACGGGTTATAAGATATAAACATGCATCTTGCTAAAGCTGCCTTTTATTTACTTGTTATGTGCCACTTCACAAACTCCCATCAGATGACATAACAGCAACACAAGGAAGGGCTGTGCTGCTCTGCTCCCACAGTAAGGCTGCATGGGAGAAGCAGAAAGGAGTGTACACATGTGATTTATATTTTGCTGGGTTAAGAAACTCAACTAATACTTCAATACTTCAATTCCTAGGGTGAAAAAAATCCCACTTCGAACATGAAGTGCATGGTCCTTCCTCAGAATCACTTACAGTTAAGAATATAAAAATATAAATCTCTCAGTAAAAGAAATTGCAGCTACTGGAAAGCTTTAACTGAATGTGAGCCTGGCTCAGTCTCTTAAGAGCCATATAACAGCCCACAAAGTTACAAAAGTAGTAAAGAAATGGGAGAAAAAAATTGGTTTTTAAGTTCAAGCTGTTTTTTCTCCCCCAAAGAAGTTTGTAGTACATCTTTTGACAACAGTGCTGGAATTCACAAAGTGCCACATTGAATACCAGCAGTCAGATCTCCTCTATGCTGTTACAGGCTCTGTAAGATATCTGAAACAGATGAATCAAAAGTAGTTTAGAATTAAACATCTCATGTCTGAACCATGGCAAAGCATCTGAACTGACACATGTATACTGCAACTACTGGGATTAGGAACATTCTGTCCCTAATTTGTAATGACATTTCTTGAAAGCAAAGGTAATAGGAAGAGCCCCTGCAAGTAGAAGTGAGAAAAGACTCATTCTTCAGCAAGAACTTCCTACCTCCATAAAACACTCCCTTCTCTTTTCTAAGTCTCATCCTTCAAAGACTATCCAGCATTATCCACCCCTTTTTAAAGGCCCATTACCAACCAAAACACCCCCCTCAAAAACAAGATGTGTATCCTTTCAAACTATCTAACACTTCTGTAATGCCTTTGGTTACTACTGAAATTGATTTTTGTGTTTACATTTTGTCTACCCTTACAGAGCACAAGAAGAGTTAAAGGAATACAGCTCCACTACAGACAGCAGCAATGGAGTTATACCAGAGAACACAGGCTTAAAACAAAAATCTGTCAGAGCTGGAAAAACCAACAGAACAAAAATGACTCTTAGAACATGAAAAAACAAAGTCAGGAACATTCTACATACCTTTGCTAACACACACATGCATATTGTTTAAGCCACTTGAATTTTCCTTCTGGTTTTAAAGCTGGCAATTATAGCAGAGGTCATCCCTTCTCCCAAGTTTTTATTAAAAGAAGTTTAACAACAGCTAATTGAATTGAAGAAAAAACCACATTGCAGTAGCTTCCTTTGGGCACAGGGAAAAAGCACCAAAGATCTGCTCACCACTGTGCTGATGTCTCTGTATTTCTCTGCCCCTACCAAGGGGACTTTACCAAAGTTTTATTCTCAAACAGGTTTTTCCAGTGATTTGTCTACCTTCAGTTCCAGGGCAAATACTGCCCAAATGAACTAAAAAGGTAAGAGACTTTTTGCAGGCATACTAAAAATAAAATTAATAACATCACAAGAAAAAAAAAACACAGGAAGCCAATACTGTGATGTCTAACTTGCAGCTACTCTATGAGTTCAAAGGTTTAGTGCCAGTCCATTAGTTGCAACCAGCTCACTGCCCTCAGCTAAGCCTAAATAAAAATCACAGTGACTTTTCAGCATCTCTTTTTAAAGAAAGCAAGTTCAGCTCTTCAAAATGCATTACATGGCAGACAATGGACTGTCTCCGGCAGTTCCGTAGCTCAGCAGAGGGCAACAGATGAACTCGCACAGGAATACTCCACAAGCACTCTGAAGTGTTGTTTTGAGACCATTCCAATTCTGCTAACTTCTGCATGTGAGAATGCAACAAGTTTGGTAGCTTTTCTTACAACTGAGCAGAAATAACCTTATTTACTTGATAACCTAACACTGTAAGAATATCACAAGAAAGTCTACAGTTTAGCAAACAAATAAACAAATACCCTGAAAAACTCTTCACAGTGTTGAGAATAAATTCTAACTTCCTATTTGTTTAACATTTGCCAGATAAAACCTACCACAGCGTTTCATTATTCCTTCGTACACTGACTGAACTCACTTTCACGTTTCATTAAAGTTATCACTTAGATTAATCAAAATAACATCTCTTTCCAGAAAAACTGAGCTGTCATTACATCTACCACCCAGTTTTGTACTGCTATAGGACTTTTCATTTCTATGTAACATCAGCACTATTTTAACCAAGGACAAAAAAAAAAAAAGTCATGCTTAAAAAGTTTCACAGTATGACTGCACAGCTCACAGAAGAAAATAACAGGGGCAATTACTTTCAGAAACAACATTTGTTAAAAAAACTTTCTGGCCTGCAAAGTGTTGTAAACTTGAAGAATCACCTAAAAAATAGTGCTGCATATTATCATTTTTACTCTTTTACTAATTGCTTCTCCTGTACAGCTTTATGGTAGCTACATTAGAAACTGGTTCAGTTTAAGAGTAGCTCAAATAAGAAAAAACTATAAATGTAGAAATTATCCCCATTCACTGATCCCTACTACACATTTGTTTAAAGTGAATATTCTGATGATCTAATCACTATATATTCTGATGATCTAATCACTATTTTCAACACCGATTTAAAGAAATCATAATCAAATTAGACAGCTTTGAATACATTTAGTTGTATTCAACTACACTGCTTCAAGCCTTTGCAACTCAAATTGTAAAACAGTATGGTTTCTGTACAATCTTTAACACATGAACCCTTTGGTTTCTAACTACTTTCAGTTATGTGCAGAAGTATTTGTAGGCAGGCTCATCTTAGAAACCTAAACTGAAACAAACAGATGAAATAGAACTACTATCACACAGCTTCTACAACGCTTCTAAATTTAAACAAAGGGATAGGACAGCTTCCTTTTCTTTCACTTCCTGACATCTGGCTTTTTCCTATTGTTTTCAAAGCCTACCAGCATCCTGAGTTAGGCACACACAACCAATTGTATTAGCTTACCCTGTGAAGAGTCACCGTGTGTTGTTCCCATATAGCTGTTTCTTCCATTGTTGCACTCTAAGGAAAGAGAGAAAACAAAGATCAGACTTCACCATACAGCATACAGAGAATAGCTGTAATAACTGCATAATATCACAAATATGGACATATATACACATACATACATATATATCACAGACTTTGTAACTAAGTAAGTTTAAAGGGAAGAACTACAAGAAACCTGTAACGCAGTCTCTCTAGCTTGCTCCTTAAGCACACAGGTCCAATGCCCACTTTCAGTTTCCCACCATGATCACAAGTATAATGCACTAACTTTCACACTCAACACTTCTTGAACATTCTGCCTTTTCCATGTTCTATAGTTGTAGGCAGATCACCATCAACTCACCATGAGCACCCAGCTCTGCAGATCACAGTACCCACACAGTTGTGTTATGCCTACAGGTCACTTAACATACTGCAGTTCAGCATACACTAATTTCTTCACTCAACACCACAGTACCACAGAAATAAACAAAGTCCCAGAAAAGGAACAGGATTAAACAGTAAGACTATGGCAATGTTTACATACTTGTATTTCTGTTTACAACAGCAGGCGCGCTAAATGTGCCACAAAAAAAAAAACATTTGGAAAAGGGGAAAATGGGCTGGGAGAGTTAAAAATGGAAGAGTCAAAGCTTTGAAAATGGGTAGAGATGCAGCAGGAAACACACAGCAAACAGCAACAGCTCTCCTGCTGCCACATTCTCTGCCTTTCCATAGGCAGCGCCCCATGCTTTGTTCCATATCCTCTCTCTCACACGTAAACAATCCACTAACTAAAGCACAGAATCACAGCAGAAACATCTCTGAAGCCAATCAGAAAGAAGCACATTTTTAAAAAACACAGCCATCATTACACTAACACAGTCATTACAACAAAAATGTTCCCAACTTTTCATCCAGTCGTATATAATTACAGAGAACTGCATCAGAAACATTTAGTCCCACAACGAATACCTAAGACAACTTAATCCACTTCTCTAACAGCAGAATTTGCAACTACATTTAACAAGCGAGTTCTTCTCATGACCCTGGAAAGCTGTCTTTTTTCCTCTCTGCATTCTGTGCTCCAATTTCAACTGTTTGGATGTGTTACATTACAGCTCATTTCTCTTTCAGGGTTCACTTCTCCTAAAAGCATTGGTGCAACTTAATTGGCAAACACCTCCTTCCATCAGTTCTCTCACTCAGCACAGGGTAGTCCCCTGCACTAGAAATTAACACAACTGGAGCCCCAGATTAAAATACTTAACTGGAAGGAAAGAATCTAAAAACACATCTGATCAATTTTAGCACAGTAACAACTTTCACAAACAGTGCCATCTTTGAAACAAAATAGAATGTTCCACTTGCTAAACGGTTAATGAATACTGATTTCCTTCCCCATTTGTGATGCTCTCATTCTGTCTTAGCTTTGGCAAGTGTTTCTCAGGCTAAACATCTCAACAAATGAAGAATTATCTCTGCACATAAACTTCCAGGAGAAGTTTTTAAGCAACTCCCACTAGGAAAAAGGTGAATCAGGAGTGCAAGAACAGACGGCACAAGTTGCAATAGACATTTTAACCAAAACAGGCAGCCCTACCTGCATCAGGTTAGTCCAGTTAGCAGAGAAATGAATCCAAGAGCTCCCTAACCACACCTGTGCCAGGCACGTCACACCCTTCCCTCGGCTTGCACAGGTCAGCTCGAGCCACTGGGCTCGGAGGCAGCACAGCTCCAGGGCTGCCAGCTGCTGTGGCGTATTTTTGGAGCAGGGCACCCGAAGGCACAGCTCAAACACACCGCCTGCTCCTGGATATGGCAAAGGCTGATAACGCCCGGTTATCCAGCTAAGCACTGCTCCTGCTGGAGCTGGGAGAACTGGTAATGCTGAAGTGGGGAAGATATGAGACAAGCTGGAAAATTTACAATGAATAAGAAAAATGAAACTGGTCTACTCAACGTGTTTCTGAGAACTAAGACTCCATACCTTGCAGCAAAACAAAGCGAACCCCCAAACCTCACTTGCTACCACACAAATTAATCCACCTTTCTTTCTCAAAGCAGCCAGGGCGCTCATTGATCACATCTACTGACTGAGCTACCACTTCTAACTTTTCTTCCCAATTGGTTTCCTTTCTGTAGTTCAGTCTTTCCACTTCCATTCTGCTTCGTTTTTCACTACAGCAATCTCCTCATCTACTGCTACTGCCTCCCCAGATCTTGCTACTACATTCATTTCAAATTCACAAGAGTTGGAAACACCAAATATCCATTAGTCAGATAGCAAACCAAGTAATATGCTATTTTCATTCTTTCTGCATGCCCAAACAGTCCAATCCAGAGCAGTTAAAACAGTTCAAAGGCAGCCTGAGGTGAGTAGCTGGCTTTAACACAAACTGCTTAAGTGAGTTTGCTTCTCGTCTGTGAGGAACTGCCTTCACTCATAGAAGACTGAGAAGTCTGATAGAGACTCTCTGAGGTGCTCACCCCACCAGGCACTGACAGCTGAGGCAGAAAAGCTAGCTCCTGCTGCTCTCCATCAGCCAAGGTCTCTGTTGAGATGCTGCTCTTAGACACAACCCACACTGTGGGTATGCTAACACTGTATTCTGCATGGAACATTTGAGTTTCACACTTCTTGTGAGGATCTGGATAATTCCCAAGTCTGTAGAAAAAGCAGCTGTTAATTAAGAGGTGGGGGCAGACAGTGTTAAGTTAGCAGTGATGGCGCCAGCCCTGCTGCATGCTGCTACCAATGTGGTATTCAAGACCATATTACCAATATTGATCTGGGGAAAATGAGGTGACTCAGCAGGAAAGCTAATACACACCTCTAGAAACCAGGAATATGACAGTGAGATGCTACAATCTAGGGCTGGAGTAACTCAACAGACACCATTAAGAATTTTTGTAATGGCCAAATAAATCTCACACTGTATCTATATTGACTGTGGTTCTCTAAGAGAAACTGGAAGGGAAGGATAGTTATCATGACTCTAGCATTAGAAAGAATAGTTTACTTTACATTATGCTTTACTAAATCAAAATTTCCATAAGCTCATTTGAATCACATTTATGTAAACTGTTAATAGCAGCACCAGTTCTGCAGATGGCTCCTGAATCTGTCTTTTCTGTTTGTTTTCAAGATATACATGAGATTGCAATTCACCAATGTGCAAATAATTGAAGTTCTTAATCTTTGGTATTGCCCTGAGATATAAATTCCTCTAATTAAACATCTTTCCATGAAGCTCCCTTTGTGAGCTTCAAGTCTTTCACAAGGCACGACTTCTTTTTTGCACCCCTATCTTTGCTACTTTTCTAAGGCTGGTGTTGTCTTCCCCTGACCTTCCCTTCCACCCCCACTTTGTCTCTCTGTGTTTTTTTTTTTTTAAATATGCCTTTGTCACACAACTCTTTTCTTTGTACATTTCTGAGTACATGAATACACACGACACAATTTTCCCAAATGAGTAATTCTGTACTTATGCATCAAGATTTTTCCTCCAAGCCATCAAGGAACAAAAGCTTTGCCGACTGCCAGCACTGCCATGTTTCTGGAACAGCATTGCTCACTTTGCCACTCCTGCAGCTGGAAAGCTATGATCAGCAGCAGCATCAAATCTACCTGCAGGCTGCAGAAGGCAGTTCAAGTTCACATTTGGAAAGATGCAATTCACAGCTAGAGAAGCTAGTATCTCATGCCTAAAAATAATGCAAGGTTCCTGTGGTGAAGTTTCTTCCACTGTAACACTCGCTTCTTCAGACTTCTGTACCCATAAGACAGCTAGACTGAAATAAAGCTCCCATATGCTTTTGCAATCAGAGCCGGAAGAAACTTTCCAAGCTTCTCTGCAGGTTTAAGGGAGCTTACAAGAGGAACCGTTCTTACTTCATGTGAACTGCTTTTGCAAGTGAAGTTAATTGCGTCAAGAATGATGGATTAAGTTTAGTGATAATTTGCTCAATTATGAACAAGTTTTGACATATTACATGCAGAGCATCGTCAGTTCAACCTTACAGCATTATGTTGTAGCTTCTGTTTACCTTTACTTCCAATAAAACAGACTTGCAAAAGCATTTCTAATTGTCCTAGAAGAAAAGGTCACAGTAACTTTGAGAAACTATTTCCTGATTTGAGATACTGGGGGAAAAAAAAAGAATGAAGTGGACTGTATCAAATGATGGGAAAAAAAAAATCAGTATCTCTATTTGGCTTCAAAAATTAATTCTCAGAATTATTCTTTGGGGAAATCAACTTCTGAAGTTCAACAGAATTCTACTGCTGAATTCTAGAGGTTAAATACACAATCAATCCATTTTGATTGACTTCACTCCAAGGAACAAGAAAAAGTCTACACCACAACAACTAGCATTTGGAGCTGTTGTAAGAATTTCTGCAGGTCTGAGTACTACTGGATTATATTCATCATTCAGTTAAAAAAAGTTATCTATACCCTAAAGCCAATAGCCCAAACAATGGCTTCCGGAGGAAGTCCACAGAAGGAAACTGTATCTTCCTCAGCCAGTGTAGAGCAGAAAATGAAGAGGTCATTTCCCCCCAAATGCGCCATCTCTCAGCACATACTTGGAGCAGTGCACTGCTTCCAGCACCAACCAAGAGGACTTCCTGCAGACACTCACCTTTGTCCTTACTGCTTACACTACAACCACCATATACTCCAACAACTTTGTTTCAATTGTCTGATGTGGACTACACAAAGGCCTCTGTTAATCAAAAAACCCTTTTCACTGCAACCGGTGCAAAGAGGATAGAACCCTACTATCGGATTGATTTTATCAATTAAGAAACAGAGCTTTTTCTTACATACTCTTTATGTAAGATATACACCACCTCACATCTACTCTCCAGGTTACTCTAGAGCCATTGAGCTCTAAATTGGTACTTAAGTTATTTCAAGAATTGGGAGACAAGATCTAAAGCTTGTGTTGGGTTGTAAAGGGTGCTCAGAGGCAGGACAGGCACAGCAAGCTGCATACTGCTGGAGCCTGCTGTTTGCATCCAGAAGCAAGCATGACTCCCTTTCTCAGAATGGCCTCGCAGTCCAAACCTCACCCAGCTCTCTGCTCAGCCATGGGTTTCCTTGGCTACTGTTGCTCATGGAGGCAATGCTTAAATCAGCAGACTCTACATTCAAAAGTTTTCAGGCATCCTAGAAACCCTCAAATGACAAAAATATGAAGAAGCTAGGGGGAAGAATGCCTTTTGGTGGAAGGAAAATTTAAAAAAAAAAAAAAAGAAAAAAATCAAAACTGGATTATAATCCAGTTATATTCCAGTATTTATAGAAGTTTTTATGTCATAGCCTTGCTGAATGCTATTATAGAGCAGCTGAACATTGGCACTCAGGAAACCTGTAGTAAGGCAAAACAAACGAGAACATAAAGACCCCAACAAAATACATCTCAATGATCGCAGGTCAGGTTACTTCAGGTGCTGAAGAGCAGCACTTGAACACCCTATTAACAGTATCAGCCATCAGCTAAGGAAAACTTACTAGTTCCATGATCTCTAAGGCGTGGGAAAAATGCTTTAGGATTTGGGATCCTCATTTGTTTTGCTTCTTTCCATTTTGCTTTCCAGCTGGCAATGAAATCATGTACAATCACAAACTCCCAAGTGCTGGCAAGCAGCATTTCAAAGATCATGACTTCCAGGCTAGTACACTAGCAAAATGGAACCAAAATCACAACAGAGGAGAAATATAAAATACAGCTTATTGCCTTGGCTTTGTGTTCAGAAGGAGTGATGGTGCCACTGCCACAGATAGGGTTGTTGGGTTTTTTTTTTGTCTTTCTTTAAGTAATTTCTCCATTATAATGACTGAAGTCAGCATTATTAGGACAAAGATCCAAAAATACTTGGATATAGTTTTCATATATTGCTGAAAGCGTTCATTTTTCTCTTTAGAGATCAGCTTTAGTTCAGATGAGAATTTCTTCAGTTCAAAGACAAAATCCTCAAGAAACACCATCCACTGTTTTAACTCTTTGCATCTTCAGGTACAGGCTGAAAAGCACCTTTTTAGCACAAGTAAATGCTTAAGCAGCACATCTTGCCTTGCAACTAGTTTCCATTCTCAGAAATAACCCTACCTGCTCCCTCATTACGTTTCTGCATGCTACATGGCCACACATAGCTGATTCTACCTGAATTGGCTCCTTATCAGTTTGCCTCATCATTGTGCAAGAAAACTTACTCATACTATTTCAGTTTTATTTAAGAAACTTGAATCAGCTTCATGCACCTGAATATCGCTTTTTAATTCAAAATGAAAAGATAACGTGCATACAAGTGTGAGATATGGCCACCAAAAGTTGCAAACGTGTAGCTGGAGATCAGAGCAGCAGCCAATCCTCAAGAACTTCACTGTAAGCAAGAAGGCTGCGACCTTGCTTCTCCCCCAGAAGATCATTACTCAGTTACCACACACTGCACCAGGTAAACATCCACTTCAGCTGTTACACTCTGAAGATCTGTTAAATGAGAGCCTCTGGAGAGGCAACCGTATCCCCCAAAGACACAGTCAGTCCTTTTTCCAACATACTGCTCAAAGCTTTCTGGCATCGCTCAGACCAAACATACATGTAAGAGGTTTGTATGATACTTCAACTTACAGATGCCACGCTATCTTCAGAAGTCGGACAACAACACACATGAAGTGACACACATTAATTTTTCCTTAAACACATACTAAGTTTCTTCCTCTGAACATCATCTATCACTATTACAAAGCTTTGGGTTAAGTGCCCTTCCCTGCTAGTGACAGCCAGGCATACAGATGGTTTCTCTGCACCCCAGTTTTGGGGCTCAGTTAAGAAGATTCAATTTCAGCAGCCACACAGTTACTAAAGCATCTGCAGCACGCACTGTAATTCTAAGCTTACATTATCTTTGCACATTCAAAGGAGGTAAGTGAAGAGCCAAGGACAGAGAAACACAGGACTTGAAAAAAGAGGAGACAGCAAGTAGTGTTAAATATTAGGGCAAGTTAAAGGTTGTTAGTGAGTTTGTAATAAGGAGACAGTAGTAACAGTTTGGTTTAAAAGGTACAAAATGGAGAAAAGCAGCTTTTTGTTCCTGTCCTTTAAATTAATGATGAGGAGAAAAAAAGAAGTATGAGAGGTCAGTGAGAGAGAAGGGATGAGAACGAGAGCAGCACAGCAACACCCTGCCCGGGCACACAAGTTCACATTGGCACAGCTTGCTCAGCTGTCAGCAAGGACACCTAACTGCACTCTTATCAGCAAGTGTGGAAAGTGCAGAACAACATTTTTCCTTGTGAAACAGGAGCATTCCCACCCTACTATAAAAGCTCACTTTTGCATTACTTCATTGTAACACAAGCATTCATTCCTTTCCCAGTTTTCCAAAACATGTTCCCTGCAAAAGGGGAAGAGTTACCTGGCTTAAGCAGACACAATCTAGTGCTCTTCAGTGATACCTTTCACCATTACTGCTGCTCCATCTCTAGCCATACACACATCAAATCTGCTAATTATAAAAATGGAAGTTTTCCAGAAAAAACATCAACTATTAACTGAAGAAAAAATACCAATGCTGCAGTCATCCTTACATCTGCCTACAAAACTAAAATACAGCAGTGATTTAACTCAAAAGCAGGTAGTGCTGCGAGTTAAGAGACATATAAGGTAAAAAAGTCAAAGCAGTATTGATGCATGCTACCAGTATTCAAATTCAGAGGAGAGTCCTTACTGCATTTCCAGCAAACCATCGTGCTGCGCTCCGTAGCCTGCAGACCTACAGATGAACTCTGGCCCCACAAGCAGCTTATTGCTGGAGCTTAAGTGCTTATCTTCTACCAGTCCTTTTTGTTTAGTGTCTGCAGAACAAATCAATTAAAGTTATCGGCTACTAATGAAGAGAAAAAAATGGAAGTGACTGCACAGGTTCAGCTACAACATACCTGGAGGAAGGGGCAGATGGGTCCTGTGTGAACCCAGTGAGTGGGCACCCAACGCCGCTGCAGAGCAAGGCACAGCAGCCACTGGGTTTAAGCAACCTGTCCCATCAGAACCAGCAGAATTAGAAAGGCACCTGTGGGCTGCTGCTTGCCAACACAAAGGGCTGGGAGCAGCAGCAGCAACCTCAGCTCAGCGCTGCTCACATTTTCAGGGCAGGCTCTCCTCTGTTTGCAAAGCTAACTGAACTGAACCAAGGAGCTGGCAGCTTTCCTGAGCACAGAAGGAGCATGCAGGCAGAGAAACTAACAGAAGAGAAATGGAAGCCTGTTCTGGTGGGTTATTTCTCAGCCACAAACACAGAAGCAGACATAGCACAGCACACATGTAGCAGTGTGCACCTGCAGTCATTGCCATAGCACCAGCTGCTTTACAAGGGGCAGGACATGCTTTGTAGCTAGTAAGAAAAGCACAGTACAGTTTCTTCACATCCAGTCCTACCACGTTTATTGCACGTTTGTTTCCAAACTTAAACATAACTATACATGAGTTTGAAAAATATGGGTGTTTCCCTTCAGAAAGATAAACAGAATTCATTGTTATCAAAGATTCACAAACGTTTTTATGGAAAATATACACACATTTTTCCACCTTCCAATTTATTATCTCCCTGTAAAAAAAAAAAAGAGTAGCATAATCATTGCTTCCATCTGCTCAGACATCACGGCCCCTAACAAGCATAAGAGAAAAATACCAGCAGCTCCACAAGCAAGGAAGAACCAGGAAAACATTTCCACATGTTTCTCTTCCTCCCCTTCCAGTGACATGCAAGCAGAAACACCCACGTCACCACAACCAAGCCAGAAACACCTTTCTAAGGTGATGAGAAGCTGTGGTGGAATAAACAGCAGCAAAACCAATCCCACTGGGGAGCCAGAAGCAAGCAAAAGGCAATGAATGCAGGCCTGAGCTACCGCCCAGTGCAAACAGCTGCCTGATTATAATCCTCCCCTGATTTTCTGCTGGCAGTGATCCCAGCCTTGCCTTTCCCTATACCACTGGTTTACAACCTTTTCCAATTTCCACATCTCAAAAAAAAAAAAAAATTG
Source organism: Perdix hodgsoniae (assembly GCA_035772895.1). Classification (NCBI taxonomy): domain Eukaryota; kingdom Metazoa; phylum Chordata; class Aves; order Galliformes; family Phasianidae; genus Perdix; species Perdix hodgsoniae. The sequence continues at coordinate 6,761,615 of JAPSGF010000010.1, forward strand.
GATGCAAATTGCCATATATTAAGACTTCAGATGAAAAATAAAACAAGCCTTTTCAACAGCAGCATGCTCTTGGATTTTTGGTTTTGGATTTCCTCCTTACTGACTGCATCCATACTCCCACCCTAACAATCCAGGGGCCGCCAGGAAGGCCAGGCCAAAGAACACCCCAGTCATTTCTTAACTCAACCCGGTTAGAAGAGACATTGGCTACAATTTCTAGAAGAAAATAACAGCAATTTGTGGACAACAGGCTTTACACAGGCTTCAAATTAAACTCTGAACGTACTCAGACATACATAACCATGGTGTATTTTCCCATCCCACCCCACAGACTCAGAGCTACTGTTTTCTTTCCTATTTGCACATCAAAGCAGGGGAAGGGAGCAGGGAATTAACTCGGCAGCATTCTTTGCTGACCAGGTCAGAACTGCCTTGCAGCACTCTGACACACACTCAAGGCAACACAGCACACTTGAAATCAGACAGAAACCCACCCTCTCCATAAGTGCCATTTGGTAGCATGTCAGTAATTTTGACCATTGCAGTTCAATTAACACAAATTTTATGTAACACTTATACAAGTTCAGAAAGCTTTGTAAGTAAGGAAATAGCAGACAATTTGCTATGAGATAGAGCTCGGAGGTCTTTGTGCTGCAGCCTAAACTTCATCTTCCTTTTCCCAAATTGAGTGTTAAGGTGACAACAAATAGCAAAAATAACAACAACAGATCCCAATTCATCATTTAGCTTGCTTTAAAATCTCACATGCTTTAAGCCTGACATATTTAAATCCACCAGAAACCGAAAGCGAACCTCAAAATTAAAATATCTTTGTGACCACTTTTAAGAGTTGATATAAATACAGAAGCAAAACAAACTGCCGTCTCCTCCCCACAGCTGCTTTAAACACACAGCACTGTAACTTCTCTTCCCACAATTTCTGCATCTGCACAGTAAATCAGACTATATAAAGAGCATAGGATTATATTCATCAAAACTGCATCGCGCCCCTTCATCACCACTCTGGAATGCACATTCCCAATTAGGCAATAAATTACGTGGGCTGAAATGATTAGAGCTACTTTAAAATGTGCTGTGCTTCTTTCTGCCATAAGTGCATCTGTAACTACCGGGAACCGTATTTAAAAATGAAGGGCTTTGGATTTGCGAGGTATCAAGCAAGGATAAAACTCCCCCTTTCTGAAAGTTCAGTTCCAACTTCAACACCACAAGAACCAAAATTATATCAGCATGACATTCTGGTTTGCAAACCAAAAAAGGATCAGGTTTACGCAGCCTTCAGCTCACCCCTCCATATGCCAGCACTCCTTGCTCTTTGTGGCACAGAAAGCAGCTCCACTCAACTTCCACATGTGAATGTAGCATTTCTAACCCCCCCATTCTCAGCTCAGCCCTGTAACTCTTGAGGTGCATATCACATCACTATTATAGGGCTAAACATCTTGCAGAACTTGCCACCCTCCTGCCCTCAGATCTTCCTCACCAACAGCAGCCCATGTCTTTGGTATCTGAAAGTCAAACATCCAGAAGGTCATTTCTGTGACAGCACATCTTTTCTGAGCCTTCATAAATCAGCAACAGTTTCAGGACTGCTGCATGATTTTTGTTATTAAAAGACCTTTCTTACAAGACAAAACAGAACAAGTATACTTCAAAGCTCTTCTCCTGTTCCACTTCTGCTTTACATCTTGCAACTACACAGCAAGCAAACTGAAGACACATTTTGGCTGTCTAGATGTGATTTCTAAAGAACTCTGTGTCAGAAATAGTGAACACATTATGTCTCCAGGAGCATATATCAGTTTGCGTATACACAGCACAGTGCTGTCATTTTTTCTTAAAAGCAAGCTCCTTAAATATTACAGGAAAGTGTGCATGATAAAGCAGTAAGCTTATTTCTCCTTGCTGTACAGTACTTTTCAACACTTAACTGACATTTGTTTCATGACACAGGTAAGGGCTTGGGTTGTTCTTTTTTTTCCCCATCCACACCAAAATATTGGTCTACTTCAGCAGAGGATAAAAATGTGAGAACATAAGCATATTTAGCTAAGCCACGACCAGTCCAAGAAAAGAAGCATCCAACATCATGAAAAGCAATACTCATAAATGCTTTGGCATCCTCACATTCATTTTCAGAGTTATGAAGGAGGAAGAGGAGTTCATACTTCCTACAGACTCTCAAAGCCACCCCAAATTACTGAAGATTACAGAAATGAAAACAAAGCTCTGTAAATACAGGCATTAGTTTAACACCCATCACAACTTCCAAAAAAGTGAAATCTAGACATATCAGCATTCTAACACATGAAGCCTTCTGTCAGCAGGTTAAACAGCAAATAAAAGCATTTTTAGGAGAGTTGTTGTTACAGTTTAACTACAGTGGTCTCACAGCACCATTTTTAAGACAATAGCATCAGTCTTATCTATGAGAACTATCGATACAGTTTACAAAAGAAGGCTGATCTGTACCTGCTTGAAAGGGTAGCTTCATTCTCATCCTGTGAAGTTATCTACCTAAGTATCTAATACAGAAACACCACTGAAATGATCTCCTCAAGTAGTCAGCTTAACATCTTTTATAAGCACACAGATGAAAAGAACTGTTTACATTTAAACTCTTTTATTTAAATCTGTGATTTTGCACAGGTAAGACTCATCAAGTGAGAAATTTCCCCCCCAAAAATCACTACAGAGACATACCCACACAAGTAATACCAGATATCACAGCTTCAACCTTATTTTGAAACAGTAATCAAACAGGCAATAAATAACAGAGGCAGATAAGCTTTGTATTTAAGAGGCACAACAGCTTCTCCCAAGGTAATCATCATTTCATAAAGAATACTCCTCAGCTGCCAGACAGACAACAGCAATGATGACAAGCATGCAGTGTATTTCAGAACTGGAACTTCACAAACAGACTGAAAATAAGTCTACACATACCTACTCAGATGTGCTACCCATCGAAACCACCTCTTGGCAAGCATTTCCCATCTGTGCTTAATGGGCAGATGTTTATTTAGTTTACTCAGCACATTTTTTGAAGTGAAAAGGCATGAGTGACATTCTAGCTGTTTATCCAACCAACTGGAGAAGAAACTGGATAAGCTCTCAGTTAAAGCTGAAATGCCTGCATACTTTTGGCCAAATGCCTGTATAATTTTGGCCAATTACCTGTTTATCCTAGGTTACAGCCACAGTTCATTCAACCATTGCTCCAAAAGCTCTCAAGTTACACAACTGCAAGAAATAGAATGGGGAAGGAAGCAACTGGATCACCTAGAAACCTGCAAAATCAGCTAAATTTAAGGGAAAAAAAACAACCACCAAACATTCTTCCTGGATGAGCAAGAAACCTTAAGAGTTAGCTTCAGAACACCAGACAAGTCTGTTTGATGAGCCAGTGTAATGGAAAATCATATCAGAGGCCACAGCTTGAAGAAAAAATAGTAAGGGCTTTTGAAACTACTTGAGAAGTTGATGACTCTGCAATAAGAAATTCCATTATTTTTTTCTTCCCCATATGAGAGGTTCTAAAGAAGAAAATGGCCACGTACACAGGCAGTGTGATAACATTTCCCCTATATTAGGATAAAAACTTAAAAAAGATTAAACTGGGGGGGAGGGGAGGGAGGAAAAGAGCTTCAGTATCATCATGATTTACAAATGTGGATATCAAATGACAGTCCAATTTAGGTACAACCTTTCAAGAGAAAGGTTTAAAATTTTAAATTCAATCATCCAAGTGAGGATAGAATCAGCTGGCCTAGCTCCTTCCTCCCACTGAAGGAAAACTGTCCTTCTGTGTCCCTCATCCAACTTCTCTTTTTTTATTTCCATTTATTTTCACACAGCTGGCTAGGAAAACTCCACCTGCTATTTATAACACTGAGGGTTTTATTCCAAAATTCTTAAACCACTGATAGTCCAGCACAGTTAGCTTTTTTCTTGTCTGCACACTTGCAGACAAACGTTAGTAGGAGAGCACACCAACTCTGTTACACAGGCAGGCCATCCGCCTTGTTATCCCCCGTAACTCAAGAGCAGAAAAATCAGAACTTAACCAGAAGGGGAATTTTATAAAGCTCTATTGTAACATCTTTTTTTAGTGTTCTGGAAGCTGTGATCAGTCTTCAAGAAAATCTGAGTATGTAACTGGAAATCAGTAAAGGTCAGCTGATTTGAGAACCACTATTGTTTCAGTCCTGCTACTTCTCACAAACAATACCAGATTAGTCACTAGGCCAACACCTGTAGCTCTTGCTCAAGACATCAGAGCTATACTGAGGTTAGAAAAACACAATTGGAACCAAACTACTAGGAAAAGGAACTGATCTACAGGAAAAAACGCCTCAAACGTCTTCAGACACAAAATGAACACACTGGTGGTTGTACAAAACAGGAGTTAACTGCTCTAACAGCTGACCAGCGTAACAAGAAGTCCTACATTTCTCAGGACATTCCAGGCAGCCATTCAGCTCCCTAAAACCCAGAAAAAACAACAAGCGATCAGCCTTTTGCTGAGCTAATAAGATGAAGTGGCTCGCCATGCAGCCAGACAAGTATGATTCAGAGCATGAGGCAGTAGACTGCTTAGATACAGGGAAGGAAGCATTGTTCCAGTACCATGAAGTTACATCAGCCAACCTTTTGTAGAACCACCTCACTTACAGAGACTGCTCTAAAAGAACTTCCTTTTTGTTACAATACTCAAGTAGAAATGATTTTAAAAAAATACTTGTTCATATTACCTCTTATTCCCCTACCTATTTTTAAAGCATTTAGAGAACAGAAGTTGTATCGAGGCCCCACCCTGAATTTCTTAACACAGTGAAGAACCACAGCAATTATTATACTGCAGTCTTCCTGTTAACACACTGTAAAACACCAGAAGTGGGACAGATAAGAGCAAATACACTGATTACCTGTATTCTGTAGCCTTACTACTGAGAACAGTCCACAAGCCAGGGGGGAGCAATTGCCACCCTGCAGCCAAGTCCCAGGTTGTGCTCAAGTCAAGGACAAGTGCCATCACCTCCTCTCACCTGAGGTAATTCACTTCCACACCAACATACGTAACATGCTGCCATTATGCAACAGATTTCAGTTAAAACTGTGGTACACAGACTTAACAAGCTTCAAACCCACAGCCAGTGTCACACATCCTTCAGAAGACAAAAAAACACCCCTACAAAAAAATCCCCAGAGAAATGGATGTTTCAGCCTACCTTGCTGACGTATTAATGGGCATCAGAGGCACTGAAAGGGCCACGGGGAGGCCAGAAGCCTAAGCCGATGTTAGGTTATGAGTCCAAAAGCTCTGCATGCAGGCTAAAGCCCCAGTGAGGCTTTAGCTCAGCCTAGCCTTGGCTCTACTGTCTTTGCAATCAGCACTCTGAAGGAGTGCGTGTACTTGCATGTATGTTATTGTATAGCCTTTTTTGGCACTTGTGCTGCTCTGTCTGACTCCTTCAGTCAGCGGGCTCATCCTAATAAACTGAGAAGGAAAATAAATAGGAAAGAAGAGCATAAAAAAGTAACTTTTTAAATAATTGTAGTGACTTGAAGTAGAACGTTCAGAAGTCAGCCAAGGATGGGAGGCAAGGAAGATCAGTTTGTCACATCTCTCTTTTTGCTGCAGCAAGCTTTCACAATTTTTGCCAATGCTTCCTTTCAGCAGAAAAAATAAAAAAAGATCACTCCTCTCAAAAGGAAAACAAACAAAACTCTCCATTAGATAAGATCTACTTTATTTACTGCATAATAAGATAATGAGATGTTTTCACCTTTTTTGCACTGAAAGTATTTCATGATCACATTGAAACATAGGAAACATCTAGGTTAAAATCCTAAAAGCTAGGAAAAAAAGTACATTTAAGCTAATCACAGTACTTGACAGGCATTAAATCTCCCAGGGCGGAGGCCCACCAGTTGTCACATTACAATGTCAGACAACCACACTGCCACTAAAGGCAACAGTACATCAAATCTGCATTGAAGCATCAGAGAATTAAATAAGAAAACCAAACAATTTTTTAAGTGAATTCCCAGAATTACATCCTGGCAGTAACACACTGGATTATTTTGCAAAAAGATGATCTGTTTTCTGTTCTTCCAGACCAGCAATTACTTATTTTTGAATTATACTTTCGTAATTATCAGAGCAAAGACAGCCTGCATTTTAAATGCTTTTACTAATCACCTAGTTATTAATAAATTAACAGAAAGCACCACTTATTTCAAGTGGTTGAATACAAGAATGGGGAGAAGTTTTTCTTCCAGGTAAAGCCCTAGAAAGATACTAGAAATACAGTAGAAGTAAGGGAACACCTGTAATGCCAGCTCTCCAAGCAAACAATGATGGCAGGCTGCACACAAGGCTCAACTCTAAGAATGACATAAAGCTTGGCGATATCAAAGTCTTTGAACACTTTCTATTTCTCAGCAGAAAATTATTATTGTTGTTTAATCCAAACCTACTGAACTCAATCTTGAACAGGCTTGGAATCAAGGTGCAAGCAACCAAGAGATTATATTCAATATAAACACAATCAGTAGAGTCAAAGGTTAAGTTGCGAGTTAGTAAACTTTGCTCTTTGTTATTAATGGAGTACCCTGCTTCTTATTGTGTAGGCTCATTTGGATTAGACTTCCAGTTCAGGTGAGTGTGCAGCACCCTGACCTGCAGCAGCAGCAGGATTCTCTAAGTGAATTCAGAAAGCAGCTTATCCTAGTAACATTCTAGTCAGGCTGCTGGAACTGAGTTTCTCATTTTCAAATTATTTTTCCACTTTCAGTGCCTGACTTGCAAGAATCACTATCAACTGTTAATATAACTAAATAAAAGGTAAAGAGATTAAAGAAGGAAATCAAGTCAGTTTAGTTTCCTATTAGTGCCCAAGCCCTACTTCTCAAACTGAAGGAGGTACTGGCAGTACAGTTACTGTACACAGCAGTCGTTCAGCATCATGCACAAAAGATAACGTTTACTTATCAGCTTCTTCCTGCTCTTCCTAGCAATTCAAGACAAGACACTCGATCTCTAACTTCTCCATGATGCACGCTCCGTTTCAGCAAACCGCTACTCACCGTATTGGTCATCTCGAATAAAAGACCATTGTTTTCTAATCCTCTCCCTCCCCCTTTATGCCCAGTCACACACCCCCCTCCCCTAATCCTCCCACTCTGTAAAACACCACACCAACTTTTGCAGACTGCCTGCTTGCAGCAGCTCTAACCAAACCACACAAACCAAAACTCTCACACATGACTATTTCTGAAGTGAAAACTAAGAAGAATACAATTTAACTGGAGACAAGTCAACAGCTGGGCCTAGATGAGAGCTGCGCAGCAACCAGCAGGAAAGAAGCACTGTTACAGAAAATGGGGGCTAGAAGCAAGGAACGAGTGCCAGCTTTGTTCACAGCCGGTAGCCTAAGTGCCTATCAGTCAGCAAAAGCATTCTTAGCAGGGCTGCATCACAGCTTCCTGCAGTCGGCCCGCACGTGACAGGCCCGCACAGCAGCGCAGGCCGCCGCCATCCCCACATAGCAGGAGTGCCCCAGAGGTCAGCGCTTCCAGGCATCTCAGCAATCTGGGAATTGCCTCGGCTTATCGCTTGGAAGCGACAAAACTACACTGCTCGCAGGGCAGGGGCAGCAGTTTGTAGCCACGATGTTTTAGTCAGCTACAGGTTACATACAATTTTTAAAAATACAGGAACATTACATGAAAAAATCCACTTTTTCAATAGAGAAAAAATGAAGCTTTTTTTTTTCCTGATGCTGTCTATGGTTTTCTCTTGAGTAACTGAGTTTTGTGGGTTTGGTTTTTTGTTTTCATTTTTTAAGGTGAGCGGATCAAAACGCTGAGCGTTCTACAGAAAACTGATTTTACCCATACAGAAAATGAGCTACACCTACTGAATAAAAGGCCCCATTTTAGAGTTAGAAGGTAGAGAAAGTAAAACCTGGGTTCATGCTACATTTGTGGCTCCCTATGAAACGTGGTATTCTTCTACAAAATAAGTGAAATGCCCACTTCCAGCTGCTCAGAAGCTGAGCATCGAACTCCCAGCAAAGCAAGTCAGCCAGACCTTCCAGCAACAAAGGAGGAATGGGGGTGGGGGAGGCAGCGGAACAGGACAGTGGATTCCATCAGCCTGCCTACCTCACAAACCTCAGCAGCACTGCAGTAGATTCCAGCTGCTCCAACTCGCTGCTCAGCCCATGTGTTTCTCCCATCACACACCAACCTGATGACAGAGCTCACCCAACAGGTATCAGCATTTGCAACTTGCCAAATGTTATTTACTTCACCCTGTCCCAGGGAGCCCTTTTGCTATACAGATGACTACGGCCTGCTTACTTCACCACTGAATTGTCATCCACTAACAAGCGTGCTTCTGCTAGTTCTAGGAGCTCTAGGAGGCTTCATGCTCTTTAAGTAGAGGTGAAAGAAGGAAATAGCATCACTGAAAAATATAAAAAGTATCACAAAAATTCTCAATTTGATCACAGAAAAGGAGAAAAAAGCCCAAACATGACTTTCCTGATTGCCTGCTTTCATTTAAAGTATTTAAAGTTATTTAAGTTATAACTGATTTGTGAAAGAGGGAATTAATGTAATGAGAAGTTCAGTCTAGCAAAATGCATACTGCAAGATTTCCCATTGACGTTTAAGAGACATTTCCTTTCTGCTTCCATTTAAAACTGAAATGTACACACAGTATGGCACAGGGCAGAAATCCCACCCTGATGTGAATGGAGCTAGATGCACAGCCAGAGATAGTGCTCACATGAGTGCTAACCCAACCATTTAGAAGATATCCTCTTAATGCTGGGAGGGAAAAGGCAGGAGCCAGAACACTGGCCATTCTGCAGGAACAATGACCTCAGTGACTGTCAGCCAGTGCCTTCTTACCATTGTTCACTCTTTCTGAGATAAAGAGGCATTTACAGATAGCAGACAATGCAACAAGTAAGAAAACCTTCCACGTTTGTACCGCTTTATTTCAGATGAATCATTTCAAACTTACATAACATCAAAGGCAAAGAGATTTCTTCCATTTTGAAAGACAGAAACGTACACTTTGGTCTACATCATCCTGCATCCCAAAATTCCTCCTGACAGGCAGCTATCAGACAAGGATTACCAGACAAGAATTACGAGATTTCATTCAGAACAAGGCACGTATTACTCCATCTTGCATCTCAAATGGCAAACATAACCAAACAATACCCTGGAATACAGAACGGATTCCTGGGAACAGCTTATCAGCAGAAAAACTGGGACTAGCACATAGAATTTACCTGGTAAGAAAAAGTAGAAGGAAAAGGGATTTAGTAGAGACCCACACACATTTTCCATTCCTATTTGCAGTTCTTCTCAACACATACATCCACACCTCCGCTCCTCTCCAGAAACAGGAGGGCAGGAAAGACATTCAAAAAAGCAGATAAATACAGGCAAAGGAAAGCCACATTCCTGACACTTGGTTACAAACACAGCTGTTATCAGACAGAGTTTGGGGGAACCTGCTGAGGTGGTGCTCTCACATGGAAGGAAAAGGTAGAGCATGAAAGCAAGGACTTCTGACCACCCCTCTTCATGCTTCAACCACAGGGAGAAAGACAACAAGGAGTTTCCATACACCAGCATGTCTTTCCTACGTTCCACAGAAATTGTTACCACCTTTTGAACTAATTTAAACTATCAGCCCATGCACAACGTGAGCACTGAGCTCAGTGCCTCCTGTCCCTGAAACAGCACACACAGTACTCTCAGAAACGTGAGCCCTTCATTTACCTGCGTCCCATCTAGGTCATACCCAAACTACCAGTTACACCAACACAACCAATGACTTTGGGTTACACTTGCTTTGCTAGCTATCTTCACAATACTTAAAAAAAAAATTAAAAAAATAGAGGAATTTAAGAGGAAACAGCTTGATAAATCATCACAATACTAAAGATACTGCTCTTTCCCACTTATCTGGGAATATTTTCAGATAAATATTATAACTGAGGAGGATCATCCAAACCAGTCTGTGTGATTATTCCCATTATTTCCAAACGTGGTACAAGAGACAATAAGCAGTCAATGCATTTCAGCATATTTTATTGTCTCTTTCTGGACTTAACCGCAGTCTCAGGAGGCCAATGTCAGGGATTATTTCTCATCTGAACTTTTGCACGCTTTTCATTTTAAGTGCTTGGAGTAGGTTCTGAAGTGCTTCCAGTTTGCTCTGGAGTCTCGCTATCCAGAATTTTGTAGAACTTGGTCCTTCAAACTATTCTTTATTTGCTTTAACATTTACATTTGTTATGCTCTTTTCTTCTCCCCATTCATTGCCTTCAGCTCTATTACAAAAAGCATTAATAAGCAGAGGAGCTAGCATTACAGACACAAAAAAACAATACAGCTGCAACTTCAGCAACACACCTAAGTTCTTATTATGGTTCTTCCAGAGGCTGGGTCTGATTGTATCATCTTGATTTAGAATTGCAATCTTCAAATACAGCTATTCAGTTAGTCCTGATGAGACAATTCTGTGAGTAAGCCTTAGTCATAGAACACTGGGTTTCACAGTAGTCACTTGGAGAGTCCAGACACCTCAGCTTTTGTGCTAAGGTTCTCACTGCTGGGGAAGGCAGAGGCAAGAAAGGAGAGAAAAGCCTTTCTGTTTCGCAGAGGTCTATGAAAAACCAAATGGCAAACACAACGCTCAGCCAAGACATTGCATCAGAAGAACCTGGTGGCAGGCAGAACTTCGAAACGATACAGTTCCTTGGTTATTAGCTTCAGAAGGCAACACTGCGTACCTCACCTTTTCAGACAACCAAAGATCTGCTGCTGACCATAGTGTAAACAAAGCTCTGATAAACAGAGAATTCTGATATGAAGCCAAGCAGCTTCCTAACTGCCTCCCAACAAGACAATATTCCGTGCTCCAGTCAGGCAATACTTATTTTTCAGTTTCACCACGTAAGAAACATAGAACCAGAGGTGCAAGATGGGTATGACAAACAATTTTCAGTTACATACTGACAAGGTACTTTTACAGATAGATCCCCTAACTGAACCTCAGCTGTTTCCATAGCAGCTCTAGGGGACATCCACCCCCTAATCACCACCAACACAACTACAATAGCACAACTAGGAAATGTACATGGCCATTCCATAAACTGTGCCTACAGCATCATATCCACTTCTGCTAGAACATATCATCAGCTCAGGTCATTACTATGCTGTTTATAAACAGTGGACCTTTCCCATTTCCTTCAGCTAAATACTCCCGTTCTGGGGAGCATTAATCTAGTCCACATCATTCAAAGGAGTCAAACATAATAAACAAAATGAAGCCCACTTAGTTTTCTCATGAGATAACCTTCCAGGAATTTCCTTTCCAACATAGCCATGCTATTAACAGAGGGGCTTAACCTGTAAATGATGGCCAATCACTTTCCACAACTCAGTTTCAGTACTGAAGGAAACACAAGTTCTTTTGTCAGAAAGCCATGCCTCCAAGCTCGGCTTCAAGATCTTAATACCCACTAGAAAAACTATTTCAAGGAATCCAGATTTACGGGTTCACCAGGAAAACTACTTTACATGGGGTTATTCAGAACAACGTTGTTCCAAATAACTCACAGGAACAACGCTGGGTCAAGTGAGATCCACTTTTTCCAAGAAGCATTCCGTGCTGACAGAGTTAACGTGATCTGGCCTTCTCCCAGATAGAACTGTGGGGAAGCCAGCCATCAAAAATGAACACAAATTACAGATTTATTACAAGCCTTGGAAACTGTTCAGATAAACAATACTTGCCATACCTAGCCCCAGGTATTGTTCTGATCCCATATTAATTACACGTCACTAATTGTTTGATAACACATTGTCAAGTAACACCTTTTTAGAGTTACTTCTCCTTGAGTTCTGCAGTTTTGGTAATTTGAGCTGTTACATTCTGCTGCAGACAACTTACCCTTACACAGCATGACTGAAGACAATCATGTCTCCAATATTTATTCAGTGAAGATGACCACACTTACTTCAATTTTGCCACAGGGAACTCATGCATTGTAAGTCCCGTTCTACAGATTTATTTATTAAAAAAGCCTGCTAAAAGACCAAATCAAGTATTAATTTGAAGTAATTCCATATTAGTTCCCACCATGGCTGCCATTATCCCACTGTGCAAATACCCACTCTGAAAAATAAACATTCACATGGAAAATGAACTGAAACCCTTGTGTGTCTTTAAAAGCAATTTGGACAACTGTATCTTCTCCAGAGTGGTAGAGCACACTAATTTCAACTCAGTACAAGTAGAGAAATGGGACCATTCGTTAAATGATTGCTGACCTAGTAGGGCAGAGGGAAAGACACCGCTATGGACCCCATTCAAACCAGGCAAGAACAGGCTATGCAGTCCCAGGGGACTGTGAGTTGAAAACTAATTACTGCCTGGCTGAGGAGCGGCAAAGGGAAATATTTTGCAAGGAAGCCTCTAAGAAAGATCTTTAATGCAAAAAGGCAATGGAGAGGAACACACAGAAACTACAAATCAGTGAAGTTGCCTGCTTTTGCATAATTCCTATTCTTAGCAAGTCAGTATTTAATAGACTTAGTTAGGTGGGAGGGACAACAAGATTGAGTAGTACCAAGTCGTGCTATTGCTTTTCTGTTATGGAAAGCTACTAGGAAAATACATCATAGCATATTATCCGGGCCCATAAGGGTAATAGCAGCCTTGCTCACCTCTCATAAGATGGTGAACTCCTACCACAATGCTTCCTACTGCTACCATGTTACTGAATTTAGGCTACCTTCCCCCACCACAAAAGGGCAGAAACATCTGTTTGTAACAGATTAGGAAACAAGAATCCTGTTAGAGATTACTAAATACTCTTGAGAATATCAATACTTTTTAGAACATAATGTCAGCTTCACTTCTTAGCACCTACATTGTTCTTAACGCTTGTAAATATATGTAGACTAAAAAAATCATAATGGGTGGAGGCTAGAAACAATTCTGAAGAGTTACTGAAGATCCCACAGAGTTACAAATAGCAGGTGAGAGCAAAGTACCCAGTCCTGCAGGCTTACTTGTAGCCTACCAGTTCCCCTAGGGTATTCCAGGCAAGGAAAATCTATGGATAACAGAAGCAGACATTTTCCCCAGCCAAGTCTCTACCCCATGACCTTGGCAGAGCTCACTGCTCCCCTGGATCCACAAGATTCAAACTGGATCTGCCAGCATTCAAATTAATGAGTTCTTCATTTTCTCAGCACAGCTCCTTGAAGCAAGAACATCCCCATGTTTGTGAATACAGAGTACATATTAGAACAATATGCCCCTAAAATAGCATAATTATAAGAAAAGACAATGTTTTCAAGACATTTTGGACTCAACATACATAAATGCACAGAACCACAGAATTCATTTTGAGACTTCCCCGTGGCTATTTGCTTAATCAGTACGTTCACTGAAGAAGTCATTAGCAATATTATTTGCCTGAGAAAACATTGAACATAGCTTGATACTAATTTTTGCTGCATTTATACTATGACCAGGAAAAATTCAAGAGATACAAATGACTGATGTCTTTCTTAACCAGAGGGTAGTCTGCTGTACAGATTATATAACTTCAAACATCCTATAAAGTAAAAAATAAGCCTTTGATTCAAATGCCATCAATTAACTCAAACAGACATCTAGAGTTTGACTCGCTGTTAACAAACTGAACATGGAGACCACAACTTTTTACATTTAGACACTTACAGCTTTGCAGCCTTCACACCGACCGACCAGACGTGCTCAGTGCACGCCGCCCAGTGCACCACGCATCACCTTTCCTGTCAGTTCTAGAGCACAGGAGAACAAAACAGAAGATCCTACTTCATGCTGTCAGCTGATTGGTGTGGTCGGATGCTTGGTCTGAACATCACTGACTGACAGAAACTGGTTTTAGATGAGTGTTTTTAAGCCTTTTTTCATAATGACATAAGCCCTGTATCTATTCTCACGGTATGCAACAGCACAATGTGTGCCTTAACATACCTGTGAAGCACAACAACCCATTTCTAGTTGTCTTCCTTGAAGCAAGGATTAGTTAGCTGCTCACTGATAAGGTTTTGCAGATTTTCCATCCTATAAAGATAAAATCAACTCCCAGGCACAGTCAGATCTCAATCTCTGTTTACATTAATCTTTGTCCGATGCACTGAACTAGAAGCAAACTCCATACATACTTCACAACAACACACGGACTGTAGAGCTCTGAGTTTCTCTTATGCAGCTGACACTGGAAAAAAAAATACCTCAACTACCTACCATTCATTAGCTGCAGTTGCCTATCACCATAATTGTATGAATTTAAGTTTTAAAAGTTCCGGGTAATCTTTTCTGAAAACAATATATACATTGAAGTAATTTCTTAAAGAATAATACCAAAATTAAATGTTTGAGGATTGTTTCCAGCAAGTAGAAGGTAATTCTGGATGTTAAATTCACTCAGCTTATATCTAATACTTCATGTTACTTCTTCACATGCATGTTCTACATTTCTTTATTGTTATACTTGAAGAATCTCACCAACACTGAGAGAGCTGATCTAACGTTCTAGTGTTTATAGAGGTCTCAAAGTGAAGAACAAAGCACTGTTACAAAACCTGTATCATAGACTTACACATAGTATAAAGCACACTTGAAGAGCAGGTGCGTATAGCTTCTACAAACAACGAAGTCATTAGCGTCTCTGAACGTGATTTTGGACAGAATACTCAGCTATGTTTATGAAAACCATAAGAGGAACCAAGGAGTCCTAGCAATCTGCAAGTATTGAACTGTTACTGTGACCCATTTCTCTTCTTCTCATTGAAGCAGTAACAGATACTTGCCTGGAGCTGGAGAGGCAGTTAGAACAAAAATCCAATTAATTACAGGACTGAGGTGAAGGGAAGGAAAATATTCACTGCGCATACATTTAAAACTAGAACGAAGTCAAGAACTCAGGTTCAAAATACAAAAGAGGTCAAAGAATTAAAAGCTCTTCTCCTTACATTTACTAATGGACTTCTCCCTTCCTTTTAAAATCGAGTGCAGACTGCATATGGACCCCCAGCTTAAAGGTGGAGAGCTTTACATCTCATTACTAACACCCTGACACAGTCATTCCCACAGCACCCATTAGTATTGTTCAAGACTACATTAGAAGAGATTAGGCCCTCAATGTTTCACAATCACAGCCACCAGTAATTAGGCTGCAAGCAAGATTTCACTTCTCCCACCATTTTGTACTGTACACTACCAACAGCTACAGCAAACACCGAAAACCTTCACGAAGCACATTCTTACACAGCACAGCTGTGAAAAAGTCAAGCAACCAAAAGTGAGCGAGAGCAGAAGGCAGCAGGAACTGCTGATAACAGGGTGTAACACAGCAATGCCAGCCAACATTCCCACACGTACGAGTCAAGAATTATTGAGCTAATAAAAAAATTGTTTTAGTTCTCCTCTGGTCAAGCGTGCCAAGATAAACACGAGCATGGACACAGACGTGGGCATGGACACAAACCCTCAGAAGCCTGAAAGTATGTTAAGGAAAACTTCTGTTAAGAGATAAACATTCACACCCTTTGTTTTAATGCACTACACCCCTCAAAATGAGAAACTGGATACCGCATCCAGAGGGGTGACTGATGGAAACAAGACCTGAAACTCAACACAGGAGTCCTCCAATATTCTCGTATTTCTGAAATATTTATCATCTCTCCCTCATCTACTCCATAACTATTAAAGCTATAATCAGTAGCCCAGGAATTATTAACTGAAGTAGAACTGCACTGCCTACATACTGACAGGAAATTTTGACAAGGAAATTCACATGAACTGTGTAGATAAGAGTCAAGTCTTGGACAACGTTATGTGACAAATTAGGAACAAGAAGACAGGTAATAACTTCAACAGGTGAGCATTACAGATCTTATTTGACGAAAAAAGGTCTGAAAAGAAACCAGTGAAGAGTTACAGCAGAAGCAGACTATTTTGCAACACTCAAATTAAGATAACTTCCAGTGTAATTAGTTCAGCTGCTATCGTAAACACGCACAAGGGCTCACAGCACCAATTTAATGCCAAAGACCTGGAAGAAGTGTCAGGTGACTGCTAAGGGAAGAGGCAACGCTCACTTTACTCCAGTGTGCATTCACGCCAGTCCAAAAACAAAAGAGGTAACGCCTGCATATTTTAAAAGTTTAGAATGCTTGGAGTTCCTTTTGTTTTTAACTTCCTAAGACATGGCACGCATGTGAGGGACGTTATTCTTCCACAACACGGAAGCTAGCTATACTTCAAGAGAAGATTTTGTCCTACAGGTGGAAACTCAGCACCAGTGTTACACGAGAGCACAGTATGCAACATTTCAGCCAGGGCAGTTTCCCACAGTTCCTCACACAGCAGAATTCCAACACAACCTTACTAGTTTTAAGGACAAAAGATGCTAGCTTTCACCATCGTGCTTTCTACTAATCCAAACGTATCTAAACAAGGTAAAAATCAGTCCTACCCACCCGTGCTTTCTGCGACAGCACAGTTTGAAAGGTACCGCAGAACAAATTACTTTGCTAACTGCATGCATTCACCGCTGACATTTCTGCGCACACATCGCTTAATACGGAGTAAGAAACCTCCCATGCATACTTAGAAACCGGTACGGGACCGACTACGCCGCCACGGGCGCTTCAGCCCCGCCGCCCGCCCGGCGCCGCGTGCCGGGCTCACGCCGAGGGGCCGCAGCCCGGCGCAGCGGGGCGCTCCCAGCCCCAAGGGCGCAGCGGGGCGGGCCGTGCCGCGGGGCGCGTTCCGGCAGGTGACATCAGACCGAAACCGCGGAGTTTCACCGAGAGCGCACGCATCGCGGCGCCGGGAGCTCGGCACGGAGTCGCGGCCGAACGGCGGCTCCGAATGCAAAGCCGAGCCCGCTCCCGAGCGCCCCGCAACAACCTGTTGGGCGCCGGCCCGGCCCGGCCCCGCCCCGGGGCCGCGCGGCGTTACTCGCGGCAGAGGCGGGCGGCCCCCGCCCGTGCACCTGTACGGGCGCCGCCAGCTGCGGCCTGCCGGGCCGGGCCGCTCGCGTGTCGGCGGCCCCCGCCCGGCCCGGCGGGACGAAGAATCCCGCGCTACCGGCCCGTCCCGGTCACGCCGTCCCCGGCCGCTCCCCGCGCCGCCCGCCCCCGACAAAGGGACGCGGCCTTTCCCGACGGCTCCGCCCCGCCCGCGTGGGGCCCCTCGGCGGGGCCCGGCCCATCCCGGCGCGGGGCCGCCCCGCCGCCCAGTCCAACAGGTGGGGAGCGGCCCCGGCCGGGGGGCTCCGAGCCGCCCACGAGTTCGCTCGGCCCGGCCGGGACGCGGGACCGCGCTGAGCGCCCGGCGAGGCCCCGTCCCAACTCGGCTCCGCGCCCCGGCCGGGCTGCCCGCGCCTCGGGGCGGACGGACGGAGCCTTGCAGCCGCCGGGACGCCGCTGCCGCGCGAGGAGCGGCGAGGAGGAGGAGGACGAGGAGGCGGCGGCAGCGGGGCCACCCGCAGCGCTCCGTACCGCACCGCGCCGTGCCGGGGATTAACGCGGGCAGCGCTCCGCCGCCGGGCTGAGCCTTACCTTGCTGCACGCGGCCCTGGCAGACATCTTGTTTCCTTCTTTCCCCCGGAGCGGGGAGTCCGCGCCCGCCAGTACCGAGAGCGGGGAGAGGGGAGCCCCGCCGCCTCGCGCGCCTCACGCAGCCGCCCAAATAAACATCCCACGGGCTGGGAGGAGGAGGAGGAGGAAGAGGAGGGGAGAGGCGGGCGGCGAGGGAAGGGGCGGGGAAAGAGGGAGGAGAAGAGGAGGAAGGAAGGAAGGAAGGAAAGGGAAAGAGAGCGGAGCCCCAACTTCGAGCAAAGTGCCGGCTCCTTCCCGCCCGGGCCGGGGCTGCGAAGGGCGGCGGTCGCTGCCCGCTCCCCGCGATCCCCGCGCTCCGCTCCCCGCACGGCGCCGCGTGCCGCGCAGCCCCGGACGCTCCTGCCTGCGGCGCGGCCCATCCCGCCGCGCGGGGGAGCGCCCCGCCCCGCCCGGAGCCCCGTCCCGCCGCCGGCCCCGGCTTTCCCCGAGCGGCGACACCTGCGGGGCCGGCATCACCTCAGCTCCCGGCCCCGCCGCCCCCGGCGGTCGTCGAGCGGCGCGAGAACGGCCGTGGAACCCGTCCGCCTCCGGGCTCCCCCCGCGCGGTGGTCGGAGCCGCGGGCGACGGCGGCGGGGGCCGAGCGGCGGCCGTCCGGCACAGCCTATGGGAGCGCGGGGGGCGGTTTGAAACGCCGGAGCGGAGCCGGGAGGAGGGGGCGGGGGGGGCACGGCGAGCAGCGGCGGCGCAGCGGGGAGCCCGGAGCCGGGCCGCCCACGCCGCTCCCCCCCACGCCGCTCCCCCCCACGCCGCTCCCCCATTCGCGAGCGGCGGCCGGGCGCTCCGGCTGCCCCTATTGTCCGCAGAGACGCTCCGGCTGCGCGTCTCGTTCCCCAGAACAAAGGCGCTGACGGAAAACAGCCGAGGAGGTCCGGCCCGAAGTGGCGGCCGCGCGGACTGCAGTTTTGGCAAACAAACGCGCGGGTGCTCGAGGTGACGGCGTTTTCGGCGCCTTTTACAAAATAAGCGTTTTTTTAAGAAATAAGAGAAATCACGCGATTTTTTTTTTTTTTTTCCCGTGTAGATAAGCGCTTCCTAAAGACGCCGCCCCAGCTGTGGGTGCGGGCCCTGGCCGCACCCCGCCGGCCCCGTGCTGCGCTACCGCACCGTGCGCCTCCCTGCGCAGCGGCTGCAGCGCCTCGCTGCCCCCGCTTGGCTCTCACCAAGTCCCGTGTTTGCTCTGGTGCCGTGAGTAACCGCGAGCGCCCGCCCGCACAGAGCAGCACAGGTGAGAGAAAGCCCAGGGCAGAGCGCACACCACAAGCGCTGTGCAGGACACAAGTGCCTATGGAGGCACTGTACCAAGGCCTCGCTTTTTTTGCGGTTGTACGCTTTACGCGCTATCAGCTGCCATAGGGCTCAGTGCATGCTTCAAAGCATCTACGTTCCCAAAAAGAGGCAACAATTTAATGGCCAAAGCACCGCTTTACAAAGGAACGCCCTACCCAAAGCCTCCGTGTGAGTTTTATGTTTGTTCTCCTTTGAAAATAAACAAATCCATATTCCAGGAAATAGCTGGAGCAAATTCCCAAGGCAGCAGCCTGAAACCAAGGGGAAAGGGCCGCAGCAAGGAGGACACAGCAGTGCGGAGCCCGGCCTGCTAAGACCTCCTGCCTGGCCTGGGCCCACCAGCACCCCTAAGGCACAAGCCCAACACAGTTGTGTCCCCATCCCCAAGCTGCCACCATCTAGTAGCCCTACCACACACCTGCCCCTGCCCTCTCCCACAGCGGCCAGAGGCACTGATGCCATCAGAATTTCTCCTCCCTTTGCTTTTTGCCAAAGCCCCTCAGCTGACTCCAGCACACAAACACGCTGCAGATCTGTTCACTTGCGCTCTGCTAGAAGTAACTGAGCCTCAGATTTTGAAATCTATCTACGCATGCCAAAGGAGGAATGTGACAATTTTAATGCCCACATCACATGCGTAATTGCCAGAGGAGGCAGGAAGGAAAAGGCTAAGATCACAACAGGAAGGAGGGGGAAGATTTCAAGGTGTTGAGGCACAAAACGAAGCTCGAGGGAAAAGGGAGAGCAACTTGAAAAAGAGCAAGCTCACAGCCCTCCCTTATGTCTGCCCCAAGCTCCACCAAAAAGAAGGGGCAATTTCTGTAGCACCTTATAGAACACAGGTCAACCAAATGCCATATATCCATACACTGAATCCAACAGAGATGCAGACTACTTGAACTAGCAGAGCTGCCAGCACAGAGTTCAGAACATCTGGCAGCGGATACCAGATGATTGCAGATGACCTCTTGCCAGGCTGGAAGAAGTCCGGCCCCGAAAGACTCATATATTTGTTTTTTTCTTTCCTTCCTTCTTTTCAATCAATCTTGTTTCCTTTTCTTCCTTCCTTTCCTTCCCTTTCTCCCTCCTCTCCTGCCTTCTCCTTCTTTCCAGCAGCTGTGTACAGCTCCACCTCTGCTGGTAATACCAACTCAAGAAGCCAGAAGTGCCAACTCATTCTCTTAGCACTGGTAAAAGGTACACACTTGTAGGTGCCTGCATAGATACTTGAATGAAAGCAAGTTTTGTTTCTGCAGCTGTTTCAAATTCTTCTTCAGAAGCACTTTTGCATCTCTTCATTAATAAATTACTGACAAGCAAAGCTACTGCCACAATATTGATAACACTAAATCAAACTTCAGCCAAACGTTGGTTGAATAACCTACCTAAATCATGATATAAAATGGAAGAAATCTTGACTGGTTCTCTTATTTACCTTATTTCAAAAATTCTTAATAAAGTATTACAAAATTCATCTCCGAAGTAAGAAAGTCGCATTTTTTGAAAAATGTTGGAATTCCTCTGTATTAATGAACTCCCCAAAAAAGGCTCTAACAACAGCAAACACCTATCCATATACACACTTGCAGCAACAAACAGCAAAGCGCAGACAAACACATCGGTGTCCATGCAGACACATGCACTGCAGAGAACACATTCAGTGCGACAGATATACCAGGTCTGATCTGCAAGGTGTAACTTAAAAATCAAACTTTCCATAACAGTTCTGCCTTTTCAGCTCCTGAAAATGGGACATCTTCTTTGTCTTTAGAAAGAAAACTGAGAAATCAACAGTTGAATAACAGCAGTACTTTACTTATCTTTAAAATAACTGCCACTGAGAGATGTCTAAAAAAAGTATTATTGCATTTTCTTGTTAAAAATAAAACTGCTTTGATCAGTACAGTTCAAGCCACAAACTTAAATTGATTCAAAGGACACAGAAAGACAATCCGATGTGTGAATCCTTATTTCTGTATCTGCTATTCGGCAAGAGCAGGAAGTCTATTCTCTATGTTGATTTAATTTTTTTAAGAAATGTTTTGATCACTTAATGATGAGGAAGAAGGAAACTACGAAACCACAGCCACTACCGAGACAACTTCCTGTGGTTTTCGTGGTATATGTGGCTCAGAAAGAAAAGAATTCATAGCAGATCTTTCAAAGATATCAGATGTTTGTACTGCAGCATGAGGTAGTGTTGGGCAAATCAGCTATAAATATGCCTACGTGGGATCGATGATGCCAAGCAGTTGAGTTGATATGGTATGTTCTCTATTTGTAATTGCCACTTGATTTCAGCTTTTCAGGAATGAAGAGAAAAGGGGAACTGAAAATCAGAATTCACAGTGCAAACCACAAAAGAAGAAAGTATCTTTTTTTGCCTCAAGAAATAAGGAAGTGGTTTAAACAAATCATTAGGAAATCCATGTACTTAATATAATTTTTTAGAGTCTTTTTGAATCGAGTCCCTAGGGAAAAAAAACAGTAGTGTAGTCACAATGTCTATAATGACTCTTATCTTCCTCCTCCTTACACACAGTTAAAGCTTACTTCCTACCTTCCCCTCCATAAGGCGGTGATCCACTGCAGGTCCCTCTTCTAAAAACACTGCAGATAATTGCTCACCATTACAGTGAATAGAGTCTTCCAGTACCTCATTGCCTCTCACAAAGCAGAACTGTTAGACAAAATCCCAAGCATCTTTAATTTCTCTCTCATTAATAGGTGAAAGCATACACCTCAGGTACACATCAGAGGCCGAATAGAGCCTGACAGGGAATAAACCAGACCTGTTCCACCAGTGAGGAATCTTAAACACCTGATGTGCTACATTCATTGCTATGTCTTGTTTATTACTAGAACTGTATTAGGTTTAACATAGTGCAAGGCTCTCCTGTTCAGGCAGAACATCAGCTCACTTTTTAAGCAAATGGCAAGTGTATACATACAATTAAAAGTAGATTGTAGGGGCAATGCAAGATTATTTTCATCTTTGAAATATAAAAATAATATATTATTGTAGAGCTGAGGAGAACACAGGCTACGCTCTTTGGTTATTATTTTAGGATGTCCTTATAAAAAGAAACCTCGTCTCCTTGGTTTTGGCCAGGTCTTAGAGAAACTCTTTCATTCCTATTATTATGTACAGTGACAAAGTCTGGGAACAAAAGAACATGTTATCAGTAAGTTTTAATCTTGCTTCATGACAGCAGAGCTAATTCATTACAGCAGTGCTATGTAAAACTGCGCCCCACTGACGGACGCTTTGTGAATGGGGCTGTGTATTTGAGATTCGCTGCAGCTGATCAAGGCTAATTTTACAAAATGCTTCACTACAAGCAGCCACTGGATGTCAGAACATCAGATACACTTATTCTGCACTGTTTTGCTTTCTCCAGCTTTTTTAACAGAGAGGGGACAGTAAAAACACTCAAAGTTAGGTGAAAAACTTCAGCAGTCTTGCACTGGAGACAATGCCACCTATGCAATATTGCTCTGGAATTACTCTTCTTCACATTTGCTTACACAGAACAGGATAGTGTGACTCATTCGTTCTTAAAGATGTGTGCCCAAACAAAAAGGAACAGGCTCCAAACTTGACTTGTACAGGTATCTTCAGCGTGTAAAAGCAAAGAACTACTTACTACACATCAGTACAAAGTTCTTTGCCACTTACAAACTGCAAGGTTTTTGGAAAGGCAGACCAGGAATACCTTAATAAAATTGATGGATTTAATTAATTGCTGGCAAACTCCTCAGTATCGCAGATTTTTCCAGGAGCCCTTGCACACAATGCAAAGTGACAAAACTGTTCTCTGAAACTCAAAGAGAAATCCCCATCTTCTAGGACTGATGAAGCCACACATGTGGGATCTGCAAGGGAGTGGTTTTCCAACCCAGATCATTCTGAAACATGAGATGATGTCTCCAGTTTCTCCAACACAGGTACCACACCTGCTCATTTCCTTCCTAGCTCTTCATACAGATACTTTAGTGTAGTCGCAGAAATCTACAAACTTAAACACGTGAACTTCAGAAGCAATAACTCACAGTTCTTGCCTCAGATTTTGGCATTAGACTCTCTTCTCATTTTTTCCCCTAAATGTTCTTACGACAACTGGCACAAGACTCCATCTACAATCTTAAAAAACACATGCCCATTTCCACCAAGTCAAGGAACTGACAGCGTACTCAAAAGCAGGAATGGCAGATTAGAGCCAGTAATGCCAGCATAATCTTTACCTCATCTGGCAGCTCTGTCCTAGCAGCACCTGCTCTGTAAGAGTGACTTTCGTAAGGTTTAGGGGAGGTAAGTAAGGTGAGTAAGCTTCTGATGGTCATGCCCACAGGGTTATGAACCCTTTCCACCTTGGTACTTGTTTTTATTTCTACTTCCTGATCTTAAGGCATCTAAAAGAAAAACAGTTCTAAAAGACTGCTGTTCGTGGCAGTAGAAGAAACTCGGGTTATCCCTTTTGTGCCCTGTACAGCTCTTACAGCACACTGTGGGATGGCTGTACAGCACAGCGCTGTCACAGCTGGTCCGTGATGGTTTTCTGGAGGCTCCCATGCAAAGCAAGTATCATTGAAAAGTATATTATTCTGCTATAAAATACTAGAGCAGAACACAGCCTTATGAATTTCAGCTCAGTATTTCAATAATTCACCCTCCACCAGAAACAGTCTCATTTAAGACACATTTACTGAGCGTAATATACTTCTCATCTTTAGAGTTAAGAGTGCTCTTCAGTCACTTCCCATGTGCAGCAGCCAGGGAGACATCTGGCTATCTGTGATATTACACATAATGTTTTTGGCTGTCCGTGATTGGCAGGAAAGCCCAGCTCCCAGGGACAACATGTGGTTTTGCAGTATGCACTGGTGGAACACTTCATCTGCAACTGTTTGACTGTGGTTAATATTAATCTGTCTAATTACACAAATAAAACTCACAACAAGTTTCTAAAAGAAGTTTAAACATTTTACTTTCTGTAATAGTTTCAAATGGCAATATACTAGAGAGGATGATAGAAAGTGCTTAGTATGGGAGGATATTGCATTATTTCCTGATCTGTTGTTGTCAGGAAAGAAAAAAACGTCACAGGTTGGCTGTTGGGCTTTTGTATGTCACAGCACAAAAATCAGCAGGCAACACACACTGATGTGACAGAAGCCCCACTTTCTTCTGCTGTTACTCCATCACTCATTTCTGCCCCTGAACCTCTTCATAGCTACATCAGGCTAACTGTGTATGCGAGTTAGTAAAACAATACTTGTTAGATAATTATTCTTGTAGAACAGAGGCAAGAGTAGGTGGCCAAAGATGGGAACTTTTTAAGCTGGGTTTACTGGTAAAGGTAATGTGATTGTGTACCTAAACTGAAGGGCAAAAGGAACCCCCTGCCTTACAAAAGCAAGGAAGCCTGCACTTGCACTTCACATGAGCTATGACTGCACACTTCACTCCTACGAAATTTGCATTACATGTTTCAAAAGGTCCTGTAAGACATGCATGCATTTGCATCATGCACATGCAGGAAATCCTGAGATGCATGCTTCCTCAATTTGGAGATTCCCATAATGTTGGCTGTGTGTAGATTCAGTGAAGCCAGTTGTTACCAATTCCCTCAAAAGGCAACAGAAAGCATGCTTTTCACACTTTGTCCCATTAGCAGCAATCTCTAATACATTTTCACTAAGTTCTGTTTTGTTTTTTTTTCTCCCTAGAAATAACTAAATACTGTCTCAGTTTAAGATTTAAAGACTTCATTTTTGATCACAGAGCAGTACTGGATATGTTTAATGTGGTAAACATGAGGTTCAAAGAGATACGAGGTACTAAGTAAGCAAGACTTTCTGTAAGATTTCCTCTACGGTCATCACATTGCTTATAGCATCCCAGGGTCCAAATTTCACTCGTTCCTCTCAGCAGGAATTCTCTTGGTGTGACTCAGATTCAGTCCAGCTCTCAGGCACTTACTCTGCACACAGGTCTGTAAACTGATATACATCTGCCAGACCAGGAGCTCTTCAGATAACCTCACAGGTGGCATCTGCCCGCAGGCAGGGGCTCAATTCTGACCTCAGCAGGTTAAAGCTGGTTGTGTACTTGCTTACTGGGAACACATTCACACCTCAGAAGGCAAGCATATGTTACAAGGGTACATCTCAATCTCCAACTTTAAACCTGAGAAATCAGCAGACAGAAATGTTCCAGGTTCTGCTGCATTACCAGAGAAACCTTCCTGTTTAAGACTGCATGCCTACATCATGGCGATGCCAAGAGGCTCTAGTCAGCGTGATGCTTTAATCTGGCTAAGCATGCACAGTGAGCCCAGCAAGACTCCAAGCAAAACACTTCTAGTGTGCAACTAACTGCTCAAACTCCCCATTCTATCTACCACATCTGGATGAGCATTTCTCACCTCTAACATTTCTAGGCTGTTAGGCAGCAGAGGCTTCACCATTATCTCCATTTCATTAGCTAAACCTTTTCTTTACACATCTGTCAGTTCCATCCGGTGTGCAAGCTGAAAACCTGTAACTGCCATATCTTTTTTTAAACGTGTGAGATTTTAATCCTTGTGAAAGGTGCTAAAGCAAGAGCCTGGGGAACGAAATGCTTCTTGTTTCCAGAGCAGGTAAAGCTAGGACAAGCAATAAAGAAAGCTTCCCTGCAAAGTCCAGGCTGCAGCTGTTGGCAGACCCTCAATCCCTTCACCTTCCACATGCACTTGCAAGCTTGCTTGTTGCTTTCAGTGCTATGCTTTACTGTTATAAAGATACAGCCTCTGCCTGTAAATCTCATTCTCTAACTCCTAAGTCCTTCTGAAAGCCTTTTTGAAATGGGGAGAAGTCAATTCTGCCAAGTGTCAGAATCTTTGTGAGTCACACAACTCTGGTACCTCTCAGAGCTGAGATTGTAACTGACAGCAAGATGCTTGATACTGTTGTGATCTATATGGTTTCTTACGAGGAATGTAACACATTTTGACAAAGTTCTTCCATAGATACTATATTAAGACTTTTTTTCCCATGCTTTTCTAAAGCTTCTCATTAGAAAGGGCTGCCCTTCAAACATTTCTTTTCCTCATGAAGGCCCAGTTATAAACCTGGAGGCTGAAGGAAGCCCTATGACTACTTATCACAGAATCACAGAATCACTTAGGTTGGAAAAGACAACTAAGATCATTAGTCCAACTGCCAAGCCATTCCCACCATGCTTATTAACATGTCCTTCAGTGCTGTATCCACCCTTGTCTTGAATGCCTCCAGGAACAGTGACTTCACCTCCTCCCCAGGCAACCCAACGCTTCTCCCCTCTTTCTGAGAAGAATTTTTTCCTAATATCCAAACAGCACCTCCCCTTAATGGCAACTGCAGATCATTACCTCTCATCCTACTATCCGATGATACACCATGATGACATTTCTCAGAACACCAGTGGCGCCATTCTGACATGAACTACTGGACAAATGTTTTTTCTAAGACCGTGTATCAGGATAGCAATACTTTATTTGGATGAACAGGCATCTCCTTTTTTCCTTTACAATACAAACAAAAAGCATGCAAACACCAGAGCAAACCTAAATCCCAAGTAACCACAGAAAGCATTCCAAAACATTTTACCTGTGTCAGCACCCTCATGGGCCTTAATGGTGCCAACAAAACGATTATGAAGATAATTAGTGGTTTCTCTTTACGGGCTCCATAGTCTGGAGGCAGCAGCCAGGGTTGGCTGGGATCTTCATGGAGGAGGGCAGAAGGAGGCCGGGGAACAGGAAGCTGCTGTAGCTGATGTGATGCCCCTTTGCTGCACCCAGCCAACACTGCGCTTGCATCACCACAGCTCTCCTACAGCAGTGATCCAGAGGGGTCACTGCTGAATGTCTGCTTCACGTGGGAAAATCAGTGAAATTACCTACTTAAACATATTCAGTGAGGATTACTAATCACATCTAGTGTTTGTAATGTTTGCTTGGGATAATGTAGTAGCCCTCAGTATATTAAAAACCACAGAAAATTCTGAGCTGTACAAAATTTTTGCTCATATATATGCAGGGTCAGCTTTACCCACGCCTGGTCACAAAAGGCCCAGAGACAGGGGTGTGTGCAGCGATGCCTCCCTGGGGCAGCACCAGCCCCATCTTGCATAACCTGCCGGAGAGCCAGGAGAGCCATGAGATGGACGCGGCCTCAGAACGTGTCACTGTGCTCACACTCGACAGTGCTGCAGCACAACTTAATGAGATCTTACCCAAATGGGATTCCGTGTTGTGACTAAGGGTGGATGCTGAACACGTGAATGCTATTATCTGAACCACTCCTCAAGCAAAAACTTCATTATGTATCATATTTAATAAAAAAATATATGTTTTGTTTCTAAGTGATCAGATTAGGCCGTATCATCAAAATATATCTAAATCATATTTTCTTCTCACTGCAAACAGAATTCCATTGATCTCACAGCTAAGCTGGCTGAAGTCTTTGGAATGCATCTGTGTTATATGAACTGTTTCAGATAAAGTCCTTGATTTTTATTTTTTTATTTTTTTATTTTTTTCTGAACTCCTGCCTGGACTAAAAAGACAAATACAAAGCGTACACCACCCTCTCACAATCCTTCACCCCAAATCTGTCAACAGATGGAGATGGTCAGTGCAATACTGACATAGCCCTCTATGCTGGCCAGCAAAGGAGAAACGATGAGTCTCAAAGTAAGGAGCCCTGGGCGTGCTCTGCTTTACCATACCATATTACTAGTTAGACAGGATGAAAGGCAGTATTCTACAGCATCAGCATTCCCATTTTTCAAAAGTTGTTTCTTGTATCTGCAATCGACATTAATTCAGCCAACATACACACTCCATCACCAAAAGGTTCTTTGAATAGAAGGAGGCAGAGATACTCTAAAATCAAGCATGCGGAGCTGCTTGGGAGCAAGGTCTTTACTTGGACAGTGCAGGCAGCCAGCAGCAGGCTGTGCCCCCTGCCAAATGTGTTGGCTGCACAGGAGCGGGCAGCTGAGGGACGGGCACTGACAGAGCCCAGCCACAGCCCCCCACTGGCTGGGGACAAGGCAGCTTCCACTCCTATTAGAGAACCCCACCACAGCCTCCCAACCATGCTAGCTGCAGGATGCAGAGATGCTCCCTCTGTGGCACGCTCCCCAGGCACCGCTCAGGCCAAGCACTGCCACAGCCTGGCCCCAGCTCCCAACCATGGTCACTTCTCAGGGCTCCAGCAGGGCCCGGTGCTCTGCTCGTCTCGTATTTTTAGCAATGACCCCGCTGCTGCAGTGTTTTACAGCTGAAACAAACACGCCATTATATAACATTATTATGATTGTATTGCAGTCCTTGCCTCAGAGAGATGAAGTGCAGAAACTATGAAGATTCGCTGCATTGAGGGGCAGAAGACAATGCACAGCTGGACACTGTTTGCATTATATCTTGATTAAAAATAGGGGTGTAACAGAGTGCTTGGACAGAGGATATCCCCTTACCCCATCAAAAAGTTATGCACATATAAATTTTGAATGACTTGCAGCATGAAAACAAATTGCTAGACCGCCAGCTGAGATTTCAACTCATTTTGAGCCTCTAATTATGCTTGAGCAGCTCTTCAAAACACAGAAATCTGTTTCTGCCTGCATAGCAGAGCATGGAATGAGCAAGACAAATATTGTAGTAACCTTCATAAGCAATCCAAAAGCTATTGTGCAAACTGTCCCCTGCCCCTCTTCTCTCTGAAGTCAGTACTGATTGTGGAAACAATAATAAGATGCTTCAATTATTGACCAAGTTCTCTATTTTTAACATTCACTACAACATTTTAAACAAGCATTGGATGTAGTCTGTGATAGCATCTTTCCTTTTGCATTCTCTGCTGTGTAGAAGAAGCATTTAGCAGACACACTTTGATGTAAGTACAGATCCACAGACAGATAATTTTCTTCTGAACAAACTTGTTTCTCTAAGTATAAATGCAATGCAAACTTAACTGGTACAGTCCTGTCTGTGGTAACAGCTGTAATTAAGCCATACCTGCTCCTATTGTCAGGGATGTTTATTAAGCCCCACTTTGCAATGAAAGGGCAAACAACTGTGACTACACCCATGTTTTAGCAGCAGCGGGATACAGACGTTGCATTCTGGACTGCACTTGTCTCACATCCCTTCAGTTCTGCAACAAAACTGGTATTTTTCACTTTTCCTTCCTAGATTATGTGTTTCAGAATACAAAATACATTCACTAGAGCACTCTACTGCTTTGTTACATTCTATGTCTGAAGGAGAATAAGTGCAAAACGCATTGCATAAGGCATACTGCTTTTCAGAATCCCATTTTCAAGCATTTTCTGGGGTCTTTTTAGGAGGACACACTCTGTGTTCACAAAGAATTCCCCCATGAGGTTAGTATTACCACCTGTTCCTTGGTGGCTGCTGAGACAGGCAGCACGGAGGCTGGCTCTTACCCCCAGGGGCCACAGGCACACCCTTCCACCTTGGGTTGATCACTGAACAACTCCCAGCATCAGTAAAGCAACAACAGGGTACTCTGGCCTAGTTAATGGCTTTAACAAGAGTTAAATGCTTTAGAAATTAACTGCTGGCACATAAATATACAATACTGCTGTAGAACTGCTGTTAAGAAAGACAAAATTAAGTGACATAAGTTGCTCTGAAAATAACGCCTCCTATTTATTTCCATGGAAACTGCAACAGATACAAAAAGCACAATAACACTATTTGATAGAGCAAATTTCAGCTACAAAATACTCCTTTTCACTACAGTCACCACACTGTTAGCACTGTATTCTCACTGTAGCTCCCTACAGCAAGCTGTGTGCCAGGGAGGACCTCTGGCTGCTCTGCTCCACAGCACTGCGGTTTGCCACATCCAGAACAGACAGCTGGGCCTTCCTGAAAGCTTTACTGCACTGCAAAGGACAAACTGATTTTTAAGTTCTTCATACTATCACCACAGTTTCTCCTTCAGCATTACAGTTGTGCAATCCCCATCCTTGGAGGGTTTCAAGACCAGAGTGGCTGAAGCCCTGAACAACCTGCTCTGCACCCGTCGGTGCGCCAACTTTGAGCAGGAGGCTGGAGCTCTCCTGTCCCTTCTGACCCGAATTTTGCCTACTGTTGTCTATGTCTACCATTTCTTCCTAGCAAAAATCAGCATTTCCTAGGGTTTTCAATTCTGTATCAGCCTGTTTTTGCAACAGAATAATAAAACAATCTAGACAGGCTCAAGCAGTGGGCCCAGGAGAACCTCATGAGGTTCAACAAAGCCAAGTGTGTGGTCTTGCACCTGGGTCACAGCAACCCACATTTATCAGTACAAGCTGAGCAATGTAAGGATGGAGCACAACACTGCTGAAAAGGACCTGGGGTACTGGTGGATGGCAAACCAGACATAAGCAGTAATGTGCCCTTGCAGCCCAGAAAGCCAATCGTATCCCGGGCTGCATCAAAAGAAGAGTGACCAGCAAAATGAGGGAGATGATCCTGCGCCTCTGCTCTGAGCTGTGAGGGCTCACCTGGGGCATCGCATCCACATGGGGAGTCCTCAGCACAGGAGAGATGTGGACCTGTAGGAGTGTGTCTACAGGAGGACCACAAAACTGATGGAACAAGGGATGGAACACTTCCCCTGTGAGGACAGGCTGAGAGCTGGGGCGGTTCAAGTTCAAATGCCGAATCCTGCACTTTGGCCACAACAACCCCAGGCAGCGCTATAGGCTTGGGGCGGAGTGGCTGGAGGACTGTGTGGAGGAAACGGACCTGGGGGTGTTGATTGATGCTCGGCTGAACATGAGCCGACAGTGTGCCCGGGTGGCCAAGAAGGCTAACGGCATCCTGGCTTGCATCAAAAACAGTGTTACTAGCAGGAATAGGGAGGTAATTGTCCCCCTGTACTCTGCACTGGTGAGGCCGCACCTCGAGTATTGTGTTCAGTTTTGGGCCCCTCATTGCAAGAAAGACATTGAGGCCCTGGAACGTGTTCAGAGGAGGGCTACGAAGCTGGTGAGGGGCCTGGAGCACAGGCCTTATGAGGAGCGGCTGAGGGAGCTGGGATTGTTCAGCCTGGAGAAGAGGAGGCTCAGGGGAGACCTTATAGCACTCTATAACTTCCTGAAGGGAGGTTGTGGTGAGCTAGGGGTCGGCCTTTTCTCTCGTGTACACAGTGATAGAACTAGAGGCAATGGTTTCAAACTGCGCCAGGGGAGATTCAGGCTGGACATTAGGAAATATTACTTCTCGGAAAGGGTGGTCAGGCATTGGAATGCACTGCCCAAGGAGGTGGTGGAGTCACCGAACATGGATGTGTTCAAGAGACGTTTGGATGTTGTGTTGAGGGATAGGATTTAGCTGGGGAGTATTGGTGATGGTTGGACTGGATGATCTTTTAGGTCTTTTCCAACCTTGATGATTCTGTGATTCTGTGATTCTGTGATTCAGCCTGCAGAAGAGAATGCTCTGGGGAGGTCTGAGAGCAGCCTTTCAGTACCTAAAGAGGGGCTGTACGAAGGAAGGGGACAGATTCTTTTGCAGGGTCTGTTGTGACAGGACAATGGGAAATAGTTTCAGATGTAAAGAGCATAGACTTAGATTAGATATAATAAAAAGGGTTTTTTATCATAGGAGTAGTGAGGCACTGGCACAGGTTGCCCAGAGAGGTGGGGGATGCCCTGCCCTTGGAGACATTCAAGGTCAGGCTGGACAGGGCTCTGAGCACTTGATAGAGCTGTAGGTGTCCCTGTTCACTGCAGGGGAGTTGGGCTAGACGACCTTTAAAGGTCACTTCCAACTCAAATAGTTCTATAATTCTCTGAATTTTAGGCTCTACACATTTTCAACCTTTCTGAAGTATTTTCCACCTCCAGTGGAGGTCACTTTTTCCAGTTTCTTATATAATCACAGTGAGCTTTATTATGCCTCTCCTCCCCTTCTACTATCTGACAGGAGACATTACGGCCATTTGGCAAACAGTGTGCTTTTAGAGGTTTTTCCTTATTCCTTTCTCCAAGAGATACTGGATGAGTTCAAAAAAGCAGGTCAGCCTTGCATACACCTATATGAAAATTTCTTCTCTCTTTAAAACCCAATTAGCAGAAAAACAAAATAACTGACATGAAAAACTTAGTAAAATGACTACTGGAGTCAGGAACCAAAAGGGAGAAGCTAAAAAAATGAACAAATAAGACATCTTTTTTTTTTTTTTTTTTTTTTTGCTTCCAAACTTAGGAGTTTTTTAGAAATTGTTGACAGCATTTTATTTTCTTTAAGCACTGTGCAATATCCAACCATAGAACTTCAAGTATTTTTGCTTTTTTGGATTTATAATCTGTATGTTAGAGCTAAAAATCTTTTTTTTTTTTTTTTTTCCATTTTCCTTGCAAATACAAGCTGGTATAAATGGCTGCAGTGAGTAATTTTCCTTAAGGGCCACTGCATAAGTCTGGCATATTTTCAGACTATCCACATCACTGAAGGTTGCTTACAGCTTTGAGCAAAACAGTGAAAGTACTGCCATCCTCATGACCAGGCATCCAAGGAGACAACTGCTTTGCTACTTACAGAACAAAAAGACTCTCTGTTTGCACAAACACTTTGTGGGTTCTTCTGAAGCCTGTCTGCACTTGGAGCTCCTGGTGGACTCTGACACGCGAGCAAAGCAATCCACATGTGATCAGTGAGCCCCCACTGAATGCTGATCACATAATTAAACCACTTGAGATTCCCTTTGCTGTGGTCACTCTGCAATGGAGCCTTTCAAAACATCTTTCTCAGAGATCTGTTGTTCTCCTCAGTACATGCATCTGAAACTGTAAAAGAAGGATTGTGGGATGGAGCACTACTGGCAGGCAATAAATCATGATGCCAAACAGTAATTCCTGACTGTTTGTTCATCCTCTCACCCCGTTCACCCAGGAGAACCAGCAGCACCCTCCAGTTCTGAGAAGCCAGGAAGCTCTGCTAAGCCATATAAAGAAGCTGCCATACATCTCAGAGTATAAAGGCTACGTGATATGGGAGAGTGAAGAAAAAGGTGATGCTAAAATGAGGGGTTGGAAGATGAGAAATGGTTGCTTTGGGGACTAGAATGTATCCAGATCTACTTTTGTCTACATAAATTGAATTCACAGCCCAAACTGAATCCACTACACTAGCAAAGTGGCAGATAATTTACAACAAAACACTAACACAGACAGGCTTTCTGGAAAAAGCCTCCAACAACTAAAACCAGAGTGTAAACAATCTGTAAGACTCAGCCCCACTTAGTGCAGTGAGGGAGCAGGCAGTACAGATTGACAAGCAAAGCAAGGCTCCAGCTCTGACCTGCGATCCCATTAATGAGGATGGCTGTGACAGACAGCTTCTGGTCCTTGTGCGATATCCACGGCCCTTGGCCACATCCCCTGAGACTTCGGCGCTCAAAGATAAAAACTTATCAACTAGAAACAGTTTTATCAAGTGTTTTATGGCGTGTTTCTGCTTTCTTTCACTAGACACTGAGAGGCATTTTCTCATCATGGGTTGTGTACTGGTATCTACTTCAACACAGGCAGTGCAATTGTGCAATAAGATGCCGGTTGCCTAAGCCACACATTTCCTTTTTTTCTGATTCTTCTAAAATGGTGGTGTCCTTAAAAGAACAACCCCGTCATGTAGAGAACTGAAAGAAAACTCTAATTTAACTGAAGAGCCCTAAAGCTGCCTCAGTTCAGACTTGTTCCCAAGAGAAATTGCTGGGAGCCAACTACCGCTGCCTTCCTCTTTGCTTTCTGTTGCTGGCAAGATTGAGTCTATTTTTTACTGACATGCCACTTATAATATGCTGTGAAATGCAGACAAAATGCAAAGAGGAATTGCAAGCTGTCTTGATAAACATTTGGCATCCGTTTCCAATGCTTGGAAACAGTTTCGTGATGCTCTAAACTCAAGTAACACAGGGAGAATCATTCAGCAGTTCAGCATTTTTGCCATTTAGTTGTACTGAAATATCAGTTGTGAGGTGGCCAGCTACATTACAGAAGAGTATCTTCTAGTATCTTCATCCTCACATTTAAACCGCTGCATGTGGTGCATGTGGCTCTTAGTCCACAGTTTGGCTGTGCTGCTGATTTTCTGTGTAACCTCTCAAGTCCCTAAATTTACTCAGTTTGATCATCTATGAAGGAAAATTGAAATATAAAAGCACTTCTGTAAACCACTTCAAGATCTTGTGACGGATCTGTTATCTAAATGTTTTTTCGGGTGATTTTTTTTTTTTTTTGCTACAGTTGCAGCATTTTATCTATCTATCTATCTCCCAACAGAACTGGAAATATATCTTGTTAACACTCCATCAACATCCTTTGGTTTGCAGCTTTGATTTTAAACGTGGTCGCCCTCATTTGCTCAATCTACTTTTCATTCTCAGTATTTCTCCTAATCCCCAGATAGGATCTCACTTGTGCTGCTTTGGCAATCTCAAACTCTCTGGCTGCCTTTAACCTACTGAATCACTTCCTTCCTTTACGTGATGCCTGTAAATTACTCTTCATCTGATCTGAAGATGAGCACTTCAGTCACATTTCTCTTCTCTACTGTGGCAACCTCACATGCTGGAATGAATGTTGCAAGGTAATAATTTGTGCTGCGTTTCAAATCTAGCTCTTCTTTCATCATTTCTATCCATTTCCTTTTGTCCTGCTAGGAAATGTCCTGCATTGGCTTTGTTAAGAGTTTATACTTCTTTCGTTCTGTTTCTTTTCGTCAATTGCTTTGAGCAGCAATAAAAATAATGTTATCTGAGGATGCAGGTACATTTACAAAATGTCACAAAAACATATTATTGGCAATAATCCCAGAGCAAAACAAAGATATTTCAGGAAGCCTTCAATATAAAAATAAATTCTATTCTAGCTGAGGAGTCCCATGCTTTGTCAGAGGAATGGGTTGTGCCAGCTTTTTCATAGCTGCCAGCACCTTTCACACAGTGAGATCCTCACTGAAATGAGACGAGTCTTGGAGTTGCATGACAGTCCCGTATCTACGACCACTGAGCAAAGCATGCCTTGTGCTACTGACATCCCCCTGCCCAATTTGTGGTGGTGTGGTAACCACAGCCATTATCTGAAAGGAGAAAACTATCAGAATGCTATCTAACTCATTTTTCCTTGTCTTATAAAGGAGTTCACAGTTGGAAATAAAGGCAGGAGACGGCAGCTGGTCTTTCATGCACAGCAATAATAACAAGAGTATTCCACCAGCTTGGTAGAAGAATCAGTGAAATTTGCTCACTGGACACAGAAGCAGAATTTGGGAATTTCAAAGCTGCCCTTCCATCTCAGTCCAAAGGTGACCCTGAATAACTAAAATAAAGTTTTTATCTACTTGTACTTCCTTGGGCAGATACTGTGCCTCATTTTTGATGAAAGGTGCAGCCCAGGGGAGGGCAAAAATGGCTTCAAATCCTCTCTGCATTTCCTGAATTCTGCCCATGCCCAGTGTCGTGGCAGCTCCCTATGAAAATCACACTACAAGCACACTTCATTATGACCTCAGTGGACTTCCTATGATGGGAGCTGCAAAACACAGGCCTCCTTAAATCAAGCATGCCATGGAAATTCCCTCCCGGCCTCTTGCAAGTCCTCTGAAATTCTCCACGTGCCTGCAGCAGACAGGAAGGCAAGAGGAAACTGAGATCCCACTGAGCTAATCAAAAAGCAGAATCAGCAGCCACAGCAACAGCTCTAACTCATCAGTAGAGCAATATATTTCTTAAACTGGCTGACTTTAACAAGAAGGCATGGCAATAAAAAGCACACTTGGAATCTGAAAAATACAGGATAGCATGGAGGAATGGCTTACACATACTGGTGGTGTGAGGATAAATCCAGCTGCTGCCCAGTCCATTGCCAGCTCCATTCTGTGGGTCACTACCTTGTTATTTTCCTAGGA
Organism: Perdix hodgsoniae; assembly: GCA_035772895.1. Taxonomy (NCBI): domain Eukaryota; kingdom Metazoa; phylum Chordata; class Aves; order Galliformes; family Phasianidae; genus Perdix; species Perdix hodgsoniae. The sequence continues at coordinate 6,797,609 of JAPSGF010000010.1, forward strand.
ATAACACTAATATTTTTAATGTTTCTCAATATGAAAGAACTCATATAACACACTCTTCTGGTACTATAGAAACACTTTCAGACTTACACAGAAGCTATTATTACAGTGTCTTTGTATGATCAGTCCGAATCATTCAATAGCCCTCATCTTTGGAGAAGTACTCAGCTCAAGTCAAACACTGCTGCTCTTCAGACTGATTTCAGTGCCATGTGGAATGAATGGAAGTCACATATGGTATTACAGTGTTTCCAGATTTCCACTCTGCAGATGGCCACAGCATTTTCCACATGACTCCTACTGTAATATCAGAACCACATAAGTCATTTATAAGTAACTGATATGTCACAGCACCTTATAGGGTGCTGTGCAGTGTTCAAACCTGAACAGACAATGCAAAAGAAACACCAATGTGTCCCTGTTACTTTTATACACAGAGCGTATACACATCCCCAGAAAGTAAGGAAAACAGAACAGATACAGATGTGTTAGCTAGTACACGAAAATGTCAGAACTACCATTAGATATGATCATCTAAAATGAGACAAAGACCATGTCCACAGGATATGGATGGTTTCTTGTGGTGTGGTCAAGGCCATACTACTACCATTGATCTGAATTCGCTTGTATTATTGGCAATTACTTTGTTACTGAAGAAAAAATGCATCTAATTGCTGAGAATGACCCTTCTATCTTTGTTTTCCATCCTCCTTTCTCTTCCATTGAGCTAAACAAATACACAATGTATTTTGTCTTCTATGATTATTGCAAGATAAAATAACCTTTTAAAAAAACATTAGCCACAAGAAACATGTGATGAGAAGTATCGAGGGATACAAGAAAAACTGGTTTTGCTGCTAAGAGTATACAGAGTGAAGAACAAGATCCCACCAGCTCTGACCCTTGAAGAATTCGATGTGCTACCCAGAGCTCCCCAGATACAATAAAAATAACCACAAAAAGAACATTTCCACTGGTGCCATAACTAAGTATTTAGAATACATGAATATCTATTTTCTCCAAATATTTTCTGTGTGCTTCCAAATCTATTTCATTGCAAAGCCTCATAGTTTACTGTTTTCTTCAGGCTCTCAGCAGTGATATTCAGCTGCTGAAGTTCCCAGGCAGACCAAAACACCTCTTGTACCCCTACTTCGTTCAGCAGCAGCTGTGTATTTAGCCCAAAACAACCTCATAACAGCAATACTATACTTCCTTCTCAGAAGAAACATGTGGAAACATTTTTCTGAGAGACTACAACAAAACAGCTTCAAAGCACACACAGCCAGAACAGATACACCACTGAAGCTGAACACGAGTGCCTGACATCACTGAGACAGACAAATTACAGCTTCGATCCAAACTGGCAATATGTTCCCTTTAACGGGTCTGACACATCTCCACAGTGCCTTGGTGCAGAACTAGCAATCAGACATCAAAAGGTCTGGTCTTCTGGGAATGCACTAGCCTGTGAGTGCCAGCTGCTTCCAGCCTGGCCGGAGCCAGCACTGCCACCTAGGAGGATCTGCAACAGCTCCTTGCTGAGAATCTAATGCCAAAATATCAACAGTTGTTTGCCCACATAAAGGAAGCGCTCAGTAATTGAGCACAGATCCCTAAAAAGGGAAGGATTTCTGGTCCTGTACACAAAGGATGCACTAAGAAGCTCAATCCAGCGATGCACTTTTTGCCTGTACACAAACTGGTCCACAGCTGGGGCACGTTCAGCATGTAGGCACCCACAATGTGGGCAGCTGTGTGGTTTCCATGTCCACATGCCAGCTGGGAGCCCTGTGGGAGCAGCTCTGCCAGTCCCCAGGCTGCTTCACCACAACAGCACCCTGAGCTTGCCAGCCCAGGTGACTGCACCCACTGCACTTTGCTGTCAAATATTACAAAAAGTTTGGGGTTTGGTTTCTTTGCTATCTGCTTATCAGTTAGGAGGACAGCTCTTGTGAATGCCAACACAGATAACTAAATGCCAATCTCATAGCTCAGGTCTGTAGGCACCTGTCTTCACAGGGAATGTGACACTGGCTTACATCTCTGTCACGATGGAGACAGGTTTGTACAGAAACACGAAGAAGGAAACATTCCTTTTGGATTATGCGGACTCCCACACATGCTGTCATATGAAGAATTTGTGTGGGAACCTATTTACAAAAGTGGAACTTACTGTCATTACACTGCACTGAAGCAGAAAAAAAAAAAATTAGCATGCTGTAAGTCAAATGTCACAGCAGAATTTAATATGCTGGAATTCTTGGAAAGTGTTCTAATGCTTTCAGCTCAAACAGCGTGCATCGCTTTTTATAGCAAGGAATTTTAATTATTATTAGTTTCTGGCAATCCCCATAGTCTGCTGGCATTTTCTAACCCACAGAGCTTAAAACCTGAAGAGAAACAGAAGGCAGGAGAAAAGGGAAGAATGCCTAATTCAAGTACTCAGCATCTATGTATTCATGACTTACTAATACGGCGATATGCGAGCAGGAGTTCAAGGTTGAGACATTATTCCCGTTTTGTCCTCAAATGTGCCATTATTAATCAACTGAATTCTCGTAACAGCAAAAATAGGCCAGAGAGGAGTGGGGAAGTGACAAGATCACATCAAGGATGGCAGTGTTTCAGATGGACTGAGGAAAGACTAGCAAAATGCTCTGAGTGGAGGACAGAGGGAACCAGAACACGCTGCTGCTTCTACCAAAATCAAGTCCCAAGGGCCATGGCACACACACGTAACTTTGTCTCAGCAGATTTACAAATAAACAAGTTCTGCTCCACACTGCCTTCAGTATGAAGATGTTAACACTGCTGGGTTTCTGTAGTCTCCTCATTTCTTCTCCTTCTTACTTCTCTGCCCACACACTCCCTCACAAGGCAGCACCACCCCAGCTCACCAGACCCACCTCCTCCACTCTCCACACTGATGCTTCACACTTGGCCACGAATTAACAATATCAGCTTCAGACAGCCCCATGGCAATGCCATGGCCTCCTGCTCCCCTGCTCATAAGCCATGTCCTCCCTACTCTCACCAAGATGCTGGCTGCCCCTTCTCTCACCCACCAGCTGCTTTGCCTACCGTGGCTGCTCCAGGCCCAGCTGGCCCTCTTGGCCAACTCCTCCTTGGCCACACTGAGGGAGTGACACATGTTAGCTGTGCAAGGCAAGAACACACTCGCATGTTGATGAATATCTGGAAGGAATACCTCATGCACTGTAATTTTGACTGTGGCAGTCAGGTTATTATAGCACCATCTAAGGCCAGCTTGTTTGGTGTGTGCAGTCGGGAGTAGGTGAGCTGTGCATCAAAGGGATGAAGCAATGCTGCCACAAGGTTCCGTGCCTTGGCCTGATGACTCATTTGCTCAGAGTTCTGGTTCCCACCAGAAACCTTTGTTATTGGAGAAACAAGAGGAAGAGGATCCTGGAAAAGTTCTTGTGCTGAGATGGTAACGGCAAACCCAGAGCAACGAACTGTCCCTCTGGACATTCAGAAAAATCATCCTGAAGACCTGTTCGAAACTGGATTGATAGGACATCCTACACTCTCCACTTTAAAATAAAAGAAAACAAGGACGTGAAGCTAGAAACTATTGAGCACTACCTATCGTATCTACTGTTGCTGTCAGGAAATTTTGGTACAAAGAGACAGCAATTTCCTGCTAGGTGGCTACGGTCAGAGCTGGAGAGAATCTGGGTTTCCCTACACTTGGGCATTCTGTGAATTGTGGCAGTGCAATACCATCTGTAAGAGAAGGATTGCACAGAAGCCTTTTCCCCTCTCTGGAGGATTCTCCGCACCTTCTTTTATGCCTGTCAACATTTCCCCAAGAGGGAAAATATTCATACAAGACAAGAATTTTCACAGTGTAACTTTATCTATCCTTCAGGATTTGTTGTATGTTATATGGATAATAAAGCAACTTGAAAAAACACAATATTCATGGATTTGCATCTTGTACGTTTTATACAAAAGTAAACCTGTGATTTTTTATGCACGCTTCAATTGTTAACATTTATCAACATTCAAGACTCAAAAGTTACTGATGTTGTCCTTGTAAACCTTTTTCCACTTGGAAATATCGTAAGGATCCATGGGCTGTTGTGTTAAGCTATCCTTCAGCATACAAAATCCGTCCTGATATCTACTGATGACTAGATTCATACCAGATTGGTTTTGTTCCTCTGTGGCAGCTGAAAGGCTCTGAACTTCTTGCTACCTAAAAGACCACTCTGTAATTACTGGCCAAACAAGCACTGATAGCAACTTCTTATCAGTAATTCTCTGGGCCTTCCCTTACTTTCCCAGGTGCCCCTGTAAACCTACCATGTTTACATGAAATGTTGTTACATAAAAGGAATTTTAGCTGATGAATTAGGTTAGAGGCTAAGGGAAATGCTCTTACACATCTTTTTCTCTGTCACTTACTTTACTGTACCACCATTTAAAATCTCTTTAGGAAAGGATAAACTAGCTGTTCTAGTCACAGAATAGCATCTCATTTACTGATGAATAGTAAAAGTATCCCCCCATGTGCTCCTTACCCTACAAATTCACGAAACCCAAGATGTTAACATACGGTCTGTTTCAGATCACCTTGCTCTTCTCCAGCTTCACTAGGCCAGGGCTACGTAAATCTACATCCATGTACAGTTATTAAATTTTAATAATAAAACTTCCTATTTGTCACCTGCTACTACATAGAAAAACTCACAGATGGGAGAGACAGCAGATCAGAAATGATAAATCTTGCCAACAGTGACATACAAGAATAACACAGCAGAAATTCATTCTCCCAATTACCTCCATTCCTAATTAGTGCATAGTTTTTCTATTTATCGTTTATAAGGACTTCAACAACTGAAATGCCATACATTGTGTCTAGGACCGCAAGCGTACCTGCCTTGCTGCATAATAAAACAGATAAGAGTGCTCAATAACAGGCACTGAAGAAATGCAAAAGTGGAGCACCAAATGCAAAGAGCTGCAATGGGTGTGGGAAGAAAGGAGCTGAGAGGCTTGATGTTCTTGAAATGATGGACCCAATAAAAATTTTCTACAGATCACAGGCAATAGCGAGCACAGACAAACACCACTGTGCTGGGCTGACACTTGTAGAGCCTGCCATTATGCAATGGTACCCCATGGTGCTGCATCCCTTCCCAGCAGAAGGGGATTTGAGGGGAAAGGACATGCTGCCTGCTCCCCCAGGGAAGCCACCAGCCACATCCCACTGCCCACAGCTGCAGGCTGTCTCACCCTCACATCTGGCTGTGTCCTGCTAGATGGGAAGCATCAACACACGTAGACCACACCAAAGCTCCTGTCCTGTCCTGCAAGCCCTGCAAAATCCTGCACCAAAATACTGCACAAAGAGGCAGGAGGAAAGAAAAAATAGGAGTGGATACAAGTTCTACTTAAGATGACTGGCAAGAAAAGGAACAAGAAAGAAAAAAGTCTGAGAGGCTGTACTTTCGATTATATTTCAGTTTTAATTCCCTGTTGGCAGTAGCTATTCTCATTTCATTGTCCTTAATTTCTCCTCGGGCCTATCTGCAAGTTTAATATAAGTCTTTGTGCATGCTCAGGACTTGTTCACTTAATTGAGTGAAACTAGAAGCCGCAGTTATGCCAAAAGGTTTTATTAAGGTATTAAAGAATAATCAGCAATCTCTCCCCAGCCTCTCCCCACTAAGACTGCACAAAGATTTAGCTGATGTTTTATTTAAGCACAGGCATCATACATTATCTAATGCAGTTATTAAAATTAATCAGATATGAGAAACTTTACGAAATGCAGAGCTTCCTCAGGATCTTAAAGGAAACATCAGTACCTCCAGTACAGCGTACCCCAAGAAATTCCCACTCCACAAAGCAGTGCATATATTTACAGCTGCTCCTGATGAGTTTTTGTCAGCTATATGAAGATTTGGATAAAACAGCACTCCTTGCAAATGGATCCCGTGCCACTATTACGCACCGTGGTCCTTTTCACCCAGGTGAACTAGCTGAAGAGTGCACTCCTACTCCAAGTTCATAATAAGCAAAATCTCTGCCTTCGAGAAACATTGATATTGTGCTCTATTAAATGTTTCTTCGTGACAGGAACAGTACCTGCAGCATTGCTTCCTAATGATTTTGAAAGCAGAGTTCTTCTTTCACTCTCCTGAACATGGACTTCACCCCATACTTAGTACCTGAAGAATTCCTGGCTCCATGTTGTCCAGGTCTTGGTTCCGTAAAGCCCAGAAAGATTAATTTGGCAGGATGCATCAGTGTCAGCTCTGACTTTGCTCCTTGCATTTTCACCCTTAAACGAGCATATTCCTTATGGTTTTCCCATCCTTTAATCCTGCTCCCATTCTGAACTTCTCTATCCAGGTGCCCTCAGCCAGCTGCAGGACTTGGCATGCTGGATGTGTTCCAGTTCCTGGCAAGGATCACTCAGGTAGAACAAAGTAAGTAAGCTTCAGTACTGAAGCAAACACCAAAGGTAAGCAGATGGAGGCCTGCACTGTTTTAGGAAAGGCCACTGGAAACCAGGGGCAGGGAGCTTCCCATGTATCTGAGTGAGCTGGGTCTGGATGTGGGGATGTGCTAACAGCAACCTGCTCCCTCAGCCGAGCTGCTTTGGTCCTGCAGTCCAAATCCTCCCTTGGACAGAATAATGCAGCAAAGACTCCTCATTTTAGCAGCTGGTGGTATGATTTATAAACCTCTCCACACCACTTTCCCTGACAGGCTCCCAGCTTCGCTGGAGGCCACTGTTCTTGGCTCCCTTCATCAGAGCTAATTCCATGATGACAAAGGGAAAACCAGGAGTCTTTGGCTAAAGCTCAGCTTCCTACACTGAGAAAAGCTCAAAAACAGTATTAGAACCATGTTCAGATGTGGACTTACAAAGAAATTTCTAATACACATTAGCCTGACTGGAAATATAACCGAGCAACTTGTGAACATGATTCCACTCTATCAGACTTTGTATCAGTTTGCAGAACCTTGAAATGATTCAAGTTATGGTCCTGAAATGAAGCACTGCCATCAGGCACTGCTGTCACGCAGAATTTTTCTCCATTCGCATACAGAGACACTTCTGGTGAGGCTCTTGCTGTAATATCTGATGCCCTTTGTAACACAGCATCTAAGACTGTGACTATTTTCTTACACATCATGTGAAAGGTAACTGCCTGGTTGGGATAAATCAACTGTTTGCAAGCATGTCTGGCACAAATCTGTGTCTGAAAGCAGTAAACCTTGATCATCCTGATGAAGTACTTCCAACCTGTCCTCTGCCTGCCAAAATGCAGCCCTGGAATGCAGACTCCATATGACTTGCCCCTCAACTTTAGATCCTGTCAACTTGCATTATCCATGGTAACAGTAAGGTTTAAGAAATACCCTCTAGCAAAAAGCTTACACACAGTATGTTTTTTTTTTAGCTGGAGCAGAATAAATACCAGATATCAGCACTACCACACACATATATTAATTCTGAAAACAGCTCAAAGTTGAATTTTACATTTATAGTTTCTTAAGTCTGTTAATAATTTACATCCCACAAGTAATACACCTCTACATTCATATGAAAATTGCATTTGTAATATTAAAAAGAATTTGTGTTAAGAAGCACCAGGTTGCTGGAAGGAAACTAACAGCAATTTTAAAAAGGAAAACTATCAAAGGGCTGTTTTCTTCTGCCATCATTCCTTATTTCATCTTAAAAGACACTTTTGACTGCCACTGCCAACTCCCAGCTTAGTAAGGTAAATCTGGACAAAAGTCTCTTTGTCAGTTAAATTAAACAGTCATTCACTTTTTTAATGATAAAGAGAACAAAATTGCAATCTGGAAGGACATTTGGAAATCCACAATGTTAACTGATTATCATGCCAAATTGATCTTTCCAGATGAAGTAAAACCAAAATCTGACAAATTCATCTCCTGACTACTAACAGCCTCTAGTGAAATGATGACAACAGGACTACACTGCTTCCTCTTACAAGCTCATTTACAATATGCTTTGTTGATGATATTTAAACAATAGCTAGTGCCAAAGGGGATAGGAAATGCTGATTATTTTAATCAGTCTCCTCGTTCAAACTGAAAAAGTCTCAACTCATCATTTTATAGATTTCCCAAGAAAACAAACTTGTTTTATCAACTCGCCTACCTGCTATTCCTACCCAGCTGACAGGAGATGGAAACACCGATGAGCACTGAGTACAATAAGGCTGTAAATTGCAAATCGTTTAGAGCATATCTCTACTGAGAAAGACAAGTTGGAAGTCCAACATTACTACCTTTAAATTTAAAACCATTTTTCTGCCAAAAGTAAAATCCAGCTTTACACACATCCTTTGCAAAGTCAGTGTTAAGTTTATTTGTATGCTTGCCAAAACAGGTCTGCACTAAATAAAACCAGAAATACTCCCTGCCTCTCTGTGCGTAGGTCCTTTGCTGGGCCAGGGAGCAGGAGCCATAAACTTGTGACCCACACCCATAAATACCTCCGCACAGCAGCAGCCAGGAAGGTGCAGCATGCAGCCACTAAAGACAGCATTTCACATTGCCTGGGAGTGGCACAGCTCGATTGCCTCCCACGCTCCTGTACGGGGCCATGAACTTCTGGCACGCACTGATGTGTAGCAATCTGCACAACGTGGTCTGCAATAACCTAACAAGAAAATTTTACTGCAAATCATGAAGGGTGAAATGAAATACATTCCATATATACAGTAGAAATCTAGGAGGTATCGTTTATAGACATTTTGATGTGGGTTCCAAAGACACACGAAACATCTTGCATTCATACTCCTGACATGACAAAGACAGATCCCTGGTATTTTTGCCTGAAACTCTGCTAATGGCAAGATGCAGCTGACATAGTCTAAAAATATCCTTTCTAAGTAGCCTGTTGAAAAACAACAAATAGTCTGTAAAAAAGTGTATTTAGGGGCTCTATTGTTTGAATAAATAACACAGTAACTCAACATTAGGTGACGCCTTCAGGTTATGGGTTTCAGTGAGCATTACCAAAACCGAAAATTGAAGACAAAACCTTGCAAGAAGGATGCATAATTTTTTTGTGATGGAGCTGAAGGAGGGAATATCTTCCTGCTAATACATTATTACCACAAGCAGACAATGCATAAATCAGCATTGTTCAACTGTGAAGATCTCTGGATTACATAACAGGAATTTGCCTATATAGCTCAGCCACTATAGAGCTAAAGAAAAATCTTCATGTCACATAATTCAGCTGGACCTGCTCCTCTGCCCCTGAAGCCAAAAGGAGTGATGTCCTGGAATTCTGCAGGAGTGTGACAGGATTGAAAGTCGAGGTGCGATCAGTTTTACTGTTTTACTGTTTATGTTAATGCTATAGCTATAACCTTCTGACCGCAGGGGACACTATTGGTGGTATTGAAACTTTTTAACAATTCCATTTGCAGCTCTGCCTTAATCTGAGGTGCATATGGCAGTGAAGCAAGCTACATTCAGGAAATTAAGGAATCAATTTGGAAAACAGGCTTTGCTTTTTCTTCCTATCAATTATTTCCATCAATGCAACTTTCCTGCTAACACAGACTTACAAATCTTACCCTCTTAAAATCATACATATTTAAACAATCATGGAAATCCCTATTGAAAATGTTAGCTTCTTTTTGATTCCTGCCTGACACACAGATGTAGAAGAAAGCAACATCTCTGTTTCTAAATTGTATCAGCATCATTACCCAACTGAGCAATCTCACAACATCATGAAGCAGTTTTGACGAGAGGCAGTATTCTATCATCACTTCACAGTTTCCTTTGGTGAACTGCACCAGTTTTCTCCAATTTTTCCTTCCAGTTCTTGGCAGGCCATCCTCTCTAGCTAAGAGGACACACCGTTGCCAAAACAAAGCTATGCTTTTAGGCTCCATAATAAGCTAACTTTTGAATTCTATGCAAATCACATCAAGATAAACTGCTATTAAATTGTGGACTCAAACCCTCAGGAACCATGCAAGTCACTGTTAAAAATGATTTGTGTTCCAAGTAGCAGCTGGCCTCGTGTGCCTCGTCTCCACCAGACAGCACTTCTGCTAGGAGCACTAAGAGCTCCATGGACTGCAAGGACAGTCTCCTTGAGGAGATGAAGGCATTTCCCATGCAAGCAGGAGTGGATCTGTCTCTGACATCTTGCTGTGACACCGCATCCTGACTCCCACACAAAACATTTCCTTGACTGGTTTTGAGGAACACCAGGAGAAGCATCTCTGGATGTTCTGATGTGCCTGAGCCTTACCTTGCAGCAAAACCTGTGGTGGCAGTGACAAAATACATAAATAGACTTGTCCTGCACAGAATGCAAAGTTTTATTTCTGACTGTGTTAAAAGATCTCTAACATAACTGTTACATATTCTACAGGACTCCTACTCATCTCCTCACCACTACATGTATCCTTTTTGTCTGAGCACTTGGCAGACCATCCTTTCCAGCTAAGAGGGTGTACTGTGTCTGAAACAGAACTATCTTTGTAAGCCACATAATAAACTAGTTTCTGAATTTGTATGAAAGTCATGCAGTCGACAACTTAGTGTTTAAATGATGGATTTTTAAAACATTATGTAATTATTGCCACAAAATGAAGCATTTATTCTGGGCAAAAATTTACAGAAGCATGAAATCAAATAACGTGTACATATTCACTGAGAGCCTTGAGGACATACAAGGGTAAAGAACAACATATTCTGTTCAGCTCCCAATTCCACCCCTTTGGCACTAATTGACAAAGAAGGCGAGATCTTTCTGAGTAAGTGAAATGAGGATTTCCCACTGACTGAGAAACACTGAGGTGGTGAAAAATGGCCACCCCTGGCTTTGTGCCACCACACCGTGGCTTACCAAACACGGAAAGCAGCAATCAAAGGAGACAATTCATGTTCCAGCATTATGTGTGACTCTTCTTCAGATACATGTACCAATGCATAAAGAAACATCTAGTTTGCAAATTGTACTCCTTTTCCCTCAGTTTCTATGTTTTTCATACTTGTAATCTAACTGGTGAAGAAAAATTGCTCTGCAGTTGATAACTAGTTTTTACTGACTATGCTTTCTCAACACACAAAAAGGCTTATGAACATAAGCTCACCGCTTTCTAGGACTGTCTTTTAGCTGCTTCCCTGCTTAAAAAAACACCTCCTAAATAAATGACTGTTTAAAAACAGCTAACTCCTGTGCACAGCAATGTTAAGTTTTTAGGATATGCTTTAACCTTCTGTCTTGCAGCATGTTTTCAATTGTCTGTGCTGATTTACTCTCTCTGGGAAGACAAAAGAGGTAAATGTTTTCCAGGAGAATATTGAAAGAGGGGAACTGCGGTCTGCTGGTATCAAAGACAACAACAGGCACCTTATAAGCACCCCGTAACTGTGACTTCATCTCACCCTTCTCAAAAGCCCCCTCCATTCCAAGATTTTCTGTGCACAGGAAAGACTTCATTTCTAAATTTTGTGTTTAATTATGCTAAAAGCAAGCCTATGCCTCATTGTTATTTAGCGCCACATATGATAAACATTAAGAGAACCTGAATCCAAGACCATAGAAGCAAGTTCAAAATACTTGTCCACACGATCTTCAATTTTGACTTGATATTCCCAGTCTAAATAATGTTTTAACATCAGTATTGAAGGAAGCCAGCATTGCATTTCATGGGAGCACCAGGCTGCTGATGCGGTCACAGAGGCTGTGGCCGCTGCGATCTGTGTGAGCTGCAGGCGACTGACAGCTTTGGGTAAGATTATGTAAGCTTTGAAAACTAAGGATAGCACTGCCTGCAAAACCTGCCCTCTGATAAGGACTAGGGCTGTTCGTTTCTCCCTGACTCCACACTGATTGCCCTTCTGTGTTCAACTACTAGCAAGACAGCATTTCTGCAGTGAATAATAATTAACATACAATTTTACTGACCTTATTAATATTTTTAAACAACAGTTGAAAAACACTGATCAGAGTATGAAATTACAGCGTTTATTAAAATACAGCACTTAAGAGAATGACAAAGCCCTCTAAAGAAACTGAAGAGCACATCAAGTGTAACAGTGGGGAACACTAAGCCAACTGTTCCTCGCATGCTGAAAATGCATGTCCCTTCATTTTTGGACTGTTTAATCCAAATGTCATAATTTAACAAAAAAGAAATGTATGAGACTTGCAGTCACACTGCATAAAGGAGGTTTACATAAGTGGAACTTTCTCTTTAGCAATCAAGCATCCTTCCATGGAGCTGGAGTGAATTCTTTCTTATTATTGGCATTTCCCATTAATATGGCTGAATAGCTACTTACATGTCTGCTCAGACGTTTGAAGGATCACTGCAGGTGTTGCCTGAGCAGGTTTTACAGGAGTAAGGCCTCAGGAGAGTTATTCAGATTACTATAGCATTCAGTACTATTCTTAATTCCAGGCAGCCACACAGTCCAATATGAAAGCATGTAAGGATTTACAAGGAAGATGCAAAGAGTTACAGTTCCTTAAATTCCCTCGTGATGCTATGAAGAAACATGTGTACATGCCTGATTAACTCATCAGTAAGATACGATAACAGTGATGGGTAAGATTTGACTATATAATGAAGTCAGAATGCAGAAATGAAAGGCAATACAAGTCTGCTTAACTTAATTGGACTAGCCAGGAATTAATTCTGTACCTAGACCATTAATGTGTATTGCTGGAGCAACAAGCAGGAAGCCACACCAGGACCCCCAGAGAGGAATACTTGGTACATATTGAGAAGACTACCAGCTTTGGAGGATCCTACGATCTGTCTCATTTTGCCAGCTGGGGAGCATAAGCCAAAGCAGAAGCACAAAAACCCTTCAGCAAGCAGAGAAAAGGGGAGTGCCGGTTTTCAGGGGCTGCCTGGGGGACAGCTAAAAGAGGGCAGCTCTGAACAGGCATCTGGAGAAGCTGGACATACTAGACTGATATGTAAATGAAATAGCATTTTCCCATCTACAGGCTGATATCCAGATCCTTGTGCTTTTGCTTATGCAAATGACAAAGCCAGCCCATGTTGCCCCCATGCCCATATGTGCAAATTACTGAACACAGCGAACAAAATTCACCAGATTTCATAACAGCCACCTTATTTTGCCATCAAAGGGAAGGGCCATCACTACATCTTCTCTGATATGCCTATCCTTCATATGACACTTGGACCAATATAGCTATTTGCATTTACAGTACTGAAAAGTTTAAAAATGCAGTAAAAATCAACTTGCCCCAAACAGTCTGCCATCTAAGAGAGGAAGGAAAACAACAAAAAAAATTAGAAAACAGTCATTTAAACAAGATGTATGGAAAACAACAAGCTCTGTAACAAAAGCCTGTGGGTTTTTTTTTCAGTTTCACCTGGGGTATACTTCCTCCCATTTAAATGATCTTCTTTAAAGCCTGATACCTTGCAGGAAAGCCAGAACTTTCAACAGAGCTATTTCATCTCAAACAGGGCCACCACTTGTCTTGAAGCTATGCTGCGGAACAATCTTTAAATATGGAATGAGTTGCATGCCCTAACTAGAAATAGAAGCAGAAGAAATCTAATGAACGCGTGAAATATTCATCAGGGAAATTTGGAAAAGCTATCATAGCAGTTTCTCTAAATGGCTTTGTGAATTTTACTCTTAAAGGAAATGAATTACTTAGTAAACTTAACAATGGGTATAAAAACAGCCAATAGAGAAATCAGAAACCCTCTGTTTGTGATGTTTTTTTTTAAATCATTTTACAAGGTCTTTTAGGTATTACTTACTGCGCCCTAGAAGTTCTTTCTTTTCATGGGGGCTGATGAGCAGCAGCACACAGCAGTGCCCAGCCACCCCACTCGGCGCAGGCTGTGACCTGCAGCTGCCCCAGGGTCTCGGTGAGAGGCCTCGGTTCTGCAGCCCCAGCACAGCAAGGCACAGGCACCAGAGCTGAAGGACAACCCTCTGTCATTCGGCCTTGTGCGATCAATTCCTAGGAGTGCTGACATCCTCACTGTTGCACTTGCATGGATTTGGCTGCCAGGGCTAAACGTTACTTTTACCCGGAGTTAATGGGAAAAGAATAAGGATGGAGATGGAAGAATCAGAGGAATATCACCATCCCAACACAGCACGGTGCTGCCAGCTACTATAACCTTTATGTGAGACTTGCAGATCACAATCCTTGCTGTAGTATTGTAGCAAAGACAAAAAGAGGATGTATGATTTTTGAAACAGTGACTGACTTGGCTAAGCGGAAAATATCCACAGTTAGTTCGCGGTCTGGCATTTGTCAGCTTAAGCAGCAAGCAGGAATATGCTTGAAAAGCTTCATGAAGAACATGAGGCTTCCAGTAAACTCCTTTCTCACAGTCAGTTTGGGGACGGTCCTGTCTTTGTCACAGGGCCAGTTTAGGGACAGTCCCTGTAATTCAATCTCTTGATTTCCCTTAGATAAGTCTAATTATTTCTCCCCTTCAGAATAACTTGAGGGAATAATTTATCTGAGGCTGTTTCATCGTAATAGTCCCTGGGTATCAAGAAATTTCAAAATTCTTAATTTCTAGACTGTTAAAGGCTTCCTCAGACTTAACAACAGCAATCATTGATTCTTTCATCATATTTCAAAAGCCAAAGCAGCAGCGAGCAGTTTAAATTTGATACTCCCAGCGGAATTACCTCTTTCATCTCTGCTATGATCTGAGCAGTTCTGCTATTACCAGCTTCTCAAAGTAGCCTTTGTAACTGAAAGCACTTCAGAAATGCCAGGTTTAACGGGATCCTGACCTGCCACAATTTGTTTTTCTAATTATTGAGCTTTCTTCCTGTTAAATTAAAAACACTACAAAGCATTTTCAAAAAAAATATGAAGTAGTACCTGAGTATCTAATAGATGGTAATGTATTTCTGTATCTTTCAATTCTGGTATATTACCAGGGGACTGTTGCAATATCTCACTGTTCCTCATGGAAAATGTATTTAACCACATGTGTAACATATATAGCCCGTTTCTCTACAGGTAGTAAGAAAGGATTTTTCCCTCTATCTGCTCAGGAAGTGCAAATGAACAATCTCACTCAGTCACAAGTGCTCACTTTAACTTTGACCTTGGCTGGCCAGCCAGCTCGCTGCAAAGCTAACTCAGATACCCATGCTCCTAAAGGGCAACCTTTCCTTGCTGCACAATAATGACCTCAGCAAAATAAAGAAAGAAAACAACTCTACTGCAAACACTCCAAAGTCAGATTTCACATGCTCACAGCTCAGGCGAGTCATTTGGAAGGGACTGTTTAGAGGTAATATTCAGTTTATGATTTAGCTGTAGTGTTGTTTGAATATGAAAATGCACAATTTCTGTATCAAAATGCAAAATAAAATAACTAAAGCAAACTCCAAAGCCTTTCTCAGCCTTTCCAAAATACAAATTTTAGGCTAATACGTGAATGGAGTGTTTCAACCCTAACGGGTAGATTTTGAAAGTAAATTAAATTTGAGTTCTTACAAATGCATCTTTAACCAGGCTCATGGTAACTTGCACAGATTAACACTTTCATCTAAACGTAAGTGATGATAAATGAGGTCTATATTATACGTTTTTTAAAATCCTAAATTAAAGATTATTGTCTGAATCTTTTAAAAATGGTATCACCACAGTATTTTGTGTGGACTTGTCATAACCAGAATGACTTCTAATGAATAGAGTAGGTACCACAAAATCCGATTTTTAACAAAATTGTATAATTTGTGTGACTTAAAAACTATTCACTCATTTTCTTTGCATATACAATGATGAATGCAAAGATATCAAAGTAAATGACAGCTAACTTAGACGCCTACTGAAAACAAACTAAGGCTACGCCAGTGCTTGCGTGTCTTTTCTATTTATAGTTACATACAAAAGAGTCATATGCTCAAACTGAAAAAACATTGGTGTTGATAAATTCCCGGTTGTGTGTACCAGAAGAATAGCTCTTGGTCTGGTTTGGCATTTAAAGTCTGACTCCTTTTCACACGCCCCAAACCCCACACACATTCTACTGCTAATACTCAACACAATAGCATTAATACCAGCTGATTAGAACATGCTTCAGTAGCACAATTCTCTAAAGAGAATGAATATCCTATAAGTTAAATGATGACACTAGGTTATATGAAATCCTAATTAGGTCAGCAGAAAAGAAGAAAGACTTCAGAGGCACAAAACCATCAAAGCATACTGCTCATAAAGGGCATTATTTCCTCTTCATTTCTTAATCACATTTAAAAAATAGCTTCCTAAACACGTATTTACAAACATTTCTGTTTCTGTACACAGAACAGCTACTTCCAGCCTGGAGTCCTTGCTCACCTGACAGTGTAATGGGTGTGTGTTGGTCTCACAAGCATCACGAGTCGTGTTCTAGCTTTGAGCCTTCCTGCCACATGGCTCCTGAGTTAAATCAGTGCCAGCGCTACAAGACTACATTTAAACAGTCTTTCAGCAAAGAGCAAAACTTTTTCTCAGTCAAGAAATTTGGAAGAAATTAACTCATGCTAGTTAACAAAAACTTTATCTGGGGCTACTGTTTTCTAATAATGCCTGCTGTTTGCACCCTCTACCACTTCACAAAGTGCAATTCTGTCTTCTGATCACACAGTACTGACGTGAGCAATTTCCTGTTCTTTGTAAAAATTGCTTCTGAGTCTGAAAAGTGCTGTGGGTTGGATTGTGCCTGCAGGTCGAGATGCAGGACAGCGCTGGCTGAATGGCCAGTCTGCTGTTGTCTCCTCTGCCTCCCCTCCAGTCCCACAGTCTGGGAAATGAACTGAGACTGGGGCAGGCAGAGGTAAGGGCTATCCAATGTGTACTTTGTAGTCCTGTGGAAGTTACCTGGAAATTACATTATAACCCACAGCTGTCCTATCTATTCAGAATATCTCTTTATAACAACAGTTACTAGGAAGATAATAAAACTCTTCTTCCTTGAAGACCTGTCAAATATGTGAATTTACTGCTTTATATGAAAGGTCATGTATGTGTGCAGATTATAGAATCATAGAATTACAAGGTTGGAAACAACCTGCAAGATCACCTAGTCCAACTGTCCTCTTGCTACCACTGCTGCCACCAGCACTAAACCAGATCTCGCAGCTCCTCATCCAGGCGCCTCTTGAACGCTGCCAGGGACGGCGACTCCACCACCTCCCTGGGCAGCCATTGCAGTGCCTGACCACTCTCTGAGAGAAAGTTCTTCCTTATTTCTAACCTAAACCTCCTCTGGTACAACTTGTGGCCATTTCCTCGGGTCCTGTTTGTTGCCTGGGAGAAGAGGCCAAACCCTCCTCACCACAGCCTCCCTTCAGGAAGTTGTGGAGTGCGATGAGGTCTGCCCTGAGCCTCCTCTTCTCCAGACCAAACAATCCCAGCTCCCTCAGCTGCTCCTCATAAAATTTGTGCTCCAGACCCCTCACCAGTTTCGTTGCCCTTCTCTGGACACGCTCCAGGGCCTCAGTGTCTTTTCGTCTTACATATTGGACAGAAAAAGCAAAGCTGTGCAGACCTGGAGTCTCCATATTCACGTGGACATGCTGGCTGCCCCTGTTGGGAAGATGAAGCTTGCAAACTGAACCCATGATGCCAGTGACTTGCTGGCAATTCCCTGGCTGCAGCTCTTTCTCCCTCTCGGCACAGTCAAGCTGTTCAAAATCACAGCACTTGTAGAACAGAAGCTGAACTTAATCACATATTTCGCGCTTGTAAAAAAAGTGTTTAAGAAGAAGCAGAATTTTTTCAAAGGAATGGTGACTTGAAACCACGTCTGTTAGAATTGTTTCACAGAGTACAGCCAACAACAAATGAGAGGAAGTCAAGCAACAGAAGGGGCACGTAAGAATCTCTGGCTGTAACTGATTCTGCTACTTCTTTGTTTAATCATAATTCCAAGTGACGGAAACGGGTGTAGCAGGAAAAGCAAATAACAAGAAGCCAAATGACAGATTAAAGTCTTTTCTAATTTAGACTGAAAGTTTGACCAAACTACCACAGAGCTGTTTCACTTCCCATTATTTTTAATGCAAATTTTCCCAGCGTATGGTTAAGAAAATTATTATTTTAAGAATACAGGGACAGCTGTGGTAACCTCCCAACTCTGTGTCGCCACTGTCAGAGACAATATTTCCCTAAACAGTCACACACTAAACTGGGAAGAAAGGAATAAAAAAGAGCAGAAAGGAAAAGGGAAAAAGAAGAAGGTGAAATGGATGAAAAGCCATGTACAATTACCACGTCATTTCTGTCTGCCCAGTGCTACGGCACTGCAAAACCTAACAGGAAGAACACAAAAAAGCAGCATTAGTATGTTCAAGGAGTCTTTCAGATGTTCTCAAAATGGAACCATAAACGAAAAAGCCCCGCTCCTCTCTGCAGTCCTATCTCAACAGTCAGTTCAGATATCATGTATAAAAAAGAGTTTATTCACTGAGTTTAGACAAGTCAGGAGGATCTGAGTAATTCTTAAAATGGAATAAGAACGAGGATCTTTCCGATGATGTCACTGGCAATGCAAAATTCATATCTCAGTCTGCCTTCTCGTTGGGCCTCCGTCAAAGTATGTTTATGTTGGCGTAAATGAAAAATGACTTCACTGATGCCAGTACAATTAAAGCGGTGTAAAACCACAATGAGATCTTCCATAGCTATATTCTTGTGTTGTGAGTCAACCTATGGTCAAGAATGCAAAGCAATAATCACACATTAATTTGTACGCTCACCATTTGGATGTCTCTTCCCTCGTTTGTACACAATGTCCATGAAAAGCATGAGCAAAATAAACGCAGTATCATTTGTAAATAGAGCTGCTACGCTGGGTCTGTACAGAATCTCTGGGAAATAAAATGCATTCTTTCAACATGAAGTAGCACGTACACATTTGTGAGCTTGACTGACTTTTGAGTAACAATATGAATGAAAGAGAGCAGCTTCCCTAGGTAAGGATGATGATGATGACAGTGAGGTTGAAACATATCTCTCGCAGACGTTACCATCAGCATTGTGTCTGTACCAGCACCAGCACAGGTAGTCGGCTTTCAGCCTCAGCACAGCTTCACTTGATGTGCCGTTACCTAACCATTTTGGAAATAAATCTCATAAAAGAATCTCACACATTCTCTACAAACTTTGCATTGGAAAGTATTCCATACCAGTGTGAATCAGGGTGAGGATGCTCAGAAGGTTTAAAAAGAGAGACTGTTTCTACTGTAGAGAAAAATGTAGAAAAAGCAACACAGAATGATGGCGAGTTCACACACTCCCAAAGCCACTGATCAGTGAAACCGTCAAATCCAGCTTTTGTCCATGTAAACAGAGGAAGGCTGTTCCTGTAACAAACTTGACCCAGTGTGCCCTGCAGGGATTCATGCTGCAATCCTTTATCAATTCCTGTCAGGCATTATTCTGCCAGTCTGTAATCCTATAGCAGTAGTCTGCATAAAAAAAAACAAAACAAAACACTCAGGAAGGAAAAAGTCCAGCATCTCATCCTTCCCCATACCAGCCATGCCAAAGCTCTGAGAAAGCATTTTGCAAATATGCAAATGATAAAAGAAAAAAAAAAAAAGCAAGTGATGTTTTATTTGTATTTTGTTGATGACTGTAATGCAGGCTGGGTTTGCAGCCTTTCAGAAGCTGGCTTGCACAGCTTCTGGATGGTGTGCTGGTTATTGCATGGCACTGCAGCATGCTCTGCAGGATGCTCTGCGGGAGCAGCCGTGTGGTTCTGAATGCAGACAGAGGCTCCAGATGTGGAGGACATTGCACTCATTCCTTAAGCACTACAGATTAACTGCTATCGCAAACACGATTATATACTAAAAAATGCACATTAATTCCCACACGCATTTCTATTCTTTGGAAAGACAACTTCTGCTTTCACATGCATGTGTGCATCCACGCAGCTCTGCATTTCTAAACATGGTCTGAGCCCACTCTGCTATAAGCAACACCACGTGCTCTGAGCAAAAAGGGGTGAATGGGAATTCTGCACATCAGCAGAACTCTAGCAAAAATTCTCTGCACCAGTAACCTTACAGAAAGGCAGGTTATTTTTATAATAAGTTCATTGAAGGAATCAGAGTGCAAAGTAGGCATATCCTGTTCATACGTTTAGAATATTTTGAGACAGAATATTCCCTCTAAGGTCATTCAAGTGCAGCACCTACACAGAAAAGAATCTCAAATCTGGCTGTTCTGATCAAACCTTCATCAGAGACTCCACAGGCGGCCAGCAATGACAGCACTTAGTTGTATATTTCAGTATGGTGTAGAGACATGTTTACTTTGTCAAAAGCAACAGCCCAGATTTGTAATGCCAGTCATCTTCAAATGCATATTAAAACTTAGACCTCTAAAATCATGTATTTTGCAGGTCTCCCGTTACAACACAGAAATACTTAGTGAGATTTTCTGACTACTGGAAACAACTTCTATGTCAGACAGGCTGTAATTCTCTACGGCCACCCTCCACATGTAGGAAGAAGCTGACCTGTGGACTAGTAAGCACCTGATGCTTCCATTTACAGATTAAAGATGTACCACCACCTCATCTTGTAAACAGCATCTGCAAACTGTTCCATCTCCCACCAGGCCTTGTGCAAAGAGATCATTTCCAGGATTCAGGAAACCACATGTAGCACTTAACCTCAAGAGAATTCAGAGGAAGGGACAAAGCAGTAATTTTATGGTACTTACACAGAGAATGGAAAGCGAATGTAGCAATTCAGCAGTTCTGAAAACATTGGCCTATAGCACAGCCAGCACAGTCTTCAGATTTTTATGGGCCAGGAAGCCACATGTTTGGGGAACTGTGTGGGATGCAAGTATGTAAATGTGGGATTATGTCAGGAGAACAGAGAGGAGAAGGGGAGGGGGCAGGGCAGAGGGCAAAGGGGAGCAGAGTCCATCCAGATCTTCCGCTACTCATGTGCTGGGATACTTCAACTCAAAATAAAAATGCTTCTACAGGCCAGAGAAAAATTACAAATTAACTATTTCCATACACACAGATTGATATTTGTCAACCAGAATGAAAGCAAGCAAAGGAGGCACAATGCTTTCCAGTTTGTTCAACGAACTGGGAGGGCTAGATCCATCTCTTCCTTTTGTAACATTGAGAAACTGGCTACTTTTTATGTAAGTGGAAAAGGCAGTTACATCAAAATATCATTCCCACCCAAGGTCAAGCCACAAGACCCAAATGTTCGCCAAGTTTTTGGTGTATTGCTAGAAAATAGTGCTGTACTATTTTCCAGGGTTGGTCTGCCACTCCTATGTACTCTCCTCTCTTCAAATATTTTCTCAGAACTTCTTTTGTTACAGCATTTTTACCTCCTTCTGAGCAAGGAAAGTTTATACTGCAGACAACAAACTCCGTACCCATTTAACTGCACGATTTATTTCCCGAGTATAAATGCTGCTGCTATTGTTTACAGTTGAAGGCATAAATAATGCAAATAAAACCGCTACTAAGTATGCATAAAGTTTGATCCCCTATGCCCAAAAGATTTTAAATTTTCATAAATCAAAGCAAATATATTCTTGTAGTCAGAGCTGCCTGAAAAGTAGTTCACTGGTTTCCTTAAAGTAGGGAGGATGTGCCTGGCTATCTGTGTAAAAGATCATCAGGGAGAACAGGCAGTTATTATTAGAATTGCTCGTGGTCACGATTTGGTAATAAGTTTTACTCTCAAGTCTATATGGGATAGACACTAAGGTATTGTTGTCAGTCAGATAAAGCATTAAAATGCCTTGAAAGTGCGTGGCAATGTAAAGCAATGCATACATGGTCTGTGTGCCCATGCATGCAATGTAGAGCGTTAGCAGTCAGGTCATTTTTGAAAAACAAATAGCTATCTTATGCTTAATATTTTCCTGAAGTCATAAGTGCTCTATATAGTTGTCCTGCACCATTAAACAGTAACAATATTGCAGCCTAGAGGTAGCTTCTCTTCAGTGGTGGGTGAAGAGATTTTTATGCTCTTCCCTTGTATAATTCATAAGTTAGCAAGACCACATTTTTGAATTGCAAAAGTAGGACATCTGTCACCATGGGGAAGCAATGGGGGAGTATGCAGTGTGCTTCTGACAACTGTGGGCTTGTGGTCAGTAGAAAGGTGCCTACTTGATTTTCTCTCCACTCTGGCATTCCAGTCAGATGGCTCTGTCATCTTACAAACAACTTCTCCAGAATACAACCTTCCTCACTTGTACCACTCACAGTGTTTCCGAGATTGCCCACTAGCTCCTTCCTTTGAGTTACTGAGACCCACCTAAGCACCCTGAGCCCTCCTAGCTGTCCTGGGGGAGTGCATCAGGCAGCACCTCAAGTTGTGCAACCACTGCAGAGAACAGCGGCTGGTTTCTATGATTTTGGAGAAGGAACTCTGAGTTTGCTGCTAACCCAGGCTATGGTGAGCCAAGCTGTAGTCTCACGATAGAAAACAAGTATATAGGCATAAAGGAAAGCATAGCACAGGAGAGAGTAATCAGAGGCATCTGCCTGCGTGCAAAGAAAATTCTGCATTTGGTAGAATTAGGTAGATTTCTTTGAGTACTTACCACAGAGATATCCTGCTACTCAGATTACTTCTGTCTGAGATTTCTCCATGCAATCAAAAGAAGTTGCTATGCGGATTTAATTAACTACAAACATTTAACTTTTGGGGCTCTTTTGAAGTTGGCGTCTTATTACTGCAAACCGCTTTTTGACCCTGCAGATGCAGTGGGAGATGATGAATGTATCTTCTGTCCTTCCTGGAGGACACATATGTCCGTGTTCGCAGTTCAATGCTGGCTGATGCGTAGTTCCCCGTGAGCACCAGGTTCAACAGAGTCCAACCCAGGAAACACTTCCCCAGCCAATGTGACAACACAGCTCTGCAACTGCAGGCAGTAACACTGGCTTCTCACCTACCTTCTAGAAGAATGCAGAACACGCTGAGGTGCACTGGATTTGCTGAGGATTTGTGCAGGATGACTGCTCTCTGGTGCAAGAATGCACCATGGGGATCATGCTGGAAGCCGCAGCAGGGCTCTCTCTCAATTTGGTTCCTCCACAGGGCTGGTGGATCTATGGCTGGACAAACTACTGCAACCTGGCTGCAGCCCGTCCTGTCTGCCAGCACCACACAATGTGGTAGTTGAGGTGCCCATGTGGAAGCAGCCTGACGCAGGATCAGGACTTGGGGGGCTCAGAGGGCCGCCAGGCATTGCCCTCACTGACAGGCTGCATCTGCCATGATGCCCTGATGGGGAGGACAGACCTCAGCCTGGAGATCTTGCATGTGACAGCTTCCAAGGCTCTCTATCCTTGAGCATCAGTTCACACTCAGTATTTACACTGAGAAATACACAATGCTCCAGAAACGACTGAGTATCAGACAGCTACATTCAACAGCAGCACTTAAAGTAATTCATTTGAGAAAGAAACTCCCCTGAACTTCATGTTTTAAATGCTAACTTTTTCCAGAAAATGCTTTTGCTTATCATGGTCTTTTTTCCCACCACCAACAAAATGAATACCTTAACAGATCACTAACAATTTCTCCCCATGCAGGAACTCAGTTTTAACCAAAACCCCAAGGTGTCAATGAACGAGTAACTGCTTGTCCCCATGTCAAAGTGCACAGAGTAAAAGATTTTTGCTACTATATTCCACTAATGACATATTAACCAATGCTTTAAGAGTGCCTTCCGAGAGGTTGTCTCCAGCTCTGCGTGAATTTCACCCCTTCAAAAAAGACTCAAGCTAGCAACCAGAAATACCTGGCATTAAAGAATGCACAGCAAAAACTCCTCTCAACGCCGGGGATAACAGCTCAGCACGCAAAGGAACTTCTTAATGATGTTTTCAGTTTTCCAAAATAATTACATACCTCCCTCTAGGGCAATCCTAATTGCTCTGCCTCCTCTAAACTAAAAGCCCTTTTGCTTTAAATAGTACATGACTAGGAAAGCACACTGTGTCAGAGAGACGCGGTATTTCCACGTGCTGTAATGAAGTCATCCTCCAAGCACACCTCTCAGATCCTCAGCCTGTGACCCCTGACAATGCTCACCTTCTCCTCAAAATATTCTACGCAGTAAGTTTGAAAACAAACATCCTATCATCTTGTTTACTGTAAAACACTGGGGGATAAAAAAGCTTTAATGTCATTCTTAGGGAAAAGCTTCTAGACCTTGCTTGAAATGTCTGCTTGCCACTATGGTAACAAGGCACTTTCTGTAATATAGGTAGACAGGGAAGACATGATATTCACATCATGCACATGAGAGAGTTCAACTTAGATGTCTTAGTCCAAGATATTAAAAAAAAACAGCCACCAAAGATAAGCTTGCCTTCTGATGGCTTATCTGTGCATCTGCTCGGATACCAACCATTCAGGAATGCAGCTAATGTGCTGATTGGCCTTGATGAATTAATGCACAGTTGCAGTTGCTACCAATAAACCAATGGATGCTACCACATGGACTCAGTGTTCCTGCTGTAGGTCACCCTGAGACTCCGGAGCGGCATGAATGACTGGAGAGCCCCCAGGGTGGCCAGTCCTCCTGGAGCCAGCTGTCCTGAGATGAGGTCACAGCTCAGTCTGTCTGCACCCCTTTCTGCATGTAGCAGCCTGTTTGTGGTTCTACCAAAATTGCAATTCTAGACATTACCATAAGTCAGCCATTAAAAATGAATAGGCATGGTCATAACTGGCCTTAAGCTGCAATTCACTTTTTTTTAATATTATGGAAAACATACAGAAGAGATTTAATTGACTTCCATGCAGATTCATACTTAATAGATGTTTATCTCTCCAACTGTAAGAATATTTAATCACAATTTTATGTATATTTTAAACAATTCAAAGTTTAAAAAATCTTTTCTTTTTTAGGGAAACATATGAAAACACATATGAAAAATGATCTTAATCACAATAGTGACAAAATATCCCTTCTCCCTACCAAGTAGTGACCAGCTACGTGGTTACCACCCACAGGAAACCAGCAGACCATAATGGTTCTTTTAGTCAATGAACCATAGAGTAACAAGTCTAAATAACACACATTTTAGTATGCTGACAGAACATGACATTTAAACGACCAGAGGATCGCAGGACAGCAAGCTGTGTGGGACATCGAGACCATTCAGCCAGGGAGGGCATGACAGCCTGAGGACCCTCTCTTGAGGCCAGGCCCACTGCCCAGCCAGAGCTGCAGGTGTGACTCACGAGCTGCAGGGATGGCTCTGGAGGCACTGCACCACGGTGCTCAGCAAATCGCAGCACACACCTGGTAAGGCTGAACTGCAAAAAGCAGCTGAGACCCAGGCTCTACCATCTCAAATTGTCCTGTATGATGTAGCCTGTGCCCACCTGGTGAGTCAAGACGAGCACAACACAATCTCCTACAGGTGTTTGTCAGACATGTTTTCAAAAGCCAGTCTGTGCGCTTGTAGCTCAGCACAAATGTGCCAGGGGTTTTAAGACAAACTGATGGATCCTGCACTGACCTGTGTCTGTCATTTTTGCTAGACACAACACCCTTTCTATCTCTGATCCTACGTCCTGCTTTTGACTCCACTGGACTGCACCTTGCTGATCTCAGGCCATTTCTTCAATTATTCAAAATCATTCCAAATTCTGACCTGCCCTTCAAAAGATTTAAAACAGTTTCAGTTTGGTGTCATCCAGTTTAGGCGTACACTTCTCTTCCTCACAGAAACTTTCATAACAGCCATACAAAGGATTAATGCCTGCTGAACTCCACCTGGACCAGCTGTCCTTTCTGACATCGCATGGGTGTGTAGCACTGTATGGGGCCTGTGGTGTGGAACAGTTTTACAGTGGATTTCTATTTCCACCTCATTAGATTGCTGATCAACATGTTTTATTTTGGACAATGGAGTTGTGTTCACAGCCTAGCTAAAGTCAGATAGGTAACACCACTTGGACCAGGCTTCTTACCTGTTGGAAAAAGTAACTTGGCTTGATACAATTTGTACATCAAAAAAGTACACATAAGGTGTTTACCACCTCAAGAAAACTGATTGTTGAGCAGGTGAGTCTAGAATGTTGCTGATTCTAGCAATGCTCCTTTCCTTATGATGCCTCAGCTATTCTTTCTCTCCTGTTTAAGCACACATAGCACAACATCATGTGCATCTCCAGTCCTCTGGGATCTCTCCCCCTCATCCTCTATAGGTTTTCAGAGATAATTGCTAATGCTTCAGAGACTGCTTCAGCTACTTCCGTAAGGAGTTGAGGACAAATTCATCAGGAACTGCCAACCTGAATAAACCCAAGTAAATCTAAACAGGGCATAACCTGTTCCCCTCCTGTTCTGAAATGCCTTTTGTCCTTTGCTAGAGTCCTGCAGCCCGCTCTGTGTCTGTTTCTCGCGCTCATGCTGGTGAGTAAGGCCAGTTAAACTCCATGTGATGATAACTGAATTGTCTGAGTTTCACATTTTAAATTCAACCTTTAAAATAAATATTCAAGAAATCCAAGCAGAAGAATTAACTCTCCTGTTCTGCATCTACAGCAATATTTTCGAAATAAACGTGTTTCAAAATAGTTTAAAAGCTTTTTCATGCTTTGTTCCCAAGTATATTGTTTCACAACTTACAAATATTGTCAGATATGGAGATCCCCGTGGTTAAATAATCTCATGTCTAGAGATATACTTTACACTTTGTACTAATATAGCATTTCCACCATTCAGCTGCATTTCTATAAACAAATACTTTGAAAGCAGACAGTAAACTGTCACTAAGTTTTAATGTTTAACTATGTTCTATTTCTATTTGGAGAAATTATTTACTGTATATTTGTCTCACTGGGTAATAAAGGCCAATATCTTTTTGAGCATTACGGTAGCACCTATCTGCAGCACGCATTTAAAATCCTTCCTTTCACTCATTCTTGTTTTTTCAAAAGAGCAGCACCTTAGAACTTCAGTTGGAACTGTTAAAGCAATTCTTTGGCAGATAATCTTACAATTGAGAATAAATATTAAAAAATGCTAAGGACAAACTTACATTTGTACGCTCTTTACTTACTCTGATCCAGACATATAGCACAGAAAAGTGTTTGTCTCAGAATATGATTCTTAAGCTGATCAGATGTTCCAAATTCTTCCTTTTACGAAAGAACAAACCACTGATGGTGTCTGCATACTGAGGCAATAATGTCTTTTGTGTACCCTCCTCTCCAAAAATTAATATAAAGAAAGAAAACATAAATCTAGAAGCAGCAAAAGACAAAAATATATACTTAGAGGGAGAGAAGAAGAGCTATGATGAAGAAAGGCCTATCCACTTAGTGATACATCAATACAGGTTATGTGAATTTTGAACAGATTATTGTGTATTTTTTAATATTTATGCCCAATCTACAGCGATTGCCCAAATGTATACACATAACTCTGAATCTACCTCTTACCTTTACTTAATGAATGAACTATTCAAAATTTCTGTACCACAGCAACTTAGCACTTCGCCTCCTCTCCCAAGAGCCGACTGTGGTTTCTCTTTTGCTTTCCCTCTCTCTCTGAGTTTGCACGAATGACTTCTCAGCCAACTTTCTGCTGATTTCTAATGTCACAGGCAATGCAGTGATCACCTGGGAGCTGCGGTCACGATGCAGTGTCAGCACTTCCATGCAAGCCCCCAGTGTGCTGAGCCAGCAGAGCCCAGCTGTCCCTCATCACTGCAATGTCTGCTTGCCTTCAGCTAACATGCTGTGCATCCAGATGTGTCAAAACGTCTCTCAGAGAAAATCCTGTACTTAAACAAGGGAGAACTCTGGACAAGCATCTTTGAAGAGTATTTCATATTTTATTTAACAAAATGTTGCTTTAGAAATCATTTGCCATCATGCAGGACTCAGAAGCAAGAGCAGAAGGCTGCATCCATCTATCTGCTGCCTCTCCCCAAGCAAAGCAGTATGCATTTTATGACTTCCTAAATGGCAGCAATACTCTCACTCTGCTTGCCTGCAGCATATAGGCTGATAATTTATAAGGACCCAGAGTTACAAAATTCTCTTTTTCCAGCAGAAAAAAATGCATTAGTAGAATCTTGAAATATATCTAACAATTTCTTGGTACAGCCTTCACTGCTGAAAGTGAAGTCTATATTGCTGGGTAATGGATGAGAAATCCTGACAACACAGAGAGACTATGCACTCAGCAGAGATGTGTTCTGAAGAAGCTGAGAAGGATGCCAGGGCAAGCAGAGCCAAAACACACGAAGATGACATTCCCTCTCAAAGGTATGACAGAAAATTCATCAAAGGTGTATTAAGGAACAGACATTCCTGAGGGGAGGGTTAATTTTCTTTCGTAATGACTGTGTACTCAGTAGTAGATAAGTGTCAAAACAAAATTTGCTAAATGGTCCACTTCATTTTGAAGCTTTCCTTCCACTGTTGCTGCACTTAAACAAATAGAATGTGAAATGTGACCCTGGAAGCACCCTGCATGCTCCCAGTATGCCCATATTCTTTGAACTGTTAATTGTATCTTCTAAGCTGCTTGATACCCAAACAAGTCTGCTTCTGAATTTCAGTTATTTAAGAACAGAAGAAAGGTGAAGCTCTCAGACAACATCCTGACTACAAGAAGCAAATATGATTCAAAGTGAGTAATTCTCCACAGGCTCTAATCAAAATTGCTTTAAAAAAAAAATAAATAAATAAAATCAGAAATAAGAGCTACTGCATCAACTGCTGATCCCAAAACAGGGATGTTTATTAATGAGGGATAAAACTACATCCCCATCTACTGTACATACATCCAAGCAGCTATTCTGCCATCTGGAGGATTTTTCTAATGTTCCACAAAGGCTCTATCCAAGCACCATCCACTCTGGTCTGCATTTAGAAGACAGTGGTCAAGTTTCTAAGCAATAAATGCTCATTTATGTTAATAGTATGTTTCTCTCTCTTTTTTTAGATTTCTAAGAGTTCCATGTTTTTTGGTTGAAAATTTTTAACTATCAATCTGTATAAAGGCAGATGGACTCATTTCTATGCCCCGTGTAGCATAAAAATACCTGGTGCTGCTGTGTGATGTTCATAAACCTACCAAAACCTTACTCGCCTTTCATTAACATTTTCTATCAACCACTTCAATTTTTCAGACTGGATACTAATTAGACCACTTAGCACAAAAGATGCTACGTTTGCATGCCCTGGTGACTTTTTTGTTTTTTTTTAAGAGCACCAAGGGCCTCAACTGCTTGCTATTATTTTTATATACTCAATGCAGCATACAGAAATCACCAGGAATTACATGCAGGAGGTGCATCTGGAAGGCCATAGGCTTTCTACTTCAAGCTGTCTAAAATAAATACCTCACAAAATCTCCCACTTTTCTATTTTTGCTCTCCAAATAAAAGAGCAGTTTCACTCTTGAAGCATTTTTTCATTCCTGTCACTTAGCGTTCAGACTGCTGGCCTGGAGCTCAGAAGATGGATGCCTCTCCTGCCTCTCTCACTGCCCTAGTGAACAACTGTTTGCATGCTTCCTTCCTTCACTTTGTCTCTTTTGTACTTACCAGTGCAAACTCTTCAGGGTAGGAATTGCCTCTTACTATATATGCCTACAATTAGTGCTCTCAACACAATTAGATCTATCACCAGCTGAGGTCTCCCAGTGCTACCAGAGCAAATAAGAGCTAACACCGTTAAGCTGGGCATTGCTAGGTGGCACTGTAGCACTCGGTTTTACCAGTGCATCTCCTTAGCATATAGCTAATTTTCAGTCTCTGAATTTTGTTATTGATGAGGCAAGTTGGTTTCATGAAAACAAGGGAGCGTGCTTACCCAGCTTTTGTATCTGTGATTTTGGTAGAGTTTTTCCCAGGTTGTTGATACTTGTACTAAAGGAGACTGTATGTTTACCATCTGTGGATATCTTTGCTCAAGATAACACTACTGACCAGTAGGTTCAGAAGTCACCTTCGGAAAGCATGCTACAGTCCAGATCATGACTTTTTCCTCCAGTGGCAAAATGAACGGAAAGTCTCCAAATGCTGAGGCTCTTCAGGAAGGAAGCCACTGTAGGAACTGAACAGGATTATTTCTTATTGCTCCTTAATGAAAACTAGGGTGTAATCCTACAAGAGAAGTAATCAACTGATGTGTTACATTGTAGTCTTCTCTGAAATAAACATACAATGTAAAATCTGGTTCCCAAAACTCAAATGAGGAGTGCAGGAGCCATGTCTCCTATATTTTTACATTTAAAAGCATTCTGAAATAAGGGCATACAAATTTAAAACATGTTGAAGTGCTTACCTAGCACATATAATTTGCCATGTTCTATAATGACAGGAATGTAAATTATTCTTTCTGTGTGAGACTGGCAAGCATAATACTTCATGTGAGAGCTTCACTATGTGAGCAGCAAATACATTTCTGAAAGCTCTGTTCCTTCGTGTGGCCGCAGAATATCAGTGGGAGGTGTCTGCAAACTGAGACAGGGCTGCAACTCCAGCAAATAAAGGAATGACAAGAAGAAAGAGAGAGACATTGGTAAAAGGTCTTGCTAGGCCTGTTCTAAGATACAGGCATACTGTGAGGGAAGCACAGCGTGGTTTTCCCACTGGCCTGCAGAATTGTGACGGTATCACCAGGTCTTAGTGGCATAATGGAACAAACTCTCCCGCAAAGCCCTGAGTTCTGCTGAGATTCATGGCAGTGAATTTGGTCCTTTACATCTTTGGAATTGATTTAAACACTAATGATCCACACTGAAATACAAACTGCAGGACACTACTGGGAGGTGGGATATTTACTCTGCTGGTGGAATCACCTTGTCTCCAAATGTTACAGGAAGATGTACTACTCCACCTCTTCCTGTGGGAGTAAGAAAAGGAAATCAAAAGCCGTCTTTCTACTCTCACCAGATATGTTTCCCTTTCCTTACCAGTTCTCCCTCTAGCATGCCACTAGCAGCACTCCCACCATTACAGGAGCCATCCCTGGTGGAGATGTTCTGGCACACTGTTCCCTTGCTACAGGAATATGGGAAGCCTGGCGAGAAGTGCTCAGGGCTGGAACACGGCCCAGTGGCTCCTGTGCTGATAGAACTCCCAGGGACACTGCAGCACTAACACAGGGAGAATGCCAGGAATGCGTGGCATGCCTCGGTTTGCATAATGGTTCTCCTTCAAGAGAGCCTTCAATATAATTGTTTGTAAATGGGATTTTTACCATTTTTATGTACTCAAGATGGATAAAGACTTGCTGCAAGGAAGTACTTTCTGGCATGTTTTCAGCAGATACCTCTGCACTGCTCGACAAAAGTCAAATCTAGAAGACAGGAAGGTCATTTTTCCTCCCATACTTTCCTTAACTCAGACCCCACAGGGCCAGGAGGTGCGTTACGCACAGTGCATCTTGGAGGCTCAGCAGCACCTGCGAGGCCTGGCTCCCAGAGCAGGGCTGTGGGCTGCCTGCACTGCTGTACCCACCGACATGTGGTCCTCACACCACTGACAAAGCAGCACGTGTAAACTGTATGCACAGACGCACAGCACGGCATGTGTCAGGGCAGGGGGAGCAGCAGCTTTCCGCATCACGTTTTCAGCACAGTAGACTTTCTCATCAAGGAGGACGCGTTCGCCGAGAACAGTTTTCCCTGTAAGGCAGCCAGGATCAGGGCTGCTTTTGGAGAAGTGGCTCTTTTTGGTTTTCAGTCTGCTAATCGCTTCTCAATGTTTCAGTGTTATTGCTGCAAGCACTATTTTATTACCTATCTAAATTTAGAGTCTGTTTCTCCATACTGTCTCATGTCAGAGAACATTTTCTCAGCCTTTGATTATCTTCTTCCTTTCTAAAAATCTTTTTCCTCAACGTGCAATATGCACAGTTAGAGTCTCATACTTCCTGGATATTCCACTGGACTTCAGGCACATTAAAAGGATATATTCCAGCCGATAAAATGTCACAGGTCAAAAGATAGCAGCCACACCAACAGCAACATCTTTGCCTCGTGCTAAAATGACCTAGAAAAAAATCACCCGCTACTCAGTTATCAGCCAACTGATCCAACTGAAGGCGCTTCTATGGGCGGCATCTCGTCTTTTAGCACGGATTTTAATCTTTGAATTCACATACATTACTGATAAGTGTAAGAAGGGCGATGATTAGAAGTAGATCAAAAGTGGATATGGAAGCAGAGAGCTCACTAAGCACTTGTCTATTTGCTGCCATCAAGGCACAAGAATCTTCCACAGCTCTATTTCCCTGCTGGCAACAAATAAGGAACCTTTACCTCCTTTAGCAGCAGCACACTTCACAACTCAGCCCTCGCTCATCTGAAAACAGTGAATTTTGAAATCATCTGCACCTTATTTCTTGGTGAGTTTACATGGAAAAAAGAAGATACTGGGAATGCAACATTTTTGAAGCTTTTGAAAATTCCATTCTGTGGATCTGTAGTTTCGTAACACGCAGCACACACAGCCTAAACTTCAGTTCACCGGCTACAGCCGCGTTCCTTGTCCCAGAGAACAATTTTGGATTATCTCTGAAATGTGAATGCAGTCAGAACTGCTTATTCAGTGTGGGCAGTATATGCCCTCAAACACATCCATCACAAAATCCTTTCTTTTACATAAAATATAAATCCTACACTCCATCAGCCTTCCGCATCAATTTGTCCTCTCTTTAAAGAAAAAAAAAAAAAAAGAAAATCTAAATGGAGTTGGCATATATCATAAAATGTGTACAGCCTTTGTGGGTCCCAATGGCATGTTCTTCCACCGGGGCTCATTCTGTCATATCTATAAACTTTATTTGTAGCCACTGGCAAAATATCTTGGTTTAAAAGACCAGTCTTACTACCAGTATTTCACTTTTATGTTGGCAAATTTAGATACTGTTACCTAACTGAAATTTCCTTGGTATCCTAAGGATATCACCAGTTCATCAACAGTGGTGTAAGTAAGCTCATCTTTTTGCCATAGCAAAGAAAATATGGGACTTATGTATACATTAACAAATAATTCTATGAACATAAATACAGAGATTTGCCTTGATTCGCATATGGGTTAGGTTGTCTCTGAAACCCAAACAAGAAATAGCTGTTGTACTGTCAGAAGGAGTTGTAGAGTTCTATTAATTCATTGCACATGAATGAAGAAATGGCACAGGTAGTGAGAATGAGGGAGTTTCTCTCCATTTCCACTGCAGGAATAAAATTCCTTGTTGCCACCTGGTACCAAAGTGCCCTACTACTATTTCACAGTAGGAACTACTCACTTGCCCTGGTAGTCTAGCAGAACACAGGAACCCAGTGTTAAATTAGCAGTACAAATTTAGTTTTCTCAAGATTTAAATGTCTGTTCTGAAGAGGCAGATGAAATTCCCAACTCAGCAGCTAACAAAGCAATAATGGAAAAATCTCCTGCATGTTGACTACTTCAGAGATATCAAAAAGCCCATGTAGATGGTTACACTCACTAGGTCAATAGCAAATACAGTCACTTCAGATGAATGGACTGACTCCTCATTAAGGACTACTGTCACTTCTGCAGTACTGAAATCTTGGTCACAATTTCTATTCCAGGATAGGAGGGACTACTGTGAAATCTCCTTGATAATGCTTTGGGGAGGATGTCTGTAGAATGAAAGAAGGTGGCTGTTCCTGCAGTCATGCTCAAACTTTGAAAAAGGACCACAGCTGGAATTGATTCTACATCGCTTCCAAGACAGTGCACACAGAACTATCTGCTACACGGGAATTATGCTGCTGTAGTGTTCTATATTAATTAAACTCCTTTCATATCCACTTTAATATAGACACATTTAAATCAGTTTAAATAACACTCTGAGGAATTAGATTCATCCATTAGTTCATTAAATTAAATTAAAACTGTATAAGTGCAGCTGAAACAATTTCAAACGTATCCACAGTAACTAAATCAATCCCATTACAAGAGTGTAAATTATTCATCTAATGAAACTGTTAGTGATTGCTATTGATTTGTTTACTAGCTAAATAACTATTTTTACATTGACAAGCTGAGGCAATTTGCATGACCTCCAGTATCCATGCATGCACACACATATATCTGAGTAGAGATGTGCCTAAATACAGTCTTCAGTCAATCACCTTGCTCTGCTGATGGGGCTTATTCTGATATACCACCATTATTTCTTGTACAGTGAGATTCATTATGGCTTTATTTTCACCTACTTCTCTCTTTATTCTGGAGTTACGTGATGGTAAGTCTCATTGAGTTGATTATCTAACAACTTAAACAGCGTCGTCTATAAAAGGACTGACTGACCTATAGATAGATAATGCATAGGGACTGTGATTGACACCTTCCTGTACCTAGCCTAAGCGTGCAATTTCAAAGAAAATGATTTCCAACAAATATTGTCAGACACCACAGTCGGACAAAAGCACAATGCACCCTTCCACATGTGATCTGTGGGCAGTGAATCTGCAGCTTCTTTTCAGTCTGGATACTGAGCTCAGGTACCTCACCCAGCAGAGATGCTCAGTCAGTCTGTGCAGCCTTCCAAGCCTACAAAGAGAAACCACAAAGGCTCTGCTATTCTTTGGGAGTTCTCTGTATGTGAAAATTTTGAATTGCAATTGATAGACCCAGATTTTTTCTCTCTCTTAAATATAGACTTTTTCCCCCCAGAAATGCCATGTCCTAAATTTAAACTCTGCAAGAGAACAAAACAAACAAACAAAAAACCAAACAACTGTGAAATAGAGGTTAGGTAATAAAATACAAACAATTCCTTTCTTTGGGTAAAAAAGAAATCTGTAACCCTATGACAGCATATAACTGCCACAATATCGGTATCTGTTTCTACTGGCACTCATACTGGCAAAGTTAGGAAAGTGTCCTGACCAGACTGAAGTTACCAATCGAAACATACAAAATATAATTAAACCAACATTAGAAGTATTGATGCTAAAGGAACATGAAAATAGCACCAGTTCACTATTTCAGGAATGAAAACAGCTTCTAAATATTTTGCAGGCTTCTTTTTGTAAAGTTCAGCTCCTACCAAAACCAAACCAACTCTATAATAATGTACTTATTTAACTGCAATATGATTGCAGTATAAAACTTTGGCTTCTAACAAAGCAATTATTTAAAAACTGGATTTTAACCCCAGAGCCCCTTTTCCATCTTGGAAATTCTCAAACTTCAGCCTGTAGGAAAACTACACTTTTATTCAGCACAGCAAAATGGATATATGCCAAACTGTTATGCAATATAATGAGGCAGTTTCTCAAGAGGCAGAGAGATCACATGAAATCACATGGATAACAGAGGGATTAAAATTTAAGGAATGTCAAAAGTTTTACCTTCTATTAACTTCATAAATTACACAACATTTTTGTTTCAAATAACTACTTCGCTCTCAAAGTTTGAAGAGTCCATAATAAAGAATTTGAGCTTTCAAAACTCTATCCATTTTTACCACTTTTTATAAGGAGAGCAAATTCCTATCATAGCTGGGAGAAAAGAAAGAAAATTTTCTGTAATAATGTCCAATGTTCAAATTGGAGCATACTTCTTAATCTACTCTTTCTTCTGCTGATGATAAGGATACAGTTAGTATTTTAAGAAAATTCTCTGCAGATTTTAGTACTTCATACAAAATAGCAGTTTATACTTTGCAAGACCATCTCAGCTCCAATTCTGCTCTTAGCTCTGCATGAAATGATACCTTTGCCACATGCAATCTTACATTTCAGTTCCAAATACTGATTTTATTATGAACTTTGGGGGCAGAAACTGTGATATAGACAACCACAGAATTGATATTCTTCATAGCTCAATACAGACAGAAACTTATAAGGGAACTGGAAACCTAGATTTTGTTATAAATCTATGAAAAGGGAAATTTTCAACAGTTGTTTCTAGTCCAAAGTTACCTTACAATTAATTAAATCATTCTCTTCAGTATGAATCACCCTTTTAGAACCTGTTTAGGAGCTATGCTGATTGGGGTTCAGAAAGTCAGAGAATTCAGCCCTGAAAGACTTAATAAGAGGTATTTCTTATCAAAGATTGGTTTGATGATACAAAGCAAGGTAGGCATGGTATTTTCAGATGTTCTGAGGAAAAAAAAATACTTAAAAGCTGCCTGCTTATCTCTTTGGTCTGACTGGTGTGCCACTTGGTACAATTAAACTAACTTCTATGTACGTGAACTTTTTGTTGTCAGTTTTAGAACATCTAATAACACAATAATATTGAGGAAAAGGCCTACCACATATGCTATCATAAATTCAAAGCCTCTCAAGCACTAGTTTTTCTATACTGTGCTAAGTACATAAACCAAATCACTACAGAAAAAAATATACTGTAGATGTCTCCTTAAAGCTTTTTTCCTACACTGAAAAAGCAGTTATTTGAAGGATTAATTACAAGCTCAGTAATTCAATGCACCCATCTCCTCAATTGCAGCAAGACTGGGTAGTATATATTAAAACATACAGTTTAAAAGGGAATATTAAATACTGGCTCTGTGGTTCAGAAATGTGCCACAGAGGGCTGACAGGCTGTTCCTTGCAGCCCCAAAGAACACACTAAACTCCATACTCTGTATTGGAGTTAGCAGTTATTTGCTGAGAAACGCTTTAGTAGCTCAAATAAGACTATTACATATACATATGTAACCCTTCAAATTTAAGAGCTCCAAAACCCAGCTTCCATTCACCACAGTCCGCAGCAGACTAGGAGACTTAACGCTGCAGGGCTATATAAAAGAGCTGCAAATCCTACTGAGATTCTTGCTACTTTCTAGGTATATACTGCAGTATTTTAAATAGAATCCGAGATGTATCTTTATTGTTGCAGTCTACTGTCAGCAAGAAAGCTGTCCAGTGATATCAGTCCATATCCATTCACTTAAGATCTTCTATTATTACAGATGATTTTTTATTGGAAGACCAACAGCTTTAAATATTCCTCTGCAGGCCAGGTAACCTGAAAGAAGTATTCAGTTTCACAAGATAATACTGAGAGTCTTGACAAGACAGCTGCCGTACTATTAAACTAGTAAATGTAGTCACTGATCCTCAGCTTCTTGGCAAGAATTGCCAGTGGGATAGGATGCTAGGCTGCTCAGCCATGTGTCCCTTCAGACACTGGTAATATCCGCTGTTGTTTTGCCAGTATTAATTCATGCCTTTTGAATCTGACATATCACTGCCATATGACACACGCAGCCACAGGCGCACATCGATGCCTTGGATCTACACTCAGTTATTACCTGAGTGCTCTTTAGATCTGAATTTAAGCAAACAAAGGATAAATTTTACATCAGGATGTTCCACTGTATGGACAATGGAACAACTTCGGGTTTCTAGCTGAAGAGCAACAGTCCTTTCTTGAGTGTCCCTGCGGAGAATCTTGCACTGACAAGGGATGGAGTAGATGACCCAACAGGACTTTTCCATCACTAGGCTACGATTCTCTGAACTTCATGCTTTTTGACAGTATTACAAGGTTCGACAGGCATTTCTCTTCAGAAGAGGGATTAAGGTCAGTAAGAATCAGCATCAACCAAAAAAGTGCACATGAGGCAATTGCGATGGGAGAGGGAAAAAGACATTCATAGTCAGGAAAGTGGTCAGTGCTTGTGCCTTCTGTATATGCTAAAATCTGCAATGTAATCAAAGCAGTAAGTGGAGGAACAAGGAATACTGAAGTCATGAAAAGTGTTGCATTGTTTTTTCTGTTAGAGTGAAAGAAGAAAGGTATAATATGATACAAATAAAACCAGTAAGGGTATATTACCTTATACATAGCAACAGTATAAAAGTTAAATTCCGAATTAAAATTTGGTTTGGAAACAAACGGGCATCAGTAAAAGCTCAATGCCTATTGAGAACTGGAGTTGAACTTTAGAAAATAAGCTTCATCGTAGAATGCAAGTGAAACATGACATGATAAGATGGATAGATACTCAGAAAAATGTGAAGTATCCATACTTCATACTCATGAATTCCTTCACAGGGACTATCACAGGGATATGCTTCTTGCCTTGTAAAACCTGCATAATGTAGTGAGATAACACACATACAGCAACTCCAACAACCATAAGACATAACGAACTTGAACAATCTATGCCAGAGGGACCAACACGTGGCTCTTGAGCTACATATAGCTATGAAGCAGCTCAAGTCAGCTCAGATACATCACAGGGTCAGCAGTGTGGCTGTCCCAGAGAGCGGCTGCTAAGGAATGAGAGTGCTGAGGCAGCTGTGACAGTGAGTCACCAGGGGCTTTTGGGATGCATGGTCACCATCCAGCCCAGCTGTGCTCCCATCCTACGCTTCTCAAAGCTCTCATTCCTTGCAGTTCTCTCAGTATATCAGGAAGGTACCTCTGCTATGTCCAGGGAGCACTGTATAGACACGAATAACGAAATGTTATTGTTACCAATTTTGGTTATATACATCGGTGTTGAAAGATTCACTAAGTAGCTATTATATTTCCATCAAAATACGATGTTACACATTCTTTCTTCCCTACAAAACATCACAGAGATCTTTACACTTCTAAACATCAAACAAAATTCAATGTCAAGGAAAGAAAACACTTTGTTTTCTAAAAACAGACAACTCAGAAGGAGATGGTATTAATTTATGACTGCATTTCGTGCATCAGTGTGCTACGCACACGCTTAACTCCAAGTATGGCTCTGTTTGAAACTGAATGATCATGTTTTCCACTCTTCAGAAGAGAGATTTAGTCAAATGAATTTCACTAGACAGTCTCTCAATCAAGAGACAGTAGATTTGGCCCATGTTCCAAGGTGAGTATATCTATTTGCTGAAATGAGTGTTTTGACGTACCTCAGATTCTACAGAGATAAAAGACAAAAGCTAAAACATTTCCATGGAATATTCTGAAGTTTCTCTGGATTCATTTGCCGCAGAGATCACTCTTACCCCTAGTTCTAGGTCTCTGGTTTTCCTTCACTTGCAGTTTTAGACAACTAAACTTTGTGTAAAACACTGAGATTTACGCTTCGGGATAAGAGATGCAGTATGAATTATTTTTTCAAAGACAGTTTGCAAGTTCTTTGTGACTCATGCTATACAACATGCTGACGCATCCCAGCATACAGTGTCAGCTTAAGCCTTGAAGTGACACTAAGAATGATGTACCTGGAATACAGTTTGACAATTAAAGAAGATTTACTCATACAACTGACAAAATTCTTTTGTGTCAGCAGATTTTGTGGTTTTCCCTAAAGAAGAACGAATGAAAGAATTACAGATTTAATATGGGCGCCCAAGAGAGGCCAAGAGATAGAAATAAAGCCAGCTAAGGTGAGACAAAAGTTGATTCAAAAGGTTTTTAAATAGTTTCTCCATATACTTAAATATTCAGGTATGCATGTGAGCTGGGCTTAGACCTCAAGGGAATAGTAATGAGATAAACCTTTCCTGCTGGTAACAGCAACTGCAAGTCAGCAGCTTTGTTTCTAAATTCACTTGTCTTTCCCAGTACTTCTGTCTGCTGCTTGTCACGTCGTAAAAGGTTGGTGTGAGCAAAGCCAACAGCACAACTACAATGTGAATCTTAAAAACTTCAAGCTATTTCAAGGATTTCCTGTAACCCAATCATTTAAAGCAACTACTGAACATCTTCTGATTGCTCATGATTATATCTAAGGTACTTGGGGAACAAACAAGCATTTCAAGCCAAATGTATTTGAAAGCACCAGCAAACCTACAGACTTACTCACAGTAAGAGAAACTTCACAGTGGATAGATTACATTCCTCCTGCCAAAACCACTGACCAAATGGCAGCTTTGCACCTTAAGAGGTCCTGAGTTGTGTCTGCAGGTGTGACATCCAAGGAAATCTGTGAAAATCTGCGGTTACCCGTAGTTACCCTTCTGCATGCTCTTTTGCAAATGCCTGACATTGCAAAAGCTCACTCCAAAGGAAAATGAGGAAAAAGGAAGGATGAATGGAAGTTTAATTCTCTGCTTATTTTCCATGCCAGATCTCAAAAAAAAGGCACCTCCATTCACATGAGAGGGAGGTATGATTATCAAACATGGATTTTGATCAGTGGAAGAAATATACTGCTATTTCAGTTGTAAGATCTACTTCTGAGGATTCCCTTCTAATTCGTGGACATGAGAAATACTAATCTCATTTAGAGTATCAATGGATTTAAAGAAAAGCTATTAAACGTGAATCAAGATAGCTCTATTGAGGCCTTAACTAAATAGCCAATAGTCTTCACTAAAAGGCAATAAAAAGAAAAAATGAGCAAAATAAGATTAAAAGCAGACATTGACAAAATTGAACTAAAGGATTTCCATTCAGTCAATGGTTTCTTTTACTTCACCGTGCCTTTATATTATTATTTGCAGTTTCCTTTCTATTGAAGCAAGGAGGTAAGCAGTAGGAAAGATGAATGAAAACCACTGAGTTGGTGAACTGCTCCAATGCAGCAGGATGCCTCACTGTGGTTCTCCATGCACCAATGTTTGCAAAGTGCACTTGCAGGGTTGCAGGCATGTTGGGTAATACCAAAATAAAAAATACTGCAATATATCATTTCTTACCATATTGATCCGATACTTGAAAACATAAAAGGCCTCTAAACAACTATAACTTGCTGTAAAACAAGTGCTTTTCACAGAAGTATCTGCTTGTACTCAGGTGGTATAACAATGCTTTAGGTATCTTGGTAAGTACTGCTCTCTGTTTAAAGGTGACACAGCTTTTTGGATCAATATAAAATTATCAAACTGGTTTAAATCAGACCATAACATGAAAAAAAGCAATAAATGGCCAATTTTCACCTCACTCCATACTTCTGACTAAATCTCCTTTTGTTTAATATTGTGATTATTACTTTGGAATGAGTAGCAAATTTCAAAAATATCTGGAGATGACATAAAACTGACAAAAGTAGTGACCACAAATGCCACAAACAGCTTCAGAAATCCTAAACAATCAAGCAGAACAGGCAACATAAGGACAAGTAAAAAAAAAACACCACCCAAATAACAAAAACTACTATATATATATATATATGTATATGTTTAGAATGAGAATTCTAAATTCATCGAATCAAACCAAATACACTTTGAAGCCATTGATTTAACTGTAGAAATTTCAGTGCCAAACAAACAAACAAAAAAAAAGTAACACAATGTTAAGATATGTAGGGAACTGAATGGAAAATAACACT
Organism: Perdix hodgsoniae; assembly: GCA_035772895.1. Classification (NCBI taxonomy): domain Eukaryota; kingdom Metazoa; phylum Chordata; class Aves; order Galliformes; family Phasianidae; genus Perdix; species Perdix hodgsoniae. The sequence goes on from JAPSGF010000010.1 coordinate 6,838,859, forward strand.
AAAAACACAGTGATTTCCTCAGCAAATCAATAATGTGTCTTCAAGCACAGTCTATGTGTAATTTCCCTCTAAAAAAGGAACCAGAGGTGCTGTAGAGGAAAGACACAAGTTTGCATAGGAAAATCTCTTATTGAGAAAAAGGCTGCAGCAAGCCAACATGGTGTGTTCTCACAATGTGTACAAGAATTAGGAGAATCTTTTTGTCTCAGATTATGAGGAGACAAACTAATATATGAACTTGCTGGAAAACAGTAAATAACTCACAGAAAGAACAACTTCTTAAAAATGTGATTAAACAATGAAACTGCCTGCCATGGGAGGTTGTCAGGACAGAAACTTCAGAAATCACAAACAGCGATGAGATATTTGCATCTCAACAACACACAAACACTGTCAACAGTGCTGAAAAGGACAGCAGAATTCTGGTTTGTGGCCTGATCTGATATAAGTGCACACTTCTGCTTTACTAAGAGAAAATTCTGAATGCACTGAAAGTGGACAGGAAAGCAGAGATGCAATTGTAAGTGGACAGCTTCATGATATGGTTCTGGTTGACTCACACATTTGTTTTCTAGGGACGACTGAGAGGTATACATCTGGAGATATGGCCTCAAGTTAACTTTCCTGTGTTATTACATAAAATACATTGAAGTATAGGAATTCTGCAAGAAGCCGTACAACCAATATGTGTGATTAGATAAAAATGTTATGTATCAGTCCAGTGTATGAGAAAATTAATTAACATATTTAGCATGCGGAGAGATGGATTTCAGCCAGCATAAGACAGAAGGAAGGGGATTCAAGCACTGAACATGGTGTGAGACAGTGAGAATTGGCATTGAGAGAAGGCAGGTAGGGGGCTAATTAGCGTAAGATTTGGAGAATGGGAGAAAATGCAGCAGTATGAGAGAAGAAGCAAGTGGCCCTTATTAAGAAAATGCCAGTAGGCTTCCCATGACATATTCCATTCATTTTTCAGGTTCTTTCTGTGAGTAGATTTCTGATAGAATACATTTCTTATCATGCATACAGGTATTCCTCTGCGCTAAAAGTATTCTCTTAAAAACGTTATTAATAGGATTCAGCACTCAGCTGCATTTCTGAAGTCTGTATGGCATATTTGATATTGACAAGTTTTGCAAGGAAGATATGTTTGTAGAGTGGTCTCAGATAAAGTACAGCTTGTCTCATCAATTCTCCTAGCTGTTTTTCCTGCTTAAATCTTCATTTCTTCACTGCATTCAAACTGCCTTAGCAATTTCATGTGCATCACGTTTAAATTGAGCCTGCACCCTATTGTGAAAAGCTGGCTAGCCTAATTTGATTGCAGTTGTCAAGGATGCACGGTGATGGAACTGTCAAACGATATTCACTTTTTCTTGCCAGTAAAAGAGTAACAAGATTAGTCTGGGAATGTGGAAAGGTAAAAAAAAAGGAAGGAAGGAAGGAAGGAAGGAAGGAAGGAAGGAAGGAAGGAAG
>JAPSGF010000010.1:6840347-7015894 GCA_035772895.1 Perdix hodgsoniae
GAAGGAAGGAAGGAAGGAAGGAAGGAAGGAAGGAAGGAAGGAAGGAAGGAAGGAAGGAAGGAAGGAAGGAAGGAAGGAAGGAAGGAAGGAAGGAAGGAAGGGAGTGCACAAATGGATGTGGTATGTCTGTGACCTACTGGACGGGCCGCTGACGGACTGCGCTGGCAGTGACCCCTGGCAGGACAGGAAGCTGGCAGTGGATCTCCAAACAGCAATTACAGGATTTCCTTCTGAAGAGCAAATACTCAAATATCCAAAATGGTAGAAAAACAAAGGCAAGAGTGTTTAGTTGCAATGCAGCAGTATTTCCCTGATTTGTGAATTCATAAATTGATTAACTGTAAGAACTCAAAATTACGGAAAGCAAACATAGCTAGGCAAAATGTAAGAAAGTTACAGAAACTACTCTTATGGGTCATTAAGGAATGAGTCACTGAGAATTAATCTACCATACTTGTAGAGTATATTTTAAAAGGCATCAAAAAGCATAAAACTGTGCATTGCGTTTGAATTCTGCAGGAGCTGGCCCAGGGCAGATCACCTTCGGTTTCCTGACTTGAAATGACTGCAGCAATATTACTTCTGGTAATGCTCTGCCAACATTCCAACAGCTTTACCACAAACTAAGCTTCACTGCCCAGGTTTTGAAGAAAAGCTTCACAACTCTGGAAGCAGTTGACAGAGACCTGATACTACCTTATCTTTGATAATACCTTAAGTCTTGAACAACCTGAACTCTGACTTGTCATTCTAAAAAATGACTCTCAGGAGGGATTTAATTGACTTAATCTGATTTTATAAAGCATTTTTTATGTCAGACAATATTACCATATAACTGCTAAGTATTTTCTTTAAAGAGAAACTCACTTTATATTCAAATACATGTTAATTAGTTTGATCAAACAGCAGAAAGCAGGCTCAGATGGCTGTCTAGCCTCCAAGTGCCAGTGTAGTTTCCCTAAATCTTTGTCAGACCTTTAATTCCAGTAATTTACTCAAATTGAATAACACCACCATTTACTGGGGTCCAGGTCATTGGGCCCTGCCAAGCATTGCAGGTGATTCACCCTAACACCCAACGCCAACCATTCTGCATGTAGAGGCTGGGGCACAACCCAGCCCTCCCTGAGGACGGGACAAGGGCAGGCACTGCGGCTGCAGGCAGGTTGCCACCAGCTGTGCAGGACAGGTACAGGCTGCTTTGGTCAGTGCTGCCAGCAGCCCAGCTCCCCGCTGCTTGGCCCCTCTCCCCTCTTCTGGCTTTCTTCCCCCTCACCCCTGCCTGCCGGGTGCTGACTCCAAATTCCTTTCCCTCTTCTATAGGAGGCACAGCCCCTGCCAGCTCCGTGCTTCTGGCCCAGCTGCCAGGCCTTCTGCCCCTGATTAAAGGATAGAAAAATAGCAAAATAGATCACATGTTCTTTACATAATCTATTTAATAATACTTTTCAAATAACTCAGAGCCAACTCTCACTCCTGAAAAGATCTCAAACGAACACAAACAATTTAAAGTACTTAAATTTATATGGAATTACTGAATATAAAAGATGAACAATCCCACCATTGTGGGCTTTCACAAATTCACCCAAAATACCATGACTGCTGCCAAGTTCAATCTATCAAAACTGTGACTCATAAGAGACTTAGAAGGCATGGGGTCTGGTTGTTTCTGGTTCTTCCAGGCTTTTTCAAGATTATTTTTTATGTCCTTTCTAATTTCAGCTTTTGGTTTGACTATAACCAAACTGAAAGCTGTTCCCACAGTTAAGAGGAAGCAGATCAATGAAAATCTTCTTTGGGAAACAGAACTTGAACACAGACCATGTACACTAAAACAGTTGGACTGAAACTACAGTAAATAGCAACACCGAACCACTGCACAGCCCAACTGTGCACCCTGCTGGTGTTTTTCCAAACTGACCATCTATCTAAGTGCATTGTGATAACCAAGAGGAAAGTTTTGTTATTTTCACAGATTCTTCTTCATTCCACCTTCCATTTGGCTAAACAGCTCTTGGATTATATACAGCTTGAATTTCATCATATTTAGGTATGCTGTAAGACAAAGACCATTTTTCCTGTTGAATACAATAAGAAAGAAACTAATTAATCTGAGGGAAGACTGACCACAGTAAGAGCTGTATCTCAGTTATTTAACAATTTAATTTCAAGGTCTGTATCTTATTTTTTTAGATCTTCCATACTGTTACTGTCACATACTCCGTGCAATAGTTCCATGGAAGACTTCCAAGTCATCACACTGAAATAATACCTTGCACTTGATCCTTCCTCATTCATTTTGAAGCACTTAACTCAGAGATAAGGTCTAAACCCAGGGCATGTTGAAGGTGATGACTGCATGTACTGTGTGCAGTCGTGGGCTGCTTAGTGCAAGAGAAAGCTTAGCAAACGCAACAGAGAGCAAGCAGTGATTAGAGGATGGGAGCAAGCACAACATATTAGGGCAGGGTGAGCAAATGAGGTTTGAAAAAAGGAGGCTAACTGGAGTTCTTCAGCTACCCAGTGGAACTGGAAGCATGGTGCCAGACTTCTTGGAGGTACACAGTGACACAAACCACAGCCCAGGAAGTTCTAATCAGATATAAGGAAAAAATGTCTATGGGAAGGGTGGTCAATCACAGAAAGAAGCTGCCTAGAGTGCCATGGAGCCTCCACTCTCAGAGATTCTCAGAAAGGAGCAGGAAAGTCTCTGAGCACCCTGGTCCAGGCTGCCACTGTTCTGAGCAGAAAGCACGGACTATGTGACCCCTGCAAGGACCTTCCAGCCTAAAGCAGCCTATGATTCTGATACTCCATTAAGGTCATACAGCACATAGTCTACATCAGGTGTGAAAACACTCTAGGAAGAGGAGCATCTTTTATAAATGGTCCTGAAATGGGGGAGAAAATCCTTCTTCCTCTGAAGATGTCTGTTGTAATTCTTGATTGATCCTGAAAAACGATTCTCTTGTTTATTTTAGATAGTACAGTGAGAAATGTTGACTCTTTTCCTACTTCCTGTCAAATTCAAATTGTAACCCTCACTAAAATCAAATCATTTGATTCAGAGGGAAAAGGCATCTATAATTATTTGCAATCACCTCTGAGCTATGTCTGTGCTATATATGGGTGCTGGCAAAAGAGCTTTCCTTCTGAGATCATTTAGTTTTAAAGGCTTAGATCATATTCTTTATGAGAAAATGCTACAACAAATCAGCTGCAGTGATTTTATACGATTATGCTCTTCTTTGTACACTAGGGCTAAAGGGGTCCTAAAAATAACCACTATCCCTGATAAGGTTAATGGCATCTCTTTACTAAGAGGCAAGCAGACTTCCACCAATGCATTAATTTTGTTTCTCTCTGTCTCTGATACTTTCTTCTCCTACTCTTTATCACACAGGCTCGCATTCATTGCATTCTTTAGGTTACATCTATTCTTTTTCCCAAGACTGTCTTTCTTACCTCCACAATGTTCCACACTGCAATTTCTTTAACCTACAAGACAGTTTATACAGCACATTTTGTTCAATGCCAGGCAAACTTGGATAAAATTCCAACACACACCTCGGTATCATTCGGTGTTCCTTAGCACCTCTTCATAGAGCGATGCCCCAAGGCCTTTTCTGCTACAACTATGCTTCCTTTGTTGGTTTTTTATTCCCTGAAGAATATCTAATAATAATAGCTACTAAAATAACTAATAACTCTTACTAACGTTGAGCATCTCTAGGGGTAGTCTTGAAATGCAATTCTCATCTTTATTTAAGCAGCACCCTAAAGCATCAGCGAAATCAGGCTCATTCACTAGTCTGGAAGCATAAAAGCAACACATTAATGGGTCTCATTCGTTTCTTGGTCATCTTCCTCATCAGCAAGGAACTACCTGAGAATATCTCTATTCACCCAAGAAAACAAGGAGAGCTGCATTTATGCTGTGGCCAATTCTGTTCTCAGATGTTCTGTTGAAATTCGTCTGCTTTCTCTGCGCCATTACAAGGGAACACAGTGTTTGTCTGAGGCTTAGGATTCCCATGATGATCCCAAAATAAAATGTTCTCTTCTCAACACATTATGAAACAACCAAAATGTTGACAAGTAGTAGTCTCTGAATTCTTATCTTTTTTTTTTTTTTTCCCAAAAAGAAAACGTTTTTTATTTTAAGAAGCTATTACTCTCAATTCCCTTCCTATGAAATGTACTCTATTTCAGTCAAGGTGTTTCCTCGATGATATTTCTGCTAGATACTCATGGCCTTTAAACAAACACTTTAAACTATGTCCTTTGGGTGAAAATGTGCTACTTGAGTTTCCTCCCATGTGCTCCCCTACAGCATGTTTGTTTTGTTCAGTCCCAAACCTTTTCTGCTTATTCTGGTTTGCCAGCAATTTCATCTTATGCTGCCATTCTGCTTCCCCACATCCCTCATTTTCACGAGCTCCATTCTAATATCCTTATGTATGACTTTCACCATTGACAGGGTACTGAGCATCCACTCTAAATTAGACCAGCCACAGAAAGGCAGCACAGGTGGCCACTCTTTAACACCACAGTAAGTATATGCTGGGGTGGAAAGCAACTGCAGGACAAAATACAGGTTGAATTGCTGAATATTTAATATTTCAGAATATTTGTACAAAAATCAGGAGGTAGAAAAGCAAATGCTTACATGCAGGCCAATTCCAATTTTGGGAATCAAAAACTATCACTATGGTGATAAGTCATCTGTCCTTTATTAATTTTAACTGAAGTACCTGCAGTGTCCTTGTTTAACATATTTTAACACATCTGATGCTTAGAGAACTCAATCTTCTCCCATGTCAATACAAGATCTGGTAAAGTGGAACTCTAATGATAACAGGATGCTCAAAATACTACTGTAACACAAATAATAAAAGCCATAAAAATTGAAGATTAAAACAATAAGTAGGACAACAATGTGTAAATATGAACATGACAACCACCGCAATCAGTAAGTAAAGAAACCCCCATCAAGGGGCAAAACACAACTGAAGATCTTTCTGAACACCTTGAAGCAAGTATGATCTTCTGAAGGACACCTCATGTCTGACCTCAGACACGCACAGTGTGTTGGTCCCAGCAGCTTACCACAGCTCCTTCTAAAGGCACGGCCTGGAAAAACCACAGCCTCCATGTGGAAAATCCCAGTCTGTCACCAGAACCAGGTTTGTAAGAAAGACTTCTGCTACTTGTACTGCTTCACTGTTACCCTGCACACTGCAATTCTGTGGCCCGTGTCATGGCATAACATGTTCGGAAGATAATGCGTATCAGCACAATATGTAAAACAGGGCAAATTGTGAATTGCTGCTTTGTGAGCGCTCCAGACAGCGCAGGTACTCTTCCTCAGAAGAAGTACTCCATTTCTGTCTGAAATGGAAAAGTCTGTAGTGGTAGAAGAGAAATGAAACTCCTGTCAGAGAATTTTAGGCACTTGGGATGAAGTCCAACAAATCCTCCTGACTCATCTGTTACCTTCCTGGTTTTGCACTCGTTCTAAAAAGCGCCTGTGTTGATACCTCCAAATTGTATTTCTTCTTGGGCTCATCTTAGAGCCCTCACAGAACGCAGCAGCCATTCTGGACCAAAAAACAACAAACTCCAGAGGAGATTAACTATACAAATACAAGATTACAAAGTACTGGCTGTAAAAGTTTTGGATTAATGCATTTTGTTTCTCAGCATCTGTCTGAGCATACAGCAGAATTCCTATGGGACAGAGAAAGGAAGGCCGGCCACCCCTAGATGACTGCATCTCAGAATTGCTATAGCTTTGCAAGCCCTTGGTCCAGTAGGTATCACCCAGACATGCAAAGCTGTTTTGTTATACTGTCCAAAATTGCAGTGTAAAGACTGTGCAGTTACTAGTAAGATCTTTAATGGCAATATAGAAAAGCCAGATATAACCCAACATTACTTTCTGGATAAAGAAAGAAAAAGCCATGTACTTCACAGGTAGCTTATCAGCAAAGTTTAACTAGGTTAATTTGGCCAACCAAGTCTCACAGGGGTTTCACATAGAAGAACACAAAATGCACTTATAAACTGTGAAAAGCTTTCATGCCTCTGTTGAGGGATTGTTAATTTGGGAGATCGCATCCCTGTTTTTTTAGAGTAAATGAACCATTCTTGCACAAAGCACCATTTTACTGTCCACACAGAAAAATCACACCTGAAAGTAAGTGCAGCTGAAGCACTGCCTGGGCACTTCAGGCACTTGGATGTAAAGCAGTTCACCACCATCAGGTCAAAGCATAAGACACAATGGCTTCCCTAAAAGGGGAGGAAACCAGTTCTGCTTGTATTTGTTCTGCTGTGTGCTGCTCACATCTCACTGGAGCTTGATGTTTTCGTTTCCTTTCCCTGCAGAACATCTCACTGGAAAGCATATCCCTCAGTACTGTCTTTCTTAACTTCCCTTCGGAGCAAGCTCAGAAAGCATTCTCTGGTTGCTGAATATCTGAGCAGCTCCAATTTTCCCTTTTCTTTGTCACAAACAACCTTCCAGTACAAGTCTCCTGGACAGTCCTCAAGGGCAATGAATGACAGCTGGAGGAAGTCAGTAGACACCAAAAGCTAAATGTCAAATCTTCATAAAAATACAAAATATTTGCTTCTTACTTATGCAGTGGCATTCATCGTGGTGAGAACAGGAGAAGCACTTCTCAAATTCTCTAGCTCTGAGGGGTGCTAGATAAGTATAATGATAGCACAGCCAAGATTGCTAAATTTATTACAGAAGCCTGTGATCCCAATAGTATATTGCTAATAACAGTGCCAAATATCCAAAGGCAGCTGCTCTTTAGAGGTTATCCAGTCCTGTGCACTTCCTCGCGGAATACTGCAGAGCTATCAGCAAAGGCATATTATACCTGTGGGAGAAGCAAGCTGCTCTTCTTAGATATAGATGGGCAACAAACACCCAATAATTCTTTGAAAAATCGAGTAGAACTGTGCCAGAGGGCAAAGAGGACATCTGTGCCAAAAGCAACCAGAACCTCTGCAAATAAGAAGTGGCTTTGTTGCTGCAGGTCCGATGAGGCAGCCCACGCCAACTGCCCTGGCCCATTAATGCATTCTAACTCTTTTTTACCCTAAGCACAGAGTATAAACAATTTGGTTTGCATTCACAGCCTCAGACTTGAAAATTTTAAAAAAATATTAAAAGTATTTGGGCCAGAAAAACACTTTCTCCTAGAAATTTGCTAAGATATTTTTGCAAATTCATGCAGTCTGAATTCCAAGGTGCTCACAATCAATCTTTTTTATTTCATTCTGCACTCAGGTCAGAGACTTTGGCATTGGGTGGAATGTATTTTGTCTTCAACTCTCAACACATGGAATTCTATTTCATTGTTCTAGCAACATTTCCTTTATTTTTAGTTTTCCAGAAACTGCAGCAAAACCTTATGCTATAGCACATACATCAAAATCTTTTCTGACTGCCGAGAAGCATCCTGCCAGTTCTTCTACATTAGCACTCATACATCCTCCCAAAATAAACCATCTGCTAAAGGCAAATTCCTTTGTTCCCTGCCTAGGCACACTTGTCAGCCATTTGGATGACAAAGATTAGGAGAGGGCTGGACAGTTCGGAATGATGAGGAATGTTTAAAAATGCAATACTTTATTTGAGTGATAGATGACAGGTTCCTGAGCACTCACCAGGACTTTGAGAGAATAAAAAAAAATTGGACAGAGCAGCCCTTGGCAGGGTGACGGAGACATTTCTCAGCTGCTGCTGAAGGTCTGCCCACGTAGGGTCAGGGCCTCTGCTTGGAGGTGCCTGCTACCAGCAGAGCCCAAATGATTTGATGGCAGAGTTCAGTCAACAAAGCTCTAAAAGGTACGTAGAGGGCATGCTGACAGAAAGCGAGCCTAACCAGCATACGCTGAATGCAATGAGCGTGCAGCTGCATTAGACGTGTACAGCGCATGGGTCTGCTTCTATATGGTTTATATAGCCAGATGTACGACAGTGGCTAGATAGCAGCAGATAACCTTGAGCATGGCTGCGTTTAAGAGACATTCTGCTGCTGCTTAGGAACTTGCACTACCTTCTCATCTCCCCGAAGATCTAAAAAGTCCTTCTTCAAAGCTTAAAGAATGAAATACAGCCTAGTGCTGGGAAACATCCGCCGTGAGAGCGTTCTGGCAGCAAATGGCTGGAGCGCCTCAGTCATGCTTATCTAATACTTTGATTAATATTTCTTCTGTCTTAACCTAAGAAAGAACAGATTTCAAAGACCTTTCAATGAGGCCAAGTGTTGTGTTTCAAGATCTTGAAAACCACAAACACTGTATTTTGAGGCTGACTGTACCTGCACTATAGAATCTTTATTATTCCCAAGACGTTACTGCACCTTAACAGACTGGCCAACAGTGTCTACATTAGGACACGTATTTCATGACAGAAAACTCCAAGCACCTTTTACAAATAAAAGCAACTCATACAGGTTCATTTTAAAATAAAAAAAATAGATTGTAAGCTCACAAATTCCTATTTCCAAGTGGGAATGATTCCAGTAAGGCCAACTACGTTGGCAAAAACACACACACAGACAAAACAATTGAAACCAAGGGAAAACAAAAGAAAACACTACTAAAATATTAAAACAGACGTGCTACTAGAATTTTCAGCATACACATTCTGGTGAAATCTTTGAAAAGCCATTCATTCTGACATTCCTATTATTTGCTATTTTTAAGCACAAGCTGAGAGCCTGCAACAGAAATCATTACTGTCTTTGTTTCCTCATATTTATAAACAAGTCTGCCTCTCTTCAAACGCAACAATGGAGAAAGGTCAAACAAATAACCCTATCAATAACAGGAAAATAGACTGAACAACAGAACGTTAACTTCCGCTCTAGAAATAAATCAGTGAAGAATTTCTGGCATGAAAGATAAATGCACTTGGACTCAAAAACAGTAGAAATCACTCACACAAAGTTCTTTTGGACAGAAACAACTTTTTACTACATAAATATATAACAGTTAACAAAACGCTAAGGTATCCAGTCTGTATCACAATAAATATGAAGAAACTTTGGATTCCAGAAAGTTAGATCAGCAGCTACTCAAGAAGCTCATACAAAAGTTATTCTTTTCCCTGAGTCATCCTACGAAACAACTATAAGACAAAGTTGATCTTCATGTGGATGCATACAGAATTCAGTGCAGAAATGAAGACACCGATGCACGCTTTCAGAAGCCCCTTAAACCAGAGCAAATGGCCACTCGCTGTCTCTCTTGTGCTGCCTTAGAGCCCTGCACCAGTTGAAGGACAAGGCTTTGGACCTTGCCCCTGCCTGCGGCCTCAGCAGGCTGGAATGTAACGATGTGTGCACCGAGATACTGAGATTGAAGGGATATGGGACACCAGCATCCCATACTGCTGCATGTCAGGGGCCTGATATTATGTAACTTAAACTACTTGATGGCCTGGATATCTTTTGACATTTGCTAAGGAAAGGAGAGACCTGACAAGTCACAGTTGTCAAATTATGATGGTACTGAAATAATCAGCCAGGTATTGCTTTAACAGATGCCAATTTCAATGCAGCTGAGTCTACTGCATTTCATGGTGACATCCTCAGAAGAAATAATAACCTAAAAAATATACTTACTCTAAAATATATTTCTAATTAAATTTAAATGTAAATGCAGTCACTAGTATAATGACTATTACGAAGTTAATATCCTTGGCAGACTTAAACTGGAGTGCTGAATTTATTCAGAGGCATAAAACAATCTGAATCGATTCAGAAACATAAATCAAAGTCAATCACAATTTAAAACCTAGCAAATTAAATTACTCATCCTTACAGTTTACGTCCTCACTCTAAAGGCTGCATGCGTTTCACCCAGCATGGTGTTTAAGACTCGCCTCAATGTTTAGAATACTTATTGTATAAAACTTTGGATTTCTGTTTGAACAGAAGCAAGATGAGAGAAATAAACAGTGACGAAAATGTACCCCTTTTTCATACAGAAATTGCTATATTGGATCAAAAGTCCGTAGCATTTTCTCTTTTAGATAGTGCAGTATTACAAAGGTTGCACCAATCAAAATTAGCTAAAAAATCATCTGTATTTAAAACTACTAACTACCTATGCTAACAATTACATGTTGATTTTCCCTCATTTTTCTCTAAATTATCAGTGAAATACAAAAGAGAAACTTAAAGTACATTAATCTCATTAACTGTAAAATGTGTTAATTGGTCAAATAAAACAAATTTTCTTTTTTTATATATCATTTAAACCATCTTATGTAAAGCAATATGCCTTAAACTGTCTCTACTCTATAAGTCAGTATTGTGTTCACGAATCCATCAACAGATGAAATTATTAACCTAATAAATGAGTCACTTTTGCATGAGATTTGTCTTGTACAACAGAGGATTTAATCGTCGCAAACAGCTGCAGAACCACCACACAGTTCTCTGAACAGGAACAAATTAAGGGCATCTACAAGACTCCAGCTGTGCTAATGAATTCCTCCTTCCACATCTACAAACAAGGCTAAAATACCTGCAGGACTTTTTAAAGAATGTCAGTGTTCTTACATCTCCATCCTACGAAATAACTCATGTACATACAAGCTCCGTTATTCTTCATTTAGCCTTGCACTAATTTACAGATACATGTTCACACTGGAATATCCAGCGATAAAATCAAGATGAACGGAAATATAAAAATATAACCATTTTCTTTCAAATTAAATTACAGAATATCATTTACACCTCAGAAGCAATTTACTTGATGACTCCAAATGATGAGGAGTTTGAGTTAGATGAAATAAAATAGAAATTGCAACAAGCCCATGATTTCAGTACAGATCATACTGCTTTACTCAGCAACAGACTCACCCTATGAACTAACAGAGCGATGCAGTACAGAGTCCTGTTCTAATCACCACATTTTCTCACTGGGGGAATGGGGGGAATTTTCTCACTGGGGGCTAATCACAACGACAACTTCTCAGTAAGGACATTTCCAGCAATGAACAAATTCTTCAGCCTGCCGTGTGCTTTAAAAATCTACCAAAGAGTCTGGGGAAGTGAAATAAGAATGTCATCATAAACATCCACGCAAGATAATGTCTACAGCCCCTAAACAGCCTTAAAATGTCATTACAAAACATAAAGAAGCGAAACCTCTCAAAGCAGCAGCAGAACACCGTGCCCACACGGCAGCACAGCCGCTCTGAGCATGAGGTTGGTTCTGCTGACAGCGGTGGGCATGGGGGAAATACACAGCTCCTCTGTGGGCAGGAAGGCCCACGAGGTACCATGCTCTCTCAGTGGCGTAACAGCAAACTAATGCCATGGGTGAATCCCTGCACTCCCTGCTTAAAAAAGGCACTCAAGTGTGGCTACTTCTCACTTTCTGATGATCTCTTCCTTTGTTGCCTCTTCAATTTTCTCCTACATTCCACACTGCTTTATTCAGCCTGCCCTTTTTGTTTAGAGCCTCTCCTCTTCTTTTGAGTAACCTCCCACCCCACCGTGTTACTTTTGTGTTTTTCTGCTGACATCCACTGACCTCTGAAGTGCCAGCACAAAGGATTGGAGCCAATCCCACTTTATCATCAATACCTGATGAGACAAAGCACTGCATCTGAAGAAGGCAAGACAAGACAAGAATGGTAAAATGACAGCAGGACCCAGCCCTTCCACAGCATTTCACATAATTCTTCCTTGGAATTCCACCTCAGTGCAAGTGGAAACACACCAGGGATGGATCTGCCTGCCCACAACACCTTGCTGTGTGCATGCTTACTGAGAGCCGCTGGCATCAGCTGCCTCCCGAAAATACGCAGAGCTGGGCTTGTTCGTATTGAAAAGATCTGCAGTGCTTTGATTTCCAATAAGAGCTCCTTCCACAGGGCTGATTTTAGTAGGAAAACGTTATGGATGTATTCCTTCAAACACAGTGCTCTGAAGATGATGATTTTGGTAATTTCTTGAGTCTGATCAAAATGTTACAACATTGAAAACAAGAAAGCACATCTCAGACATTCCATCCCCATTGAGGTCCCTACACTTGCACCCAGCAATCCTCCCTGGTCATCATTCCCACAGAACATCCCCACTGTCTCACAGGGGCAGGAGGGAACAGTTTCTCGGTGTCCGCACACCGTGGACACCCAGTGTGTGTCACACTGTGAGCCAGGCACGAGACCTGTAATGCCAGCAGCCATCAGTTTCATTCAGACACCTCGGGGCTGAGACAGGAACCCCAGGCTGCTCACAGCCCCGTGTTGGTCCCACCAAGCTCCCACACGGTGGCCTACAAGAAGCCAAAGAGGCAGAGCCCCGTCACACCTCACCAACTGGTGTTAGGGGTCCAGAGGTCCCTGACAGGGATTATCAGGTGTGTCAGCACAGTGCTGAGCACAACAACATCCCTGCTGACAAACTGGACTCAGAACTGCTACTGCTGCAGAGGGTGGCTTGCACAAGCCCAGAGCTTGTTCCAGCACTGTCATCCATTTAAAAATGGATGTAATGACCATTAATTAGTATGACCAGCTCATTCTACAAGGTAAGATGTATTTCACATCTCTCTGAGAATTTATAATCCTTTTCTTTCTCTAGTTCAAAGCTTTCTGCAGCAAAAGTAATTACACAATGTTTCTTGCAGATAACCATTTACCAGCATTACAAAAATACACATTTTTGTTATGTTGAAATAAAGCTGAGTGTTTCAGAGACTAAAAACTGGGAAAGCATAGCATGGTGGTACTCCTTTAAAGGAGAACTGAAAAACAATAAAACAGCTTTATTTAGTGGCCCTAATTGGACCTGGAGAGGATAAAGAAAAGAAAATGGATGAAAGACATTAAAGGAGCTGCGGTCCTGTCACGCTGTGGCTAATCACTGTCTCTCTGCTTTGTCTTCCTGCTCACTGTCTTAGCAAAATGGCAATGGGAGTCATGACTTACAAACCGCAGTACCACACACTTCAGACAGCAGAGGTGTCAACAGAAATAAACCCAGATCTTTTGTCAGCAATCCTGCAGACTCCCACCACTTGTGACAACGAAGAATTGATACCCCCTAACAGGATGTTAAGGATGCTAAAACACAGGTGCTGCACAGTAACAAGGGTATGTCCTGACAGCCTCTCACAGATCCCTGAGGCTCACGCTAAGTTCCTTATAGGCTGACCTGCCATTACAACAAGTTATACAGGCAAAGATCCCTCCAACATCTTTAGGTATGTCACCCACAGTAATAGCCACAGGAACAACAAACAACGAACATCACAGGCTTCACGAAGGGAACAAGGAGCAGGGCAGCTCCGTGTCCCAGACTGCCCTCAGGAGAAGGCTGTGGTATTCCCTCCCCGTCACAATTTGGTCTCAGCTGGAACTTTACACATGCAATAGGCTCTTCTCTGGCTAACCTTTCCCTTGCAAAGAATAACCATGTTTTTTAATGAGCCTCCCAGCTTAACACTGCTCCCACAGCTTGTGTTCCACCATAGCCGAAGTCATAATAAGTGGTAGTGTTTTCACATACTGCATTTTCGTATGCACACGCTGCATGGAAATCCAGACCTTTCCCACTAGGGACACGTCTCTTCACACTTGGAGAAATGCAGCATGCAACTCATTTTTTCTTTTTTTAGGTCCCCTTGCTGTCAGGATTTGAACTCAATATGAATTAGCTTAGAGGTAAGGAACAAAAGGTTTACAAAAAAAACCCAACAATTTGGGATGCAGATAGACATGGAATTCTCTAACACTCAGAATTATTAATAGATCTTAACTGCATTATATGATGAAGAAAGCCAGCACCTCACTGGCTCCTCCAGTTATTTCGAGTTTGTCAGCATAGAAATCATCCTTTCAATATGAAACATGTCATCTCTGTTCTGCATGAAAACAATACTACCACACTGAACAGTTCCAGAGAGAATGTTTTAAAAAGCTCTTTCCTTCACTGTGTAAAGTAATTTCTCACTTCTGCTAAATGTTTTATTGTCTATTTTATTCCCTCTGCCAGCACATGAGCCTTCCTACCAGAAAAAGATGCATAACATGAATAGTATTCAGTTCTGGGAGCACTTTGGAAAGATTTATTCATATCGACTCCCTCAATTATTTCTTTAGATCTATTTTTAATCACAACCTTAAAACAATGAAAGTACTATTAAACAATATTAAGCAATATTTTAGTGTGACTGTAACTTAATTTTGTAGCTGCAGCAAGAAAATCCATTTGCACAACTCTGTTTCTATGCTTAGCTATTTTATGCTGGTATCACCCTTTAACCTCAGAATGAACAGTGGTCCTCCTTTCATGATCCTAATTTTCAACGCCTTGCTATTAATAGTTGAGTTTCATATGGGTAGATGTACAAACTCTTTATATTGGTACATTTCATACTCAGGCATGGGCCATTATTACATGTCTCAAATCTCCCTGCAAAAGTTCCATGGCACACAGGATATTCTTTTTACTGTTGGCTATGATCTCTTTTTCCTTCGAAAGCCCCAAGAGTAGAGATTTAGATAAAACTCCTTAATAGGACCACGCAGACCCATATAGCACAAGCTAAAATTATTTTAGCAATCTCCTTCCCAAAGAGAATTTTTACCCTTCAGTAAGGTAACCATTACACCAACATTACTTCTGTGACAACAGCTTGCACAGACTCCAAAACTAACTCTAAATCAGCTATGAGACTTGACTTTGCAGCAATCTGCATCCTAGAAGTAGCTGGACACCACAGAAACATTAAATCACAAATCCTTGCTACTGGTTTCATTATTTCCTTACACAGCAAACAAGCTCTTTGTTCCAAAGATAGCTTTGACAAGACATCGTAATTAGACGCAAAGCAGTCCTTAGAAGAATATCATTGATGCTATTGGCATCATCTTCAACAAAACAAACAAAAAATGCTGCGCAAACTGAGTTTGTTACCTTCTTTACATATAGCTGTCTCACGAAATTACATCTGAACATTATAATTATGTTATTTGTATTATCATGCAGTACCAGACAATGCAATTACTATTGATCTCCACATTATCATAAAGACAGCACGTATTTCCTAATTACATCTTTTGCTCTCACATTTAACAGTGGGTTTATAATTCAACATATTCCTAACCATTATGTTAGTACTTGATAGCTATATCATATTAATTTCTCAGAGTATGATTTGTTTTGATCAAATTTCCACCAGTCCTTCCAGAGGTACAGCTTATACTGCTTTTGCAGTAAAGGACTTCTGAGAACATACCATGGCTTTTTAGAAATAACTCTAATCTTTTCTGACCACTATAAATGGTGGGAAATCTATCCCCACGCTCCATTCACATTCACATTTTCTTTTCTTTTGTTATTTGAATGTAAACACTTCCTTACTTAAAAGTCGTACATGTATCTATTGCATATTTTTTCTCTAAATTCTATTAAATCTCTAAAGTACAAGTTATACAAGTTCCTCAAAACCACCACAAATTTTCTTCAACCATAGAACAGATGTAAGTAACTGTAATCAGAGAAACAAACAAGTATGCACCAACACCACTTAACTAAGGTATCTATTAGATACACTAACTTTAAGTACTCTCAGAGCACACACAATTTATACGCATTTGTTTTCTCTAGCAGCAGCTCTCTACTTAGCTGCATATAATAAAAATGCTTTTTGCATTTTTATTGCCTAAAAATACATATATTTTAATGTGGATACAACCTCCACGTTCTAAGTATGAAAATAGATGTTGAAAACATAATTCATTTTTCATATTTACTCAATTTCCAGCTAATTCACGCATCTCTTTTGCATTTCAATAGGCAATATCAAAATCTGAAAAAAGATACAGAACTAACTTCTACTCAAGAACAAAAATGTAGGTATGTATCAGTAATTACATAAGCAATATAATTTTTATTACATTTGCCAGCGTGGAACCCTAACTCTTAACATTATTAAGTACAACACCTTTTCCAATTCTAACAATGACATAAACCAAATGCAAGAGGAATGACTCCTCTATTAGCAAGATTCTCGTAACTTCAGATGGAATAAATGTGAAAGATAAGGTACTTACGGTGAATTCACAGAAATCAATGCTATCGAGGCTTTTGCTTCTGTGTATTCTCCCTTTTATTCTTCTTAAAGAAGGTTTTCCCTGACTTACACTACAGGTAGCACCATTGGGATTTTCGGAAGATGGAGTTACCCTGCCAAACAAAAAGAGATCCATATCAGACAAAGAATATATTGCTTTATTTTATATCGCTTTATTTTATATCGCATTTTTAATATACAAGTAAAAAAAATGTGCAAGGGTGATATCACAGGGTTCTCAATCCAACCTTTAATATTCCAACAGGCAGCACCAACTTAAGATAACAAAAGATGCGGAAACATAGCTCCCACTAAATCCACCACTGCTTACAGATTGAGTCATCTGTACGTTTTCTGCACTGATGTAAAAAACGTCAGAAAAAGTACAGAGAAACACTTAACTTTTGGAAACCTAAAAGGGATATTTTTCACTATTAATTCAATTTAAAAATTGTGTCCTGTGATATGTGTTGCTGTCTGTTGGTTAAATCAATGGGAGCCTGGCAGAACTTGGCTTCTGACCTTTTCCAGTTTACGCACTAATGGCATTTCAGCTGCTCTAGCAAAGAATGATGGTGAGAAATAACAAAATGAAAAGGACCTATTACAGCTGTAGAGGTAATTAAAATATAGTTTTTAAGGTTTTTCATCACATTGGTCACCTAAATATAGTTCTAAAAGGAGCTTGCAATTGAAAGACTTTGAGTAAGATCCCCATATTTCAAGATTGCTGAAAGTTGTTAATGAGTAAATCTAAGTGGGGTTAACAATTAACTAAATATAATAAGTATCAAAAGGTCAATATTTTAAATGCAAAATAGTCTCCAGTCAGTCTGACACCACATTAGGAAAACGAGTGCTGTCTTTCAGCAAATCTGTGCACCTAAAACGCTAAGTCTTCTTCTGCAGGTTTATGTTTCTTCTTTTCCTCAGCTGCAGGCATGAGGCCACCAAAACGTGTGCACACATATACCCATACACATCTTTTTTGCATTGCCCAAGGCTGTAGACAACAACATTTCAGTGATTTTCCCTGTAACCATTAAGATTCTTATATATTTTTGGATTTCTCTTTTCAAAGTTGGAATTAATGGCTCCAGTATGTATATAAATGCTTTTACAAACGAAGAGGACAGGTGTGTGCCTTTAGAGGTACACAACACCACCAAGAGATGTTGCATAGGGTGGGCCATGCTAACACTTGAAACACAAAATTCCAAGTACAAAATACAAAATACCCAGGCTGAATATACTTGTGTGAGTGGGGGAACCCTGGGGTCTGCACCGTTTCATGGCTGGAATAAAACATCCCTATGCACATTTATAAGAGGATGGAGAGACAGAAGTCATAGGAACAACATTTGCAAATAAAAAAAAGGAAGTGATTTTAAAATTTCTCGTTTAATTTACAAAGGCCTTCATTTTTGTTGAATTGCTGTGATTTCCAAATTAATATTTTTCCCTTTGGGTTAATTTACTCCTGAACTTTCAACTGCAAGGAAAGTAAATTTTCTGAATCGTTACATAACTAATATTCAGAAATGCATAAACTTCCTGCTCAGACAGCACCAGATTTTTTTGGTGAAATTATTTATGGGGTAAGTTCTGAGAAGGACGCCAGGCTGCTATTGCAATGGAACTGTACACAGAAACCAAATCAACACCAGGGATTTCCTGCTGAAACGTCTTAAAGAATCATAAAAACAAGCTCCCAAAGAAAGTCAGCTGCTCTGTGACGACTCCTGTTCACGGACAAGAAGTGACATTTACGCTGATCGTACATTTTGACTGTATGAATGTCATTCGGACACGTTACGGAGCTCTGCAAACATTTCTGATAAAGTTATTCCAAATGTACTCAATCCAACCACATGCTGACCATGGAGCCCACAAAGAGATCCACTGCCTTCACTACAGTTATGTCTGGATTTATTTTCCCCCCAGAAAATCTGTCAGGGTTGCCTATTTCAACACTTGTCACCTGGGTCATTAAGTCCTCACCTGTGCCTCCATCCAATTAAATGCTTAATAACTTAATAATGACGTTCTTCCTCAGATTTAATAGAAATATTTTTGAACAACCGTAAGCTGCAGTGGGCTTTTCTTAATTTTCTTTTCTATTTCAAACCACTCAGTCTGGGGCCCTTAGATGCATATTTATTTAAATGCTAAGTCTTTTAATGTTTTCTCATACTAAGAAGCCTTAAAAAATGTATAATAAAATAACGTGAAAGAAAGCCTGTAAAAATAACAAGTTAATCAAAGTCACACAGTTTTTACAAAGAACTAAACTAATGATGCACTTTGAAGGCCCTTCTACTCACAAGGTCCCTTCTTTAAAGGCACTTGGAAAAAAATGAAAAAGAGAGCAGAACTTGCTGCCCCTGGAATCCATCTGTCATTTCATTCTGATGGAGAACAAATAACAGTGGTTATTTACTAGCTTCTATAGTTCCAAATCCCGCTTTAAAAACCATGTTTAACTTTCAAAGTATAACTTCATGGGAAGGAGTATCACGATTCAAAGACTCACTTTTTTTATAACATTACTAACTTCAATAAAGCAATATTTAACCAACTAAAGTAAAATCAAATCAGTAGCATCAGTGGAAATCTTGAAGCTCACTGTTATAAGATACCCACAGGTACAGAATGGTGCGTTTTTGACTTTATGGTTGATGGGGAAGCTTTGGGGCAGGAGTAAAGAAATGAAATGCCAGCTCCTCCAGTGCCTCTGCTACTCCTCTAGCTTTAGCAAAGGGAGGATAAAAAACCGGAGACAGAACTGGATCTATGACACCCACCCTCCTGGAACATAGGAAGCAGCAACAAAACCCTGAAGAGTTCCAGTAACATTGGTGCAGTACAGCAATAGCAACTGATTCAGACATTAGGAAATTCCACAAGGAATAAGGCTCCAAAATGAAGACTATGAGGTTGCAAGACAAGTGGGAATATTGGTTTCAATTCACAAGACAAGCCTCAAAGTGTTTGAGTTGAAACTTATTTTTACATAGAACTGAAGGACAGATTTTTAAATTCTTCTTACTTTTCTATCTTGCTTTCTGTCTCCATCATTTCCATTGCAACTTGAGAAATAGAGTTGTTCATTTGTTTGCTAAATGAGCACTGAAACTACCATGTCATACTATGGTTTTGGCGTCTGAACCTCAAGTTAAAAAAAAAAAAATAAATTAATGAGTGTTGCTACATTTCATTACATCTTTCCTTCATATTTTCTTTGTGTTATTTAATTAATAGAAAATTAGTAAGAGAGCTGCTAAATCACTGGCTGTAATACAGGCGCATAGAGGAACTATCACCAGTTAAGGCAGGAAGATTTCTTCTTTTAAAGTGTCTGCAACTCATCAACCACTTCATGCAAGCACTCTTGATTCAAAGCTTAAGAATGAGATCTTGAGAGAAGCCTAGACACTTACAAAGTTGACACCAGAGCTCTGAAAGGAGTGGATGATTCTAGATGCCTTGTTGGAAATGACCTGGTTTTGTTTATCAAAGAATGTCCTCAGTATTCTGTGGAAACATAAAAGCTTTCTAACATGGCTCATCCAGGGATTCCCAAATCAAGGCACACCAATTCTGGAAATTTTGTTCAGTAAAATGGAATGACTTTGTAAATCCCACCTTGAGCCAGAGACTCTGGTTTATTCTCCACAATTCTTACAACAGTTACACTGACCTTGCTGGTTCCTGATCAGATATCAGATTACATAACTGTGACTGAATTATTTCTCAAGTTGGAAAAATAAGCAAAAACATGAAGACACGTCCAATGTCTGTGCTCCACTGATGAATGCATGAGTCTAACAAAATATTAGCCAAAATTTACATCAAAGTGCACTGTCAACATTAAGGACTAATGCCTCAATGCACACTATAATATAATCAGATGTAATCTATGTAAACATACCTCAGTTATTATTAAAAACTATACTCATATTTTACTTGCAGACAACTACTATTTATAATGAGCTTCAACATTACCTAACATTTTTTTACAGTTCTATTTTGGCTGAAATAGCTAAACTAATGTCATGTTAATTTTCTAGAGAGAGCAGTTAGACTCAAGAGACTTTAAAGCTCATTATTTAGTGATTTAGAGTTCTGTACAATTTTATAGAGCAGTATCTGAATAATTGAATAATTTGTGGACTGAAACAATTTCTGTATTTGGTTTCTGAATATAATATAGAGAGAACAAATCTTTGGCAAATATATATCCTCAACAAGACTCAGTGTCATAATTAATCACTATGACTCTCATATCCTGCAAGTTGTCCACCCATCTCATTAAAAAGTGCTGAGGTATCTGTAGCAAATGGTTACTGCAGGTGGTCATGCGAGTCTGAAACTTCTACCTCTAGTAGTTTCACAGATCTCTATTGAGAAATGTGTGAATTGTCTGTAATTGTGTCCGATGAGAAGACAGGCTTCCCCACTATGACAGAGATGTCTGCTGGGTGCAGCTGAATGTGGCCAGTATGCCTCCTGGCTCCAACAAACTGTGGAAAAGCTGAAAATCACTCCCGCTTGCCTGGAAGACCTAAAATTTATAGTCATTCAGTGTTAGTTTTTGATTTAAAAAAGAAAAGAAAAGCCTAATATGAAACAATCACTGGTAACCCTGAACAGTCCCCCACTGCGAAAAATATTTGTATATCTCTGCAAATATCTTCACTACTAAGCACAGCTTCCCACCTTCATCAGAAAAAAAAAGAAAGTATCAATTAATTTACATCACCAACAAATCTTTACAGTGGGCTAAACTGAGACTGCTATTCCCGTTTCAAACAAGTATTAACAGAAGCAATAATCACAAATGGATAGCATCCATTCTGGTGATCTGTGTTTTTCCACATACTTCTGCAGCCACACCCACGAGGCTGAATCTTCGATGCTTTATTTCTCTTATACACAAATGACATTTTCCCATTATTTGCTTTTTCTAGCTATGTTTCTACACAGAACATAAACTAACAGTGACACTTTTCTCCCTAGGGATGGTCCTAATGATAAAACAGGCATCCTTCGCTATGAGCCTGAACTTTCACATCCGACCCCAGCCTGAACACAAACACTCAACCAGGCGTTCAGATCAATGCTTAATGCCGACAATGATTGCGGGCAAGTTTACTCATATGCTTAAAAATAAATTTGCCCATGCACATCTTACAAGCAGCAGCTATCGTTGACATGCAGGCTGCCAAACCACACACTCACTTAACAACAGCACCAATCAGACCCCGTCAAAATGCAAATTCTGCATTACACTGCTACTGCAAGCTTCTCTGTAACCTAAGGATTACTTCAGACAACTACCCATCACTGTAAAAAGACACAGAAACGTCACCACGGAGAGCCTCAGCCATTTCCATAACATTCTTGGTAACAAAAACCCATCAGTAACTGAGCTTTCTGCCTTTTCATGACTTACACTCTTTTGCATCATGGAGAGCCAAAGGGAGCAGACCCAAGCAGAGCAAGCCTTTCAAAGTAGAGGTAAATGCTTGAAGACACACAAGAATATCAGTGGGAATTATTAAAGCTGCTAGAAAATATTCTGGGGTTTTGTTTGTTTTGGGGTTATCTTCCTTTTTTTCTTTTTGGCTTGCTCCTTCTTCCTTTGGGAGAGAAACATGATTGTCAGTGTGGTAAGAAATTACTGTGCATTTCCATTGCTCCCCTTAAATACATTATTTATCGTTTCCTATTCTAAAAGCATTTCAGCTGTAGATATTGGTATTTCTGTAAATACTGATGTCAGTTTAGTGTTTAAAGGTGCTCCCAGGTCAGCAGTTCTTCTTGAGTATATCAGCTAAGGTGCTGACCCATGCTGCTCTCACCCATAAAAATAATAATAATAAAAGCTATCCCAGATGTTGACCAGTGAAGTTCTGGGTTGTCTTATCATGGTGAAAGAAAGTGCCATACAGCTTTCAAGGTGCAAACCAGCATATCCCCAATTTTTGATTCTGCTTCTCTAATAACTGCTCCAGCGAAATCTCCATCCCAGAATGAAGGTTTTACAATTTGAAAAACTCTGTGAAATAACCTATTTCACAATAGAAATTAGAAATTCAGAAAGAAATAATAATTATGCAGCCTTTGTAACTGTTTTAAACATAACGCATCATGTAAAGCCCTACTTCAGGAGAAATAAAGGTAGTACTCCAAAAAAGTATTATACAGCCTCAGAAAAGAAAATCAGTCCAAGAAGAAGCTCATCACAGCCTGCAAGCTTCTCATATTGCCTCAGCCCTGAGCTGGAAGGAGGATCCTGCTCTGAATGAAGACAGTTTATTGACTTGTTAGACTCTGCTAACTGGCAGCATTATGACAGCACTTTTTTGCATCCAGATACAGCAAGACTGTTAAGAACATCCTACTCATCTCATTTGGTTCCTATGTATTAAATTACAATGCCTCACAAACACAGGTCTGAATCAGCAGCTCCAGACTCCAGCAACCTCCTTCATCACTAGGTCCAACACATTACTGCCTCCGGCAAACCTCACCATAAAATGACCCAGCTCCACATTAAGTGCAGTCAAATTTCCATCTACACCACTTCCCACAGTAAGCCTGCAGCACCTGTTTTGGACCGTTTTCTGCTTTATACTCAGACAGTTTACACCAATTTATTGTTAACTCATCATGAGATGTGGGTATCCACCTTTTTTGTTTCTTTGTTTTCATTCCTAACTCTGCGTTTGTACATCAGGGACAGAACTTGGATTCTGGGGAGGAAAGTAGAAAGAAATTGGAGTGACAGATGCTCCATAAAGAAATAAACCACTGCTGTTACCTTTTTCATTTTCATTCAGTAGGATTCAGGTGGATTATCTCAACCAACAAAAAGATGAGTATCTTAACCCTTTTTTATTAAATTACGCCTTTTGCTTCCACTTTCAGTATGTACCAACATATCAAAGACTTTATTAATCTGACTGGTTAAACAAAATGCTTTTTTGTTGCTGCTTTCTTTTAGCTAAATAAAAACAAATGAAAATCAGCATCCATTAATTACAAAATTGGTCGATTATACATTTAGTTTATGCTTCTTGGAGATTCTCAGTGATTCAGTACTGGAATGCACTTTTGCTTTCTGTGTTGGAAATATACTCTAAAATCACATTGATTCTAGTAATAACAGTATCTATTCTCATCTCTAATGTTCACTTTTCCTTAATGAATTATTTGACACAGACTAAGCTCAAAAAAAAAACCAAACTAAATGATAAAGTATCCCTAAGCATTTCTCTAAATGCAGCAGAGAACAGTAGTTCATACATGAGCATAAATTCTCATAATGCCTAATGCTATTAAAGTATATTTTCTCAAAGAAGTGCTATTTTCTCAAAGAAAAAGTGACTACATAATATCATGTCACCTACTAACAGCAACATCCTAGAGATATGCTTCCAAACCTTAAATAATCCTTAGATATCCCTAAAATTAAAAAAGAAATGATCTTATTTCTCCCTAACACTCTTAGCTAACTAAATATCCACGAAGCCTACCATTGCAGCAATACTGAGGCAAGTTACAAACGTTACGAAATGCACTGCTCTTAAAACACAGCAGTGGGGATCCACTCCACTGCTTTGATATCCCTCAAAAAGCACGGAATTTTGCCAGAAAACCAGGCAATACAGAGCTGATCTAAGTCCAGCTGCAGACATCACCTCAAGGAGTGAAGAGGGTCTTTCAGACTTTTTAAGTAAGCACATGTAAATAGCCTCACTTTAACGTGTCATAAAACAAAATGTTTCCAAGAAGACATAGGAAACAAGAACAATTGCTAGCATTCTATGACACATAATCAGACTGTCCAAAGAAGTAACGTATCAAAGGATGTGCTGCTGCACATAGGCAAGAAAAGCACTGGAGGAGAACAGAACAGGTACGGTGGTAGCACTTTATGTAACTTACATAATCAAAATCAAACCACTGAATATACTATAAAACCTTTTGATTTGATCAAATGGAATAAACTTATCTGCATGGCAACATATTTTTGTGTAAGACTACGTTTGATCTTGTGCATTACAGCGAATAGAAATGGATTTGCAATCTGTTTCATGGCAAGATTGGGAACTAATGACAGAGCTTATTAGCTTTACATCGCTCCCGCACGGGATGCATTTCCTTGATACTGTGTGTGCTAACTGGCAATACGGGGGCACGGGGGAAGGGAAAAGCACACCGTAGAATTCAGGCAATCCTGTATTCGTTGGGGCTGCTGACATGCCAACAGCCCCGTCCCTGCAGAGGGTGTCCCTCTAAGCGGCACGACCTCCCGCGGCACGTCCCCTCGCCATGAGCATCCAAGTACAGTGAAAGAAAGCACGGGGCCACCTCCACCGGAACCACTTTGTCTTTTCGAGGAAAGGCACTCTCAGCGCGCGTTTGTTCTCGGCAGCTCCCTCGCCAAAAGCCGGAGCTCACGGACCTGCGGTTTGTCCTGACGGCACATCCCGGTGCCTCCACGCAGCCAGCAGCGGCCTGCTCCCGTCAGCGAGTGCCGGCTGCTACAGTGCCATATGCTTGCCGCTGCCCTACTCACCCACATTACACAATTACACTTCAATACATTTTTCGTAACGTATTGTTGATTCGGCCAGAAAAAAATCGGCTCGGCAACACCGACAAGCGGCCGAGGGAAAGTCCATTGCAGCATCTCGGGCCCGCGCCGCCGCCCGGCCCACCGGCCGGAGGGAGGCACGGCCCGGAGGGAGGCACGGCCCGGCGGGCTCGGGCTCGGTGCCGCCCGTGGGAGCGCCCCGCACGCCGGGCGCAGCGCCTTCCCGGCCGAGCCCCGCGGGATGCCGCGCGCGGGCCGTCGGGTCGCGGAGGCGCGGACGGCTCCCTCGCGGCGCCCCGAGGTGCCGGGAACGCCCCGCCCGGGGGAGCGCGCGGCAGCCCCGGGCCCGCGGCGGAGCCGCACGACGAAACGCGGCCACCGCCGCCCGCCCGTCCCGGCCGCGGAGCCGCCCGCCGTGCCTACTCACCACAGCTTCCTCTTTAAGGGCATCAGACTGCCCCTGTTGGAGGCGGTCACCCCTATGGCCATCTGCAAGACAGTCAGGTATTTCTGATACTTCATTTTGCCGTCGCCCCCCCTGTCCCTGCCGCGTCCCCGCCGCCGCCACCGACAGAGTCTCTCCAGCCGCTGCATGCAATCATCAAATTTTTATTTCCAGGCATCTGCCGTCCCTGCGTCGCTCCTTCCCCTCCTCCTCCTCCTTCCCCTCCTCCTCCTCCTCCTCCTCCTCCTGCCGCGCTCCCTCGCTCTCTGCCCCCCCGGCTCGCGCTCTCCTCCTCCTGCCGCACTCCCGCTATCTCTGCCCCCCGCTGACGCTCTCCTCCTCCTCCTCCTCCTCCGCCTCCCGCCGCGCTCCCTCCATCCGCGCTCCAGCTGACGCTCCCCCGCCTCCCGCCGCGCTCTGCCCTCCCCCCGGCCCGCGCTCCTCTCCTCCTCCTCCTCCGCCGCGCCGCCCGCATCCCCCCGCTCGCACCTGCCGCTCCCCGTCTCCCCCGCCGCCCCGAGGCCCCCTCCTCGCCCGCGCCGGCTCTCGCTAGGCCCGGCCTCCCCCCGCCCGCCCCGTCCCCTCTCGGGCCGTCACCCCCGCACCCCCGGCCTCCTCACCCCGCCGCTCCCGCTACCTGCGCTCTCCCCCCCGCCCATGTGGCGCAGTCGCGGCGCTGCCCTCCCGCCATCAGCGGGGCGCCATGCCGCAGCCCGGCCCTGATCTCCTTAGCGCCCCTACGGCCTCGCGCCGTCCCGATCCGATCCGTCCCCCCCCGCCCCGCGCGGACGTTCGCGGCCCGTCGGTCAGCGGAGCCGCGGGGGGGGGGAAACGCCGCGCTACCCGCCCGGGCGGCGCTGCGGAGGCGGCGAGGGGGAAGGTGAGGAGAGGGCGAGCGGCGGGGCGGAGCTGCGGCCAGGGGAAAGTGCGAAGGTGAGGGTGGGAGAGTGAAGGTGACCGGAGGATGGAGGCGAGGTGAGGGCGAAGGCGAGGCTCCGGGTGGAGCTGAGGTGAGGATGGAGGCGAGGAGGTGAAAGTGGGGATGAAGGTGAGGCGAGGCGTGCCGGGCTGACAGCGCAGGGCAGCGCTTCCAGCCGAGCCTCCTTCAGCGCGACTCGCAGCGTGAGGTGGTGGGAGAGCGGCCTCCCAAAGCAGCACTCGCCTCTGCAGGACCCGGAGCTGATGGGGATGTGAAGACCCCTAGAAAAAGGCCAGCGAGTCCACAGGAAAGAGAGGGCAGCCCCACGCACCTTTTTTTTTTCTTTTTTTCCCCACCTGACAAAAGCAGAAGCATGTCAAAAAATTAGACAGTGAAACTAAAAGTACCAAATGTTTTGTAGAGGAATGTGCACCTCTGGATTCTTCAGCAAAAGTAACTGAAAACAGAACTGTGTGGTAGCCCTACGTGTGGCCATTAGCATCACGACTTTCATTTGGTTTGTGCCCTCTTCAAGTTCTGCACTGAGAGCCGTCGAAGTCCAGCTCTTGATGAATGCTTTTGGAGTTCGTTGCAAACACCAGAGACCCACCTCTGAGCAGATATCCCTGAAATGAAAGGGATGAAATGAAAGGGAACGCGGGGCTGTTGATAAACAGCACTTGGAAATATGGCTAGAGATAGCTGGTGGCTGTGCCCTGCCAAGAAGCTCCGAATTATCCTTAATTCACATCTGCAACCTTGTCAATCTCAAGTAACACAATAAATCCACTGAAATGGCTCTATTTTTTTCTAAGATATTCTGTAGAAGATGTTCTGATGCATATGTTGAGAGATAGTTGTTGTTTTAATGCAGAAAGTTCTTTTCGTTCCTCCAAACTGTCAGACCAGGGGAAGATTAAGGTCCCCTGATATCATCTGGAATATTTTGGCTGCTCCAGTACTCCTAAATTATGTAGACATTTTGCAGAATACACATAAGAGCAAATCCATGCCGAAGTGACAACTTCTTGTTAAGATGCTATGAAATATAAGGGCTGCTCCAAAAGTAATGCCTCCTACTTTATTATGTTGGCCCACAATGTCAGAGTGGGATGTTGGTGGTACGGCAGCAGAGGTTGAACATTCCCACCAACATTCCATTACATGTTGTTGCAGTGTGCCAGATGGCAGCAGAGGGGCAGACAGAATGGTGTCTGACATGGAAGTGCATATGAAGCAGAAGTCTAGAATTGAATTTCTTCATGAGAAAAAAAAAGTGGCACCCTTTGACACTGATTAACTCTTCCTGAAGCTTTATGGAGACCAAACAGTGGATGTGAGCACATGAGGCGGTGGGTGGTGCTTTTCAGCTGTGGTGACAGTGGGTCACCTCTGCGGATACAGGTTTTTTGAGCACTTCATGCAGGCTCTTGTTCATCACTGGTGAAAGTACATAGTTAATGGTGGTGTTTATATTGAAAAAGACTGAGAAAGATAAAAATTTTCTCTGTCAAATAGTGTTCTTGTACTCTTTGTATGTGTTGTACTTTCCATGAAAATAAATAGGAGGCATTATATTTGAAGTGAACTATGTATAATATGCACAAATTGTAATACTTGCCTAGAATAGATGTCCCAGATGACACTGTCAACATGGAAAATATACTGTGAACAGCACTGTCACTTTGAGGCTAAGAGATGGGTATTTTGGTGATTTTTTTGTTCTTTTTCTATGTGCACTTGGACTGTAGTATGCTGTAGTACAGAAAGGTAAATATTTTACTTGTGAACATCAGATCTGAATTAGATGCGTATCATAAGAACTGTATTACTGTGGTTAATGATACGAGTGGTTTTGCATTTTCAGCTAGAAATAAGATGCATACACATTCCGTGTCAGAGATGAATTTAAAATTCACTTGCTACCTCAGTGCCCAGCCTGCACATCTATGCCACACAAGATATCACCGATGGGTCCTTTGTCTTTTGAGAGATGTAACATTAAAAGCAATGAGGGGTGGTTAAATTGAAGTGATTAGGAACATTAAAGAGGAGGAATTAATTTTTGTCTTTACATAATGACAGTAGTATACTATCTTCTATAGACGGAACTTCAAAGCAGTTTGAAAACCTGTAGATATCTTTGTTTGCCTTTGTAAAACCAACACGTTGTTTTCCCCTGCTGTTCATCCAGTCATCACTTCACTGAAAAAATACCAGTTGCCTACAGAAGTGGTGAGAGCATGAGTGTGGGCTGGATTTTGCTCTCACCACTGTTAGCAGGATGGTAGCTGCAGTATAATTGAAATATTCATTTACACTCATGCAATCCTCTTAAGAAAATCATCTGCACCTTGAAATGCTAGGAAATACTGACTTTAAGAATGATGAGACTGTGTTGGTTTTCATATCATATTTCAGTTTTAATGTTGTGCCTATTATACCTATCAGTTAGAAGAGATACGTATTATTATTATCTCACAAAGAACTTCTTGAAGTAAAAACTCAGTCTTAATTTGTTAGTAGTGGCAGAAACATCTTAGATAAAACAATCTAAGGGTTCAATGGAAGGAAATTTGATTTGAAAGCTGATAAAACAGGGAGAAGCAGCTAAGCACTGAGAGTCCAAAAATATTGCTTTTCTCATTTTTACAATGGGAGATTTGGAACATAAATTTATTTTAAACATCCATATACTAAAGTGTTAAGAAATGTGCCAACAATAGCTTGCATAAAGATTTAACATTGGAACCTGGCTACACATTCAAATCTTTATTCAACAACTTTAAGTCTGTCATATGATTCCTACTCTTCAATAAGTAGGACTTCCTAACTCTTTTTAAATTTGAAAAATAATTAGTTTTTTCAGTCAGCTCTCTAGTTTTCAAGGATTTTACTCTTAAATCTAGTTCTAATGAATTAATTTTTGTACAGTTAATGTATCGTCCATAGTTCTTCATGTGTGTTGCAGAGACCAATAAATTAAAGATATAATGTAATTCTCTAATTTTAATTGCCATTATCTCTTCTTCCCTCATACCTGTTTGTTCTTAGTTCTGCTCCATTATATATCTCTTTCAGAACACTGTTTTTTAAGCATGTGTCCTTTATATAGCTAAAAGAATAAAACAATCCTGTATTTCTTGCCTTTCAGATGAAAAGCCTGTTTTGAAAAGGAATCAGTCAGCAGCTTTCAGATTAGGGTAAGCACCCAGATATCCCTCTGTTACGTCTGAGGCTATGTGGACCCTTTAGCTGCTTAGGCCATAATTTATACTGCAGGTATCCCTTGTACAAGAGTGAGATACACTCTTCTTCACTACAAAATGCTGAAAGCTGCATATGTTTTTTGAACCTAGCATACATTTAAAAACAATTAATGTCCTATTTCATTACTTCAGTTTAACATAGTTGATTCCTTTTTTTTTTTTTCCATTACAAGACCATGCAGAGCTGTAATTGTTTCTTAAATTTATTTGCATGGGTAACTGAGCTGCAGATTTTATTTCAGGACAAACTCTGTAATACATCTATTGCTTACAGTTCCCAGTGCCATTGTTTCTTCTGAAGCCTGTCTCTTCTATGACTTCCTAATGTGCTTCTTACCTCCAGAAGAACAAACCAGTCGTTCAGAAAGTTACAATACTGGTATGATTGCTACACTTGAATAGATGTGATAGTTGGCCCAAATTCCACTCATGATAGTAAGTTTATGCTAGCATAGTGAGTCATGTAGCAGATAGATGGACAGGTCCTGAGGAGGTGGAGATTAATGCCAGTGTGCGTGATCTGGTCTTGACTCTTGCCTTGGTGTTTGTAGGAAGTGGGCTGTTGTCAACAGTAGGAAGCAGATAGGCTGCCACTGAGAGCACACTATTGATGCACTGCACGTTGCGAATTCCTATCAGCTGCAAAGCAGCTAAGAATCATAGAATAATAGAATGGTTTGGGTTGAAAGGGAACTTTAAGATCACCTAGTTCCAAGCCCCTGGTATAGGCTGGGACACCTCCCTCTAAACCAGGTTTCTCACAGCCCCATCCATAATAATAAGGGAGCATAAAAGTGTCCTAACATAGGCTTCATCCTAAACTACGGTCTGTCTACTTTTTTTTAATCTTAATATTGTCAGAGTAGGAGATTGAAGGTAGTGCAATCTTTTATTTGCATTTTAGAATTGTTTTAACCTTTAACTATATAGCTTTAGCCTACATAAAAAAGGGGCTTTTCATAACATTGTCCATTCCATCTATTTTTCAATACCATTGCTACAGCGTAGATGGAATAATTGATATTTTGTTTGTTAGAATATATCTGTTCTCCTTGCTGATTTTTACTCTAATGATTGATTAAAAAATCTTGAGATATGCATGTTGAATTCTGCTCT
This sequence comes from Perdix hodgsoniae, assembly GCA_035772895.1. Taxonomy (NCBI): domain Eukaryota; kingdom Metazoa; phylum Chordata; class Aves; order Galliformes; family Phasianidae; genus Perdix; species Perdix hodgsoniae. The sequence continues at coordinate 6,870,824 of JAPSGF010000010.1, forward strand.
CCTGTGGTATTTCGTATGATTCGAGAACTTTTTATTACACAACTCCATTGGTGAAGTGGCATTGTAACATCCCAGACCGTGATGCTACACTTACACTGAAACATGACTTTAGACTACTGATCTCCAAATAGACTCCAATTTAATCTAAATCTTTCCCTTTACCAGAAGAGTTATTTTTCTGCATTACATTTTAGTATACTTCTGTTAATTTTCACAGTATTACTTTTTAGGACTAGTTCTGTTAATTTTCACAGTTGGTCAATTATAATCATAATATTAATAAAGATTCCCTTTTGCTAACAACATTAATGCAGATCCTTCAGGCAAGACAGCTACTGAAAAAGATTTTCTTGCCATTTCAATGTCATGTGTAGGCTTCGTATGTCCCACTTTCTTTCCAGAACAAAATATGCCTTAGAATCTACAGGTACATCAGATTTGGAGACCCCAGTGCTTATTTTCTTCTTCCTCAAATATCTTCACGAAATTAATGTATTTTATTTAACTTCAGATTGTCAATAATAATAGGTTTCTTAGAATATGCTATTAACATTTTAAAAGAAGCTTGCAAGCAAGCGTCTCTGTAGTCAAAACTATTGTCCTGTATGGACAGTGCCTTTCTACCGGGTCTGATGTGGAACTCCTTTATACTATTATTATCAAATTTTACAAATAAAAGTGCTATTAAAGCCAGTAATTCAAGCTAGTGCAAAGTGGATCTGTTGCCACTGTCTATTCAGTACTTGTACCTATTTCTTGCAAACTTGTAGTTCTAAGACATTATTCGGAAAAAAAGAAAAGCACCTTAAGTCAAAATTATCCAAATATCACGTTATGCCTGACAAACATGACCCTCTCACAGGATAAAATAAGCTTAATGTAGAAAAAGATAAGCGTATGCATGAATTCCATTAGTGCTCTCTGATACAGATTATTCATGTAGAAAACTACTGGAGGGAAGAAATCACCAAGCGCACAATTTCAGTGTGAGATGCAACAGAAGAAGAAGCGTAAGTAGCATCACTTCCCATAAAAGATTCTAAGAAATAAATTACCATCTGCAACACATCACAACTTTGGTACACAAAGATCTAATTAATTAGTCTTGCTAACTGCATATTGTTAGAGCTGAGAGAGTATGTAATTCTGATGTGACTTTGCTATCGTTCTGGAAGGTAGAGTTGCTAGTAGCTTCCCTTTTCAGATGATATGCCCAATGGGAAAATCTCCAAGCACACAACACTTAAAAGAAAAGGGGAAACTACAAAAAGCAGGGAATAATGATGGTTCCTTGAAGTAAGGGTGTGGCATTCTGAAAGCAAACAGACAAACAAATAATTAAAAGTTGGAGTTGTATTTCTGAATTGTTGAACTGTTGTGGTAGGCATTATAGAACCTTTGTGAAAAAATAAAGAAGACCAATTCATGAGACTGTACTCAATTGTCTAGAAATAATCCCTCTCTACATTTCCTTTACATTTTAAAATTGGAATAGTGAGTTCCAGTGCGTGGTAGCTGTACACATCAGGATAAATAAATCGAAATGAGAGAAGGTATTACTAAAGTTTCAGGAGCTTCTTGTGCCAGGAAATGTATGCGTGCCTCATTTTATGAAGTGATAGTAATTCAGACCCTGATTTAGGTTCATTAATATCTTTGTTTAAATCCTAATGGAAATGTTTCCACATCCATGGGACTGTAAAGCCCAAAGGCCAGCTGGATGTTGCATGAATATGTTGAAATGGTTCAGAATGTGGGATGAAGGCTGTTTTATATGTCGAGTTGCATATTTGTACTCTTACTATATGTATGAAACCTATTTTTCACTTCTGGGAAATAAGTCATTGTCACTACAATCTGTATGACTTTTACACTATACAGATAATCAGATTACCAGTACGGCAAGAATTAATGTAATAGGATTTACTATAATTAGAGTCAAGTACACAGTAATCTACAATGAAAGGAACACAAAACTATTAGAGAAGATCATTAGAGGGATATTGTTTATGCTAATAATTTAACTTTTTAAAAACTTGCTGTCTGATTTTAAGAGGAATTTTTCTTTGACAAACTTTGATCAATCAACTCTACCCATAAGTAATTAGTGATAGTTGAGTATTACTCTTGTCAGGCACGGGAGGAGTGGAACTAAATGAAAACATGAAACTGGATGAATGCAAGCTACTTTTTTCATTGTCCATTCTGAATAAAAAATAAAGTGACAAGAAGAAAAAAAGAGCATAAATGATAAACTGGTGATAAACAAGGCTTTTAAGACATAGATGAAATAGTCACATTTTAACTTACAGTTTTAAGCCCACAAGAGCTCAGTACTTGTCAGTATCAATATATGCCAAATGTTCCTGTTATTTCTAAGTAAGGAAACATCCGTGAAGTTTTGATGCAGATTGCAGATCTGGCTCTCAAATGATTATACTGTTTTTATATACCAATCTGTTGTAACATCCTGATGGATCATAAAACTTAAGATAATAAGCTCAGCAGGTGGGAATTAAGAAATGAAAAGCTACTGGAAGATAAGCCTACTAACTAAAGCTTGATACTGCAGGGAACCTTTTTATGACTGTTTGGGGTGACGTGATGAAAGGATGACCACAAAAAGTTTCAGGATGTCTTCCTAAGATTCAATCTAGCATCCTAAGAGGCATCTAGCAGATAGATGGACGGGCCCTGAGGAGGTGGAGGTTGATGCCAGGATGTGTGAGTTGATCTTGGCCCAAGCCTTGGTGTTTGTAGGTGGGAGTAGGCTGTTGTCAATGGAGGGAGACGACTGGCTGCCACTAGAGCATACAGGTGCAGCTGTACACTGGAAGCTCCCATCAGCTGCAGAGCAGCTAAGAATAAGGGAGTGCAATGCTTTCATCCATAGTTAGCTTCTGCCATAGCTTAGTGTCATGGTATTCTATCCTGTGAGAAACAGTGGGTTGGATTCAAAATCCAGTAGGGAGTTACAGTGTGTATCTTCAAAATTTTGTGATCCAATCCAATTTTGAAGACCAAAAGTTATTCATGCTGTTAAGAGTTTGTAAGTTTAGATGTTTTAGTCACTGCATTTTTAGTTTTAAGAAAATAGCAGAGGTAGCATTCCCAACATTCCAGAAAAGTAAAGCTCTCCCATTATGTGTGAGTGTGTAAATATAAATATCAGCTTAAAGGAACTCTGGAGACAAAAATTTAAAAATGCTTCAATTTTTGAAAGCCTAATTCAGAATATGTGCTTTATCTTTGGCTGGGTATCCCACCAATCTTGCTCATTCTTGAAAATATTGTCCCAAATAAATACAAAATGAATGTACAACTTTTTTTTTCAATACAACAATACAATTAAGGTTTTAAATATGTCATTAACAGTTGAATTACATTCAGGAATATGGAAATTATGTACATAAGTTTTTCTCTGTGGTTTCCTTAGTCTCTAATCTAATATATCATGAAGAATGGTTCTGTTCATTACAGATATAGGTATCTTTGAGTAATTAATATACTTTCTCTACTTCAAATTTGGCTACTAAACAGATTTAAAAGCTTTTTTTACTAACTGGTGTTCAGACTTCTCCAGCCTCCAATAATTTGTTTATAAACCAGGAAAATTCATGTGCAGATCAACAATCTTGCTACAAACCTGATTTTTATAACAAATAAGCAATTTTCTGCCCTCTTCTTCAGACACAATCAATTCTATCTCCTCTTCTGCGCTGCAGCTATTGCTACTTTTGGCATAGGTAATCTGGCTCCAAATTTGCTGTGAGTAGACTATTTTTTTTTAATTGCCCCTGTATAAAAATAAAATTGCCTTTATGGCACTCTTGATATTACACTATCAAATTGCATAATGCCTCACATCCTGGAAAAAAATGCATTAATAGCAGAAGGGAGAAAGAGGAGAATTAAGCAACTTACTTAAGAATTAAGAGGAGAATGAATAACTTACTTAACACAGTGCACAGAGTTTTTTTTAGTTTGTCTGGTTGGTTTGGTTTCTGTTCTTTGTTTTTTATTGTGTTTTTAAGCTAAAGAATTAGGTGAAGTAAATAATGCACTACTAAAATTTTGTCTAGTAAGGTGAGCAGACTTAAATCACCTTTTGCTGTTATTGCAGCTTATTTGACATTTTTCTGATCAGATCAGCTTTTCTTGATTTGTTTTAAGACGCTGGAATTACAGAAATATATACAATAGCGTATTTTACAGAATTTTATTCCTCTAACTTAAAATCCATGGTCACATTAGTGCTCTTTTAAATCTAAATATTTCTAATTTCTAGGATGTTCCAAAAATAAATCAGCAAAATATGTTAAAAGAAGTTATGCCTTAATACTCTGTCCTTGAACCCTGAACAAAGAACTCTGTCCTTGTGCTTTGTTTCCTTCTTATTATCTAACACTTTACCTGAAGCATACAAAGCATGAGCAAGACCCTGTTAGGGTCGGATGTACCCAGAGGGCATAAAATAATAGGGCTTCGCTAAAGTCATCATTTCATACCACGTGATGGTCTAGTAGCATTGTTCAGTCCATGCATTTTGGCGAATGTTGGAAGCAGTGTTTACAGTGAGTGTTTTCCTGGAGCTGACCTGAATAGTTTCTGTCCCAAGGTCTATCAAGCTGTGATCTGCACTGCTACAGTGCCAACATACACTGCGTAACAGTTACAGTGTAATTACTCTTCTCAGTATAACCTGCAACCTTTTTTCTCATGATACAACAGCGGGCTTCAGCGCTCACTTGCTATCTTGCCAACCAAGCAATTTACCCACCATCTGCATGTAAAGAAAACCCAAGTAGTTATGAAACTGTGCGTGCTTCTTACTCAGCGTTGTATTTTTTTGGAGCCGTACATTGACTTTCCAGTCTTTGAAACGGCAAGACAGGATGCAAGAAAGCAATGAGAAGCAAGTTCTCTTTTTTATTATTTTAGTTCTGGTTGAAGAACCTTACTTTTAAATTCTGTGAAAATTCCTCTAGTGTATACAAAGGACAGTCTTTGGAAAATAGCTAACAGATCCATAAATAGAGATTGTACTGGCATCCTAAATAGTTCTGCAAATCTGTTTGGCTTATTGCAGTACTGCAAACTCTTTCTTAGAGCCATCTGTACTGCTACTGAGATCTGAAAAACAGAGTACACAAAAGAGACCATTGTTCAGTGGATGGTGAGCAAGGCTACCCTCAAACTTCCTTCACTTATCTGCAAACCCACTGTCCAAGCCACTCTAGCATACACATTACTCTCACTCCCAAACTGCAGAAGCTGAGCTCATTTCATTGAACAAAGTCAGCTGACCTTTCACACAGAGCTAATGGGATATTCTCCCACCAGAATTTTGGCTAGACGTGAGTGACAAACAAACAGAATTAAGTGGTGACTGGAAAAAAAAAAAAAAAGCAGTGAATATACAAATGGAAATAAGGAAATCAAGTTTCATGTCTGCTCATGTAGCCAAAAATAGTGTTTCCACCTTTGTGAGTGACTTCACAAGTAGCTGAAGATACCTTTTTTCAGCACGGACAGTTTGAAAGTACCTTAGTGTTACACTGCTGGTACAAGAAAGTGTGTGGACCTCTGAAGAAGACCATTACTTGCAAGTAGTCACTGCAAAACGTATTCAGTCTGGTAGTCTATGCATTTTACTTTGACAGCAGCAATAAACCACAAACTCTGCAACAGTTTATACGGAAGGTTCCCTGTGAAGCCGAAGTCAAAGACTAAGGTGGGTCACTCTGCATTTGATTCACTCCTTACAACAGATAAGTTTCTGGTTATCTTATCATGTAGAAACCATACATTCCATCTGTTGAGCATTTATGAAATGCTGTTATTATGGTATCCACACCATGAATGAAACAGAAATCATTTCTGCTTTGGTTTCCTGTATTTTCACGCGAACACATCTCTAAGTACTCCATATTATTTTTAAAAGCCATCTTACTATTGCAAGTTCTGAAAGCATGTCTCTCTTAGCATTATGCTGGACCTGATGATGAGATATAGTAAGTACCTTCAGTTACCAAAGGCTTCTGTGCATTTTTACAACATACTGATATTTTACCAGAAGGAAACCTTCCAGTGACTTATGCAGCACTGATACCAGCAGTTTCTGAGGGGTGGAAAGCACAGTAAGAAAAATCATCCAGCATAGAGGCTCAATGCAGTTTTCCAGTAGCAAGGAGAAAAAAAGCTGTGTATAAGCATTCTGATGCTATTCCAGCTGTAAGGAATTTTATTCTTTTCATGAATTTAAAATCAGGATAATACCAATGTCATTTCTTAGTTACTCTTCCTCCTGCTTGGTGTAGAAATCTGACATCTCATGACAAATCTAATGCTCCAGAAGCTCATCTTCTCTCTGGTGAATTATATTGCAAATATAACCAAATTCAAGGTCATAGCTAAGAATCCAAGTGAATATGATTAAATTAAATATAATGCATAGAATCTCATTCCCTTTTCTGTCATCTTCAAATTTATACCTGCCTCATTGAAAGAGTTCAATGGTGAATAACACCAAACTTTATACTGATGAATTTCTGGAGGAGTTGACTGTAAGAGTTCTTTAAACCTTCACGAAATCTTAAGGCTTGATTTGCATTCTCTTTGCTATTGGTCTTGTACAGTACAAAGAACTTCATTTTGAGAGGTATTGCTTTTCTCTTTACAAATGCATTGTCATCCTACTGTACAAATAACAATTATCTGTTAATACACCTAACACACATGGATGACAGACATTTCTGCTTTAGTATATAACATTACTTAAAAAGCTTTCCACTTCTTATCCTTCTAATCTACAGTACATACACTTATCACCTTTTGTCTCTTTCTGTGTTTTCCTGAATCTCATTAGCAAACTTTATTCTAGGAAATGGTCATGTGCCATTTGAACTCAACTGCCCTTCACTAGATGAAACAAGGCCTTATTTTCTGCTATTTTATATTGACACCTTTAATACATGTTCTTAATATTTGCTTGTTTTCTAGCTACCCTTAAATAGAAGGAAGTTAGTAAGGAAATTACCCATATAAAATTCCCATAGATTTTCTCAAAACTTCTTCCACAGGCCCAATATTTATCTTGAGACATTTCTAGATCATTGCAGCTTTTGATGTGCTGTTATTTTGATTCTTCCCCCTTCAATATCATAAGCTAAATTTTCCTTTGCAGTCCATGGAAGCATTCTAAGAACAGCTAGATTCACCTCCTATCACCTGCGCAGCGTGGCAGTGCTCCCATTTGTTCAGCAGCAGCCCTGAAGTTGCTGATACATTGTGCTGTGCATTTGACTGCAAAGCCAACTTCTGGAAGAGGTGAACTCCTCCATCCTCAAATAATATTCCTCCATCCTATTACTTTATTGTGTTTTTCAGAGACTGCTAGCTACTGTAGTGTACATAGTTTGTTGGTTTTTTTTAACACACTCTTTTCAGCCCAGATAATAGAAGAATTCCATCACCTGGCTTGCATATGCCATGTTTATATGAAAAAGATTTGGAGATGGTTTGTGAAAATATTCTTCACGTTTTCACATTTGTTTGTAGTGGATGTGTATTCCACTTGCCCATATTTCAGTAATAACTACTGGGAAAGTTATGAGGAAATTCACATAAGGAACAGAGAAACATTATTAAAGGGATTAACAATCCCAGGAAACCAAACAACTTGGAAATGATATTTTAATTATTGCCTTGTGCCTGCTGGCTGCATATTATGTTTATTTTTCTATGTCTGTATTATTAATGATGGCTTATTTGCTTGTGTAGAATACAGGAAGTACATGGGCAAAATTCTTGCACAAAATATGTTTTGAAATGCTGCAGAGTGAGATACATCTCTGACATCTACTTTTCTTTTATCAAGTAACCATCCTATCTGTATGGTGTGTGTAGCAACAGATAACTCTAAAAGAACTCCCCTTCCACACGTCTAAATAGACCAGAGTTATTTCCAGGCAGCAGTTACCATTACTTTGGGGAGGGCTGGAGAAGGGCAAGAGAAAGACCTACCCATGTTTGTTCGAGCATCCTACCATGGGTTGATTACAGACATGCGCTCCTGCTTGTCCCTTATCCTTTATCCCTTACAGAAGGAGCATGCAGCAATAATTTGCAGCAAGATTTTTATGTAAGCACCCCCCTTACATGGATTTTATGCAGAAGCAGAACATATGGTCTTGAAAGAGCATTAATACCCAGGTACAGCTGGTCTTTGAAGATTTTAAGTGATCCAGATAGAAAGAATGAACAAATGCATCCCTAGGGGGACCAGCTATTCTGATACTTTTCTTTATCACAAGTGTTACCCTTACAGTGAGATGTCTATGGAAACCTACAAATAGAATGAGGATGGTATTGTCAAAAATAAAATAGTCATATAAGAGAATAAGACAAAAATAAAACCCTTAACCCAGCCAGTAATAGAGAACTTAATCAGTCTGCCAAGCTGGCAGCAAAAAAAAAGCAAGCAAACTGATTAATTCGTCTATTGTTATTAGTTAATGCAACAACCTAACATTCCCCCATGACAGCAATGTCTCTGTGCCAGGTTTTTATTATCCTGCAGTACTGGCACTCTTAAAATTCCTATTACTCAGAGAGTTTACATTGATTTAAGGAGTTTTGTTTGCTGGATATAAAAAGAGCTATCACCAAGAATTTAGTGTCAGACCTTAGTTGAGGACCAACCCTATTTTCTATTTAAAGTACTCAGTGGATTTAGAGAAAAGTCACTTTAAAAGAAGTAAAGTTCTAAGGCACTAGATTTATCTGAGGAGCTGATCCTGAATAACTGTGGGTTTATTTTTATTATTTTTATCATATGGAAATATCACAGCACTCCAGAGATAGTCAGGGTTCGTTATTGTATATTCCAGAATCCCAAACAGAATTGCTGGAAGCAGAGACTAGGCATAGTCATTAACTGCTCTGGTGCAGGGTAAAAATCCCCAAGGTGTATGTTCCGAATAGAAACTAATTTGCCAAAGGCATAAGGAATAAAAATAACATCGAAAATACAAAATATGTGACATAAATATCACAAGAGAAGGATTAGGAAACCGTGAAGGTTTATGCTCTTGAGTTATGTATTCTGTGCCTACACTTTTAAGGTTTCATGATGGCAAGAAGAGAATTAAAGGAGCAGTAAAATGTAAAGAAAAAAAGAAAAAGATGGAACCAAACTGCATAATCCAAACAGAGCCCTAAGAAGGAGGGACCTTTCAAAGTCTCACTGAGATCAGCAGCAAATCTAAAGCTTACTCTTAATATAAACAAGAAAGCTAAACTACAGAATCTGAAGCCAGGGGCCACATCTGGATAAATGAATTTTTCTTTAGGACTACTCAAGGTAAAAATCCAATTTCAGAAGTAATCCTCAATGACATCCATAGTTACAGAATCAGTGAAAATAAAGTTGCTAATACAAAATGGATCTACAAAATGGAGTAAAACAATAATTTTCTCTGAATTCTGCAGGAAAAAAAATGTGTGGCTAAGGTGAAAACCTTGTCCTGGGACAGCTGCTGGATAATATGTCCCTAACTAGTAGGATTAGAACTGCTATGACATAAGAAATCCTAAGCTAATTTGGAAGCAGAACAGCTGAAGAAAGGCTGTTCAGCAGAAGTTGGAATTAGAGCAAGAGGTTAAATTGCTTCAGATTCTATCTATCTGTGTTGATCTTGGTGCCAGATGTGAAAGTGTGGGCAAGATAACCATCTTTCCAAAACAGCAAATCTTTTGTAGGCCAGGAAGTTAAGAAGGCAAGGTCACAGATCCTGTATCTAGCCCTATGAATAAGAAAAATTTCCTTGCAGCTTCTCATGTAAGGTTATTTTAACAACAACAAAAATTAACATGGAAGATGAGGTACCTCTTGAACAAAAACAAACCAACAAACAAAACCCCACAAAATGACCTACAAATAAATAAATAAATAAATAAATAAATAAAGTAATTAAAAGTTGCTTCACTTGTCCTAGGACTAAATACAGAAATGTGCTGAACTAAGTAGTTTTTCAAACCAAACACAACAAGCTAGAGTAAATCTCAAATACATCCAAGCCACTGTCTTGTTCTGTAATATCTGCATGAAGATTTTATAATGCTGTATGTTATTAAACATGTTGATGTCTAAAAATGTGCAGAAGGGCTGCCTGCTTATAGATCATACAGCACAAGGAGATACTAGCTACATAACAAATTAGTAACAGCTGGGTGATTTGAAACTAGAAGGCCTAACGTGACAGTACAGGGCAAATTCCACACAGTTTACGAAAGAAGACTACTTTACCATGGGCAATAAAACAATGCCTCTAGATTGGATTTTGCAGAACCTGGGGCTGCTTTGTGAAACTGTATGATAACTACGTCATGACAAAGATGCCACAGGATCAAGGAGCCCAGCAGAGAAATTTTGCTGCCCAGAAAGATTCCAGCTTGAGAAATCTTGATTGCTTGAAGAGTAGAAGCGAATAAAGGCATTAAGCTTGAGATTACAAAATTAAGAAAGAAAGTCAATTCTTCTATGTTTTAGTATGCCTTTATGAATATTTTGATTTCTCTAGGCAATAAACTTGCATTGTATCATCTTTTGCCTTTGGAAATTCATTGTATAAAGTGCTTTAGATTTTCTGGTTTTAGAGTCTCTTTTGGCAGATGTTGTTTTTTGCGCTGGAAGAATCTTTAGCTTTAATGTCATTTTTCAAAATAAATTTTCTTGCTCCCCTTTGCTTTCTCCCTTTGACAGCCATCATTGCTGAGTAATGCCCTGGGTCATGCTTTCAAAAAGTAAATTCTTCATTTGCAACTTTGCTGCAAAACCTATTGCAGAGTATATATGCAATATATATCCAGTGGACCAGGCACTTGTCCCTTCATGAAATAACAGTTGAATTCTGTAAGGAATTTATCTGACAATCTTTATGGATTTACATCTAACAAGAGTTAGACGTATATCCATAAAGAAATGTGAAAGGGAAGATGAACGACTGTAGAAATGCTGTTAGGAATATATACATACATATATTCACATGTATATGCAAATTAGCAATATTATGCAATAAATGCATTAAATATATAATTTGTTCCACCAGAAAACATACTGTGAGTCCAAGTCATTACTTTGTTGGACAAGACTCCAAACCAAGCCAAAATCTTTGCCACAGAGTATAGACAGCTTCAACTGAAGTCAATATAGTTGACCCAGATATCAAAGATAAATTTCATCTGGATAAAAAGTCCTGAAATTATGCCTAGATAGCAGTTATTTCCCTAGGAGAATTTATTACCAGAAGAAAACTTATTTTAAAATAAAAGAAATCTTCTTGCATCTCTTGGCAGAACATCAGGTATTTCAGTAAAATACAATCATCTTCACCAGCAACAAATTTCCACCCTTAAGAAATCTGAGCACAAAAAATCACTAGCACTCAACTCATGTTTCGTGAATAAACTGAACCAATGTCTCTAATGGGAACCTTCACCTAAGTGCTATATTCTTTCATTGCTAAATCCTGCTTCCACAAATTTTTTTGAATTCTATTAATTGCAAGAAAAGCAGAAATGAGCCTTTAATCACATAACGATTATTGAGATAATCTTTGTTAAAGAGTAGGTTTGCTACCGCTGAAGGTGACGGATTAACAAATCCTGATGGTTGCTGTTTATTCTGTTGCATGGCAGGTCTTTTCAAGGTCCTTAGGATTTGTGTTATTTATAATTTGCTTTCTACTCCCCCGTTTTTTTTCCCCAGCATTTTAATTCAACTGGTTTACGGTTGCCCAACAGAAAAAAAATGACTTGTTGGTGTATGACATGTTACCTCTACAGTGTATGAACATATTTTGATTTCCACAGCACTGAGTCAGCATTCTGATGAGTTAGCATTTATATTCCCGACAGCTGTTTATTCCTCTCAATGTAATTTCAGAGATAAATGTCCAGAAGGGATTTGTTGCCCCAGATCTATCAGAAAACATATTTAAGATATTCTGTGGTATTTAAATCATAAAAACCCTATTATTCAGTAATGTTGGGACAAAAAGGCTTCAGTTTTGTACGTTAAATAATTAATCTAATCCTTACTATATTATTTTTAACTGTAATGTGGTAAAAAAGTATCTTCCATTTTATTTTCTATGCAAAATCATATGGATGCGTTTTAGGGAGAGAGTATATTTAAGAAGCATCCTGAAACTTCCAATATGTACGGTTTTTTTTAATCCTTTTATTTGGGATTGAGAAAGTAGCCTTCAGAAGGAGAGATAGTAACTGGTGCACATAAAGAACAAAACTTTGCCTGCAATAGCTTATCAATTGCATCTTACAAAAGCCACGAGACCAGCAGGCACAGTGGAACATAAATCTCAATAGAAGCCAGCACCAGTATACAGGGATTCGCTGCATTCTGAAATTCTTCAGGTGATCTTGAAAGGTTTTTTGGACAAATATGATGTTGACTACAATCATTCATTTGCTGTCAATCTGATCTACATTTTTTTGTTTAGTTTTTAGTCTTGTAAAGCTATGTTGATGATGCAGAGTAGATAGATTTTGTTTTCCTGCACCATCCATATGGACTCTAGAGATGATGTGCTGGGGATATGTGAGCACAGCTGCCTGATATTTGGATTTTAGGTAGAGTAGTGCCATAAATGTAGTAAATACTTCCAGGAGACTCTTCTATTAGACTTGGGTTTACAATATGGCAGAGCAATTAAGGTTACTAATAGTGAGATTTTTGATGTGTGGACTGTGCATACAAAAATAAAACACAGTTCTGAACCTCCTTACATTACTGATTTTGATCATAGCTGTTGGCAATGAATTCTACAAATTACTTTTGATTTCGATAAAAAAATTATAATATGGTTATTTGCTCTGTTTTCTGTTCTTTTAAGCTCGATTTTTTCTTGTCTCGGGAAAAAAGTAAAGAGGGATTCTTTTCTCTTGATGCTAAGCTCTTTAATAAAGCACCAACATTTAAACGTTGCTATCCCAGAACAGTTCTCCCAAAGCCTTAGTCATGTCAATAAATGATGCAATTACTGAGGATTACTGATGCAAATAAGGGTGTGAAGGATTAAGCTTTAGCTTGGAAGCTTTAGTCTCATAGTGTATGGGAGATTGTCTGGGAACACTGGATGGCTTTAGTTTTGTTGTAAAGAAGATAGACTCTCTTTTCAGCAGCCCTGGATGAAAGAACAAGAAGCAGTGGGCACAAACTGAAACACAGAAGGTTTCATCTGACCATTAGGAATCACTTCTGTGCTGTGTGGGTGATAGAGTACGGGCACAGGCTTCCCAGATGTTGTGGAGTCCCTTCCTTAGAGATCTCCAAAAGCCACCTGGGCATGGGTCTGTGCAGGGGTGGCCTTGCTGGGGCAGGAGTGGGACCAGGTAGACCTGCCAGCCTCAAACAGTCCAATACTGTGGAAGATTCCTTTCCAATCCTGTTAACAGAAATCAAAATCATGATATGAGGCTTGTGATCACACATTTGAATTGCTTTATAAGTGGACCTAGTCAGTGCTTTTCCTCAAAATATTGCAGTACAACAACCTTAGCAATTTTTCATCGTTTTAAACATTTTGATGCCCTTGATCTATACTGGATTGTGTAATCGCTCTAAAGCTGCCATGGAAAAATTAAGGATTTCTGAAATGCCTACCTAATATCCTCTCCTTTCCTCTACACTAATTGCTGCTGACACTAAGAACCTCAAGTGTGCAGAATTTTGCACAGAAAGTAGACACATATATGTGTAAGAATTTTAAAATCCACTACAACGCAATTTAAAAAAATATTACAAAAGTCACTTGTTGTGTCAAACAGGAAGTTGAAATCTTCCATATTTACTAATAAAACCTGAGCTATGGAATAAGAATTTATTGTAAACAGAAACTGTATTGAATCTAGGCATTCTAGATCATTATGGCTGTGACATATACACCATAAATAAATATAAGTAGAAGATGATCTCTTTGAACTATTCATGAAAGTATATTTGGGCCATTTCTGTACAAATGTTGCATCCCCAGTGTAGATTTTTGTGTCCTTCTCAAAAATCCTTAAATTTGTCTTGAGATGTGACAGTGGCTACATGTTACCGTAATCCTGTGTTTCCATTTGTCAGTCTTTTTCTGGCTTTGTAGAACATCCTGAAGATTGCAATGCCTGTACTGCAATTTTATATTTGTGCTCAGCATTCCACTTACGTTTAATAGCATAGTGAGGAATGGTCATTAGGGTCAATGTGTTTGTCTAGAAGATACTCTAAGCTTAATGTTCTTTATTCATGTATTTGTGGATAGTCTTGTTTATTTCTCAATCTTAAAAGTTTAGGGAAAAGAAAAGTAATTTGTTTGAAATACTGCTCTCAGTGATTGTATAATGTAGCTCTCTGCCTCTTGAGAGATTGTTGGCTTGCACAATAAGCACCTACATATACTTCGACTGCAGGACTTCAAAGAGATTGCAGTCATTCATGACTATTCATGTAATATTCAACACAAAATTCCTGGTATTCTCTAGTGATAAAAATGTGGTGAATAACACCAGCAACAGCAACAATGCATTTCTTCTGCATAAATTGAATATCAGCTTCTTGGTAGTACTGTTATTAGCATTTTGTATGACTTCCGTGCCTGGAACTCTCAGGTGAAACTGATAAACATCTGTCCTCACCAGGCAGTTATGTCTACATGAAAGTATTGCTATGACAGAAAAGTCTAACTGATGTTATTACATACTGTTTAATAGATTGTTTTTCTCAGTCTGCAGGCAGAGCAAATGCCTACAGTACCAAAAGAAGAAGTAATTCTATGGTAATCTTATGATTCATTGCTTTTGGGGTGGAAATAATAGCAAAGAATATGTAAGTTTAAAGAGCTGTTATTTCTCTAAGTACATCCTATTCTTAAGACAGAATGCTTCTCTGTGAAGTTTTTGTTAAGATGCAGTCATTTTATATGATCTTGTACTCAAGGAGCGTTTAAAATATGGCAAGAGTATACGTGTATTTCAAGTGACTCATCAGCACAGTGACAGTGGAAATATATATTGCTAAGTTCACTTCCTTTGATACACATGCCTGCTCAAAACTGACATTTCCATTTTATCAATATTTACAAAAACCTTCACTTTTATTATAACAAACATTGTAGAAGGGAAGAATCTTTTTAAGAGAGAAATACTGGCTGAGAGAGTGGATGGATGGGTGGATGGATGGAAGGATGGAAGGGAGAACTGACAGACTGACAGATGGGTAGGCCCAACTCTCCTGCTCATATTAATGCTACTATAACAAAGTAAAGTGCACCTGGAAAGCTTACCTAATGAAAAAAAAAAAAAAAAGTCTATATAGTGATTACTTAATAGGCATACAGTAGATCCAACAAACTTCCACAATATGATATTTAGCTGCATTACCACTGTACTCTGACTTTTTCTGGTGGGAAGACAAATCTTTTTGGTATTTCTAGCCAAGAACAGCCAAAAAAATAAGGTAGAGTAGTCTCAGACTGCACTGATTAACCATAGAAGCCTGAAATTATGGAAATTCAAACATCAGAGAAGAAAGTTTCAAGGCCAAAAGCTACCTTTGTCTTTTTTTTGTTTTTGTTTTTTTGTCACAAGCTGAAGTAAGGAAGAGCAGATAACTGGGCTTTAGGTATTTTCAGACACAAGATAGAGTCTCAGAAAGCATGCATAATGCATTGCTATGGTGATGGTTACCACAGCTGTTATAGAAGAATTGTAAATATTGCGTTTAAGTATAGTTAGCTTACATAAGCAACTGCAACTTTAGCTAGAACTGCCTTTTAGTTATTTATAATGTTAGCACTTGTCTTACTTTACATTTTATGTAGCAGTTAGTTTGCAGAAGTAACAATTCATATAGATTTATATAGGTGAAACTGCAGCTTATTACACAGCGCATTGCATTGGGTGCTTTGAGTGCCAACCTGGCTTGACTTTTCAATACAAAAAGAAGAAGCTTGGCAAAATAGATCCAGCTCACAGTAAAGCCAAATTCTATTTCCTTATCTACCCTGCAACTGGACAAAGCACTGCTGAGCAGGACCTAAAATCTGCTTGGACACATTCTAAAAGCTGTGGGTGCTGTCATGTTCAGCTTACCTTATTTCATCATGGTTTCTTGTACTTGCATATCTGATTCTTTAATTCTCACCCTCGCTTTTAGTTATTTTTAAATTTCCTTTCATAAGCTGCTTCTTTTCCAGAAAGAAAAAGAGTTCCAGCTTGCTCAGTTATTCTTCATGAAGTAAGCCATTCCTTCCCATGTGTCTGACCACTGTTACGACTCTCTGTACTTTTCCCGGATCTAATGTAACCTTTTCCAGATTCAAGCACCAGAGCAGCAGACAATATTCCAGGTTAAAGCAAGCTACAGCTTAGTATATTGCCATAATTATATTTTCTGTTTTGTTCTTTTTTCCTGTCCTAAAAATTCCTAACATTTGCAGATTTGAACTGCTGCCTTGCCCTGAATTGATGTTTTTATGGAACTATCTGTCACAGTCCTAAACTTTCATTTCAGTGGTAACAGGCAGCTCAGAGCTCATCACTTTATTCATAAAGCGTAGAACACTTTTGCCCACATACATCATTTCACATTTATCTATGCTAAATTTCCTCTGCCATTTTGTTACCCACTCACTCAGTCTTACAAGGCCCATCTATAGTTCCCTGCTCTCACCCTCATACTTACTACACTGAGTAAATTTGTATCCTCAGCAAACTTTCCACCTCACTGCTAACACCTTTTAAAAAGTATTTTTGTTTTTCTTTTTAAATAGAATCAATCCTCACAGAGTTCCACTTATGTTTTCTGTATGTAAATCTACTATGCTTGTAGAACTGAAGATATGGGAAGGGGGCATGATTACCCCAGTCTGTAGGGCAGTACCGAGCAGTCTCAGTCCTGATGTATAAGAATTATTTGCAGTACTGCACTATGCTCTGTCCCCTGCAATGGGATCCTCTCAGAAGTGGAGAACTGTGCATTTTCTGGCAAACTTCTCCATTCATTGAAGTCCTCTTGAAAGGAATTTCTTCTGTGTACGGTCCAGTCCCACAGCCTTTGCCTGTCGTGTTTGGAGACCCATCTTACATAGCCCCCTTCGTGTGATTAGATGCATGCAGTCTCATAAGTTAGAAGAAGAAACTGAAGTCAAACTTCCAATAAGAAGTAGGAGGCAAATAGTCTTTGCCAATTGAATGCATCAGAGCACAGAAACAGCATTTTAGATTAATGGAATTTAAACAGTGCACAACCTTGTGACTGGATGAGATGCAGCGCAGCAGTGAACTATGAAAAACAGGTATAGAAAGTCCTTGGTGGTATGATTTGGTTTGATATATGCATGCAAAAATGGAACCATATATAGACTGTTTGAAGTGATTGAGTATAACAGCAGCAGTTAATAAAACAGATGAAACTTGAATGCTGAAATACTTACTGGTTTGTATTTGGTTTGGATTTTGGTGACTAGATATCCTGCACTTAATTTTATCATTTGAATATGAGAAAGTGGATATGAGATGTTTCCAGGTCAGCAAGGAATCATCTCAAAGTTCATGAAATGTAAAAGTTATCACACCTGTGATGTATTCTTGTATTTGGCAGTGAGTTGTTCGGGTAGCCTTTGCGTATGTCTGGGCATCACAGATTCAAAAATAAATGCTTTGTTTAACAAAAGCAATGAAGTAAAGGTGGTATTTGTCACTAAACCTTTGAGACACCATAGTTATATTTGTACTGGCTGGTAAAGAACATAAAATAAGGAACTCAATAAGTAATACTACGAAATTGAAATAAGAAATGTTTCTAAACCTCTGATATATACCCTTCTACTTTTGTTGTTGGTTTGGTTCTGTAGCATGCCCAGGACAGCTAGGCAAACAAATTGTCACAATGAAATGTTATGATAATGTCACAGTAATTCATAATCATTCACAGTTATAATTTCCAGCAGGTAGCAAAATATTTGTAATAACTGTTCTGTGGTGCTACCTAGTGGCCAAATTGAACAGAACTTTATCAGGGATGGGTACCTTAAGTTTTCAACTGCCAAAAGCTGCAGTTTCTGCTTGAGTTTACAGGTACTGTGGTACAGAGGGCAGCCTTCTGCTCTTAATAGGTACACAACTTGCCTGATAACCTGCGGCTCTAAATGCTGCAAGGCCATGGCATCTGCACCAACCTTCTTAGAATCCTATGATTTTGATTGGCGAGGACAGAAGATAAGAGAAAGAATATATTTACAGCTGTATACATTGCTATTTTGACAATTTGTGTTTCAATTGCTATTTCTAACTATAAATTGCAGAGAAAGAGTAAGTTCTATCTCTAAACCAAAGAGACTGATGAACTTCTAAGATCTTATAGATGGTATGGAAATGGGGAAAAAACAATTTATCCCATTCACTGTATGAGCTTGTTACTGTAGTACCTTCTCAATCATTCTATCTTACTGTGAATTTATTTTTTGTAAGTTTTTTTTTTTTTAATTTCTAGAAGGAAAAAGTTGTAGTTACTTAATCTGACCATGAACTTAAAGCAGATTTTGTATGCATTTTGAGCCTAACGTGTATTAGTATATAATCTGATGTTTGTGTGATGAAAAAGTAAAAGTTAAATAGAACCTTAGATTTATAAGACAGATCACCACCTTACAGAAAAATACAAGTAATTCTCTAGTGATTGCTAGACTAAAGTGCCTTGGCAGATACTCAGGTCTTTCTCCTCACCATTCTCTCTCAGCATTGAGATTAAAGCATGAATTTATATTTTTGGATTGTTCTTCCAGAGCTTTTATCAAGGAATACATAATATGCCAAAATGCCATAAACATTATTATTCCCAAATTAGTAATGATGTTCAGGGGTGTCAGAAGCCAATATTTGGCTATCCAAATAAAATATTTGCCGTGTCCAAATGAATTGTAAAACTCTGGGGCTGTGGCTTAGCTCTGCACTTCTTCCTGAATATATGATCTTTAAACAATTTGTACATATTATTTTTATTAGCTGAAAAAAAAGCAGTGCTGTCTGTTCTCCAAAAGGACTTCTAATTACACTGAAGTTTTGCCAAAATGGAGGGGTTTTTCATAATGAAAAATGTTGGATTTCAAATGTTAACAACTGATATAAAAGCTTTAAAATACAATTGAAATAGCTTTCTGGAAGGTATATTCTGCAACAGAACAAAGCCATTCCAAAATTCTAAACATCAAGAAGAAATCCATACAGCAGACTTCGGGAAGAAAAGAATTACATGCACTATAATGTGTGTATAAACACAAACGTAACACATTTACATGGAAATGGACAAGCTGTATGACAAGTCTCATGTTGCTTGCAGCATGAAAATTAATGGCCTGCATAACATCAGTTTCAAAAAATAATATCTGATTTTCACTGTAAGGACATAACTTATTCTGATTATTCCTTCGGCAGGCACTGTGATGGAATCTTAAAGCATGAGAACGTAAGACATATATGTATTACTAATGCAGCTGAGAGTTTTCTGCTTCAGAACTTTAGCCCTCAGTCAGTAACAGAATAAAAACTTCTCAAACATGAGGTGCAAACACAAAGTCAGAGAAAAATAACTGTTTTCTTCTCTGCGATCTGCATGACTTAAAAAAGGGCCATTATCAAACATCCAGTGATGGATATTTGTCCAGGAATAAAGAAAAACAACAATAGATTAAAGAGTTTTGACAGCAATGCTAATTAATTTGAGGTCATATTCAGGCAGTTAATGACCTGAACTACAATTCCATCCTTTGCCTAATAGAGATTATTTTTTTTAGAAAGGATATAGAGGTGAAGCTGTGAAGCGGTATGCCCTTAGTAGGACTTTCATCTTAAATAAGTAAATAAATAAATAAAATTGAGTGTAATTTCACACCCTTTTTGCATCTTTGTTTTCTTTTTGCCCATCGTGCTTTACTGTCTGAGCTGAGTAAGGGTGTATTTCCTTGAGTCCTATCAAACAGTGTCATCATCCCTCTACTCTGCCCTGGTGAGGCCTCATCTGGAGTACTGTGTCCAGTTCTGGCTCCCCAGTACAAAAAAGATAGGGGTCTCTTAGAAAGAGTCCAGCGGAGGGCCACAAAGATGGTGAAGGGCCTGGAGCATCTCTCCTATGAGGAAAGACTAAGTGAACTGGGTCATTTTGGCCTTGAGAAAAGAAGGCTGAGAGGGGATTTGATGCAGGTTTATAAATACCTGAGGTGTGGGGGCCATAGTGGCGAGGCCGGACTCTTTCCAGTAGTGCGTGGGGACAGGACAAGGGGAAACGGCCAGGAACTGCAGCATAGGAAGTTCCGCACGAATGTGCGCAAGAACTTCTTTACAGTGAGGGTGACAGAGCACTGGAACAGCTGCCCAGGGAGGTGGTGGAGTCTCCTTCTCTGGAGATATTCAAGACCCGCCTGGACGCCTACTTGTGCGACCTGGTGTAGGGAACCTGCTTTGGCAGGGGGTTGGACTCGATGATCTCTGGAGGTCCCTTCCAACCCCTACGATTCTGTGATTCTGTGATCTTAATGTTTAGAACTGAGGTGATTCTTCTGTTCCCAGACATGTAATCATGTACACCATCTATTCTGCAGTGATAAGGCTCTGATAAGTTGTACAATAAAAGCATACCTTTACACACACTCTGTAATTGTGTAACATCTATTATTATCTGTGTAAGAGATTATTATAAGAGATATTATCTCTGGTAAGAGAACCTTTGCTTGCCATGATGCTTCCACTGACATCATCTGGAATTTTGCCATTTGTTCATTCATTGAAGTTCTCGAATATCTACGTCTGGCATTTTTCTATCATTAGAAAAAATATTCAACAAAGTACTGAGAATATTTACAAATACTGGGAAAAGTGTAGTTAAGCTAATTCCCATTTTCACTTCTGCTTATCTCTCTCTCTCTCTTTTCCTTTTTTTTTCCCTAACACTATTTTTCTAGCTGTCTTCAGATACCATAGTTACTGCACTGCTGTTCTTATAGTGGGTAAATGCTGTCTCCTCTGGGTTGTCTTGTTGACAGGGAGCCTGTTACTTTGTCATGTAAGGTGTGAAGGTACATAGATTATGTGTGGGTCACACATTCGCTTTGCTTCTGGCTATACTGTTTTCTTAAAAAGTGAGGTTGTCATTTTTCACAATTTGTTACAAGCACTTGAAACACTAGTCCACACAAATACCATGGTGACCTGATGGTTGACACAAGCACAGTACTTGAGAAAATAGTAACATAAGCCAGTTACCTACTAGTTTTCTGCTGGATAGAGGACATGAGTGTCAGCATACAGAAAGTGTGGAAATATTTGGATTTTTTTTTAATTGGTGTCAGTGTATATATTTTTCCCAGCACACTGGTGCTAAAGTAAGTTGTGCGCTGTTACATTGCAGTTGTGTCTCCAAGTAGCTATTCCCTTAATACTGTTAGATTCTGCTCTGCTCTGTGTGGCCTCACCTCCAGCGCTGCGTGCAGGTCTGGGTGCCTTTATGTAAGGGCATAGCATCCAAAGGAGATGGTGGAAGATCTGAAGAGTAAGACATATGAGGTCCTTGAGTTCAGCCCGGAGCAGGGCAGGCTGAGGGGAGGCCTCATGGAGGCTGCAGCTCCTCACAGGGAGTGGAGGGCAGCTCTCTGTGACAGCAACAGGGCCTGAGGGAATGGCATGGAGCTGTGTTAGGGAAGGGTTAGGTGGGGCATTAGGGAAAGAATCTGCAACAGAAGGTGGTGGGCATGGAACGGGCTGCCCAGGGCAGTGGGCACGGCCCCAAGCTGCTGGAATTCAGTGAGCATTTGGACAATGCTCTCAGACATAGGGCTTGAATTTTGGATGGTCCTGTGTGGAGCCAGGGCTTGGACTCAGCAATCCGTGAGGGTCCAACCTGGGATAGTCTGAGTCTGTGATTCTTATCAGGAAGAATGTGTACAACAGGGTTATAGTGATACTACCCATCTGTCTGCAGACTCTGATAGTGTCATGTTTTATGGCACCCAGTTGAGGTTTTTAGTGCTATTAAGTGTTTCTTAATATAGACTGGCTTCGGGAAAACTTTGGTATTTGTCTACTGCTTCCCTAGTGTGGTTCTATACCTCCAGGCACTTCTTAATTGGTTTGTTTCTGTAAGTGAATTGTCTTGTGATGTTATAGAACCAGAGCTATCTCTTTGAAGCCAGATGACACGTATTCAGATTACAAATGACTGCAAGCTTCCTAGGAAACTAGTGAATGCTTACAGAGAAAAAAAGAGAACTTACCAGGGATTCATTACTGAATGGTATAGAGTAGCCCGTGCTGTACAATTTG
The DNA here is from genome assembly GCA_035772895.1 of Perdix hodgsoniae. Lineage (NCBI taxonomy): Eukaryota > Metazoa > Chordata > Aves > Galliformes > Phasianidae > Perdix > Perdix hodgsoniae. Next base: position 6,893,204 of record JAPSGF010000010.1, read on the forward strand.
GGTCCATAATATATAGCATCAAGTGTCTTTCTGTATTCTACCATTCTGTGCTTCTCTGCTACTCAAGAGAACTTCTCTCTTAATACTACAATCTTTTTCCATCACTTCACTGTTGTGAAGTTTCACAATACCTCCACAAGGTAGAGTAACCCAGTCTGTAGCTGAAAATGAGCAAAACGAAGCTAGACCCACAAAAGTATGAAGACTTCTATGTTTACCTTGTCTATGCTACTGACACATCAGAACAGAAGTACAGCTTTTAACTACTTTTTGAGCATTCTCCTCAGTATGTAAGTTTCTGTCCAAGCTAGATACAGATTTTTTTCACAGCTAATTAGTTATTGAGAGCTGTAGTCCATTCTCAGCTAGCCTGCTCATTGAACTAAGCAAAGTGTCTCTCATATTTTAAGCAAGCTTCTTTATGAGTAAAATATATTTCTGTGTATGTGCTTAGTCCTTGAATATTGAAAATTAGCAGTGTCATCAATGCATGACATCATTACACATAATAATGATAGATGAGCCCTGGCATTCATCAGCATCAAAAGATATCAATTTACAAAACTGAATCATAGTTTACAATTGCCAAGTAAAATTGGATGCAAATGAAAAACTTCTTGAAAGCATCTGTGGTGTACTTCACATACGTGGAAACTATATGTCAGGAAATATTGTGGTAGTTAAAAACATTGTGATACTGATAATTTTAACCTGTATTTGTTGAATGATTGATTCAGGTGCTCCTCAGCAGAAGGGCTTCCTTCTTGGTCACTCATCTCCCAGGTGTCATGCAGCTCCATTTCTGATACAGCCCTCAGCTTTGTTTGCTCTGATGATGCTGGGAAGTGCCTGTGCATACAGTCTGGATAACAATAAAGAAATATGTTAGCTGATACATAGTTCAAAAAGTCACCAACTCTGATGCAATGCTTGTAGTGCTGTATTTGAACATGACTGTTTTATAATTTATTTTTACCTTCTATAGGTAACATTGTTTCCATATTTACATTTCAAATAGCCTTAAGTGGTTGTGGCCAGTCTAAATTTACAAGCATTTTGCAAATAAATTTGAAATTATTACTCTGCATACACTCTTGCTCAGCCAATGAAGAATTGGTTTCCTACTGTATCAAATGGACAAGTAGTAACTAAATATTTTTTTCATGTGGAATCACTAGGAGTTATGCTTTATATTACTGTAAGAATTTTATAACAGAAGAGTAGAATGTTCAAGTCACAAGAGTCTTAAAGAGCAAATACTGTTGTAATACATCTTACATTACTGTGGGTGTAATTCTTTGAAATAATGAGGCAAAAGAGTTCCAAGTGGTGTTAAATCAACTGTATTGAAGTGGCAGCACATCACTCACTGGTCACATTTCACTAGCACAGTTCACAGTTTTTGCATGGAACTACATTAGACTGAGTGACCTCTTGGAACCATGCCACATTTCCACCACCTATCAGATGGTTCTTTCTGTAGGGCATGAAGACAATGGAAACATTAAAATACCCATATCTGCCAACACGGGCAGGTCCAGAAAACAGAAACTGGCCTCTGCTGTGCATGCAGTGGATCAATAGCATGGATTGATTCTACTTGGTGTGCTCAGTCAGCCTGCAATAAAGAGCCTCTTTAACAAGTACAGTGGGCAGGATGGCACGCAAGTGCTGTGCCTGCTGTGATGCTGAAGCCATTTATGCAGCAAACCTCTGACCATGCGTCTGAATCAGACAGTATTCCTTCCATTTTGATGCCTTTGTCTTATTAATCAGCTCTTACAGTATACAGAAGAAAATTATTTTAATGGAAATAATAAACAACGCTCTTTTTTCATCATACCTTTCTCCGTACCTCAGAACAGGCTTTATCAAAATCCATCTATAAAAATTCACAATATACGAAAAACTGCAATTTCATTGAATCTGCAATATATTTTTGTGAATTTAAACATACGTGCATGACTTAATGTGAACATAGCATGTGTTTTTCTTTGCCTGTTATCTCGTAGATTGTTAGCAATAACAGATTCTAAGATGGACTTTGCATATTTGATGAATGCTAGTGGGGGAGGGGAAGGAGGAATAAGAGTGATAGTGAATGAGCTAAGGCAGCCCGAGGCATTTTTCTGCCTGCACAAGGCACAGACAGACAGCATGGATTGGGGACGCTGTTCCAACAGTATCCTTTACTCTTTTAGAAATGTGCAGCATTGGCTTTCTTATTTTTCCTCTGTATCTGCTGTGATGTTGTCAGGGAGACAGAGCCCTTGACTTGCACTCAGCTGCAGAGGGTGCAGATCTACCCTCTGGAATAGCACTTGTCCCCAAGCCTTGTACACCCAGGAAGATGTAAGGCATGACATGCTTCTGCATAAAAATTTTAGGTGGAGTAAAAGAAAATTTTCTCTGCACTGTCCTTTGCAGTTAATTTAGAGGAAACAAAAAATTGACTCCAAAATAAATATTCTCAAAGGCTTGGGTTTATAAAATGTTTATAACATACTTTGTTTAGGTTTGTGTTTTACTTTTTCAAAAGACTGATGATGTGAAAAGACCCTAAGCAGCCTTTTCAAAACTGGTAGTTGTCCATATATGGCATTCTATTCTAAATGTTTTAAAATGAAAAAAACACTTGAGAAATTCGCCATGCTTTCATTTTCCTGTGACTGTCATAAAACTGTATGTAAATTGATCTTGAAAAGATACACTATATGGACATCTGTTCATAAGTAAATTATGGTAAAATGTCTGTTGCCTTTTAGAATAATTGCATCTCTAACTGTCAAGTTTAAACAATCAGATTTTCAAGAGACAACACAGACCATAGCTATTTTAGAGGTTAAAATTATTTTAGATCTTAATTTTTCTTATTTATTTTATCAAAATCCTTATGATACTTGCTCCTACAGTTTCTCTTTATAAATACCTGTAACACTTAGGTGCTTAAATCTGTTACCAAATGGATTGGTGAAATACAATATTTTAATTGCATGCTAAAAGGACATTCTACGTACAAACTTTGAACGTAACTCTGCAACCTTTACTGAGAAAACTCAGACTTGAAAGACTCAAAGTTGGAATAAAATAGACATGAAAATTGAAAAATAGGTCACTAGGATATAATTGTGAATGCCGCTTTTTTTTTCACGTTATCATTGCTAGCATCTAGTCAATGTTGTTTCTTAAATGCTATGAATGGTTTCTGGTGGCCGAAGAACATTTTGATTCATTTCAGTTGTTTTTTTTATGTTTAGTAATACAACCTTTTTTGAGCAGTTATTTGTTGATAGGTATAATAAATAATACAGCTCACGAGAAAAACGTGGAGGAGATCACACACAACTACTATCAGTCTATTTTTAAGCATCGTAGAAATGGAAAAGAGGCTGAAAGAACACTGTTACATTTCTGAGCTAAGCCTTGTCAGTATTACTTAGGAATCCCTTTCCTTATCCTGACTGTTTTTCGTTATTAGCAGCAATGTTAAAATACAGTAATTTGCTAACAGTTCAAACGTTCAACAACAGTGCTCAAAACAACATATACTTTTTTAATATATTTCCTCCTCATGATTTTCTCTTTTAAACAAGCCATACAGAGAAAAAATACTCTCCCTTGTTTAGTGCAAGAGAGAAAGTAAACGCTAATTATAGCGAGTAACTATTAGTGTCAAAGGATTCCAAGACATTACCAATATACACTTAAGGATTTCAGAGCAGACAGTGACCTTACCTTCATAGCCAAGGAGAAAAGATGTCAGCAAGCTAGGGCAGACCTCCTCCAAAATGGAACAAAAAGCAGAGAAAGCACTTGGGCCTTTTAACGATAGTTTATCTAAAAAACATTCAGTTCTCTTCTTGTAGCTTCCCTGGGACCAAATGTCTTTGTATTCCTCCAAGGAAAAGACTCTCTTGTAAACCAAATATGACAGCACTTTGTTCACATCCAGCTCTTCCAGTATTTTCTCTCTCTGATTGCTTGGGATTTCAGAAAGCCACTTATTCCTATTTTCATTTTCTCTTTTGGTATATTTTGCACAGTTATAAAACCAAGATTTGCCTATTCTTCCAAACATGTTGGTATTTAAATACAAAATTCTGCCTCTGTATTTATTGTGCCGTCTTCAGTATGCGAAGTAAACATAATGTGGATGGATAGAATGCAAATACATACTGCCGACTGCAATTATTGTAATTCTAATGGAATAAAGAAGACCTACATACAAATTATAAAGAAATCTAGCTCAGTGCCTGCAGCCTCCTAAGAGGATTACATTACACTAATTAGTCCTTTACAACTGTTAACAGCTTCTGAACCGTAATGATGAGACTGAGAATTGCTTATTTAACTGTTACTTTTTAATTCTGTAACTGATCTTCAAAGATATCCCTTGCAAAATGTAATTCGTTCAAGAAGACAGCTGATGAAATTGAAATAATCTATGCAAGCTGCTACATGACAGTGTCTTCTGTACACTTTAATTTTGTATTCCTCAGAGATTATAACTGTGTAAGTGCTCTGCTTATTACTCTTTCATAATATATTAACTTTACAATGTGATAGAATTATACATTTAAAAAGAATATTTCTGTGAATATGTTGCAAACCTATACGTGAAAGGGAAAAAAATAAATTACAGAATGACTTTTCTGTTGTTAAAATCAATATGTCACAGAGAAGATTGTCAACTTTTTAATGTTTATACCTCTAAATTGTGTCCAGGCAAAATAAAACACAGTTAAAGCATCCATTTTGTGAACCAGGTTTAATGAGAAGATTACTGTGATCCTGTGGAGGTGTTCTGCCACTGATAATCATTCACAGAGGATCACATCTTACATAACGTTCCTTACACAAATGCTGCTTAATACATGGGCTTTTTGGTCTTGTTTTCATAGTTTCTGTCAGCATAAATTCCCCATCTAGAAAAGCTATGAGCATTTCCTGCCTCCTCCTCCCATTTCTTAGTCTGTTTTTTCTATTTCCATTCCTTCCAACTGACAACGTGTCCATGTCCTCACTTGCAGCTTTACCTGCAAAATTTCTTAGGGGTACTTTACCTATTGTGTAGCAAACAAAAATACTTTCCAGTCTTTTAGGACAGTAAGTTTTATAATCTTTTCTCTCTTCTTAAGTAGCAGCCATCACATCTTCCTGTCAGGCTGATTCTGCTTCTGAAGTTTCAGGTGTTTATCAGTGATCACTGAAGTTGACCACTGACCATTTCATCATGTAGGATTTTTATTATGCATGTCACCAGACAGACAGTGGACCAGTCAGGTTTCATGCAATTGTTCGGAAGCATCGCCTGTCACCTTGTGGTTGGCTGCAGATATAACAAGCCTCATATGTGAACTTAGCTGGAATAAGGAGTGGAATTACGTGTTATTTTGCCATGGTCCCCTTATAGAATGTTGTGGCTTATTGACCATAGCAATGAGATTGTCACTGCTTCTGTAATCTTTGTGAATCTACTCCAGTAGAACTATAAATGCTTTTCATGGTATTGCACACCACAGAACAGGGGACACTTGGGGAGAAGAAAGGTGGCGAAAGGTATCAGCGATCTGCCTTGTACGCAGGTAGCGTGGCTAACCAAGGGTAGTGCACAGTAGGCAGAGAAAGCGATCAATCTGGAAGGCCTGGAACATCTTTAAGGCAACCACTAAATGCTTAATTCATAAAACTCCCTCTGATTTTTGAACCTCCATCAGGTTAGTACAAATACTGCTCTCCCATTTTCTTCGTGTTCTCAATCAAAACTCATGTTATTTTCTTATCCAACTTGTTGGTCTCAGTTGTCCTTCTAATATTAATACTGGAATATCTCAGCAGGTGAAAGATTCTGATGAAATCTCTAATTCCAGATACATTAGCATCTAATTAATTAGCCTTCTCAGCCACTATAGCTTATGCTAAGATTTACTGTTACTGCAGTAAATGCTAGATCAAGTGCAAACTACAGCTTTTGAGATCAAAAAACTACCTGAAGAGGAGACACAGAAGATGTAATAGGAGTACATTTCTTAGATCTAACCTCAAAGCTATATCTGCATTTATTTTATTGTGCTGAGAACATTGATTGTCATTGCTATCCCAAGTGGGGTAACAAATTCTGCATTCGTTGGTGAAAGAATGTCTTTTTAGTCTTAAAAAAACCTTAAAAGCACAAATAAAAATGGGTGGTATGATAAGAAGTGCATCAAATTGTGGACAAATACGAGGCTGCTCTCCTTCACATGCTGTGCAGCTACTTCCAGTTGTGTAAACTGTGTAGTGCTGACACTGATTTGGCCGTTACCACAATTCCAGTAAAAACTGGATGAAACAAATACTGAAAGTTTGGGTCGAGAAACTGCAAACAGAAATAGGCAGGAAGTGCAATGAAAGGAGGAAAGCAGAGAAAGGGAAGGCGATGGAGGGCTGCTGTAGGTGAAAGGATCCACGCAGTGCCGTCAGTGGTGGGAACGGATTTGTGGTGAAAAGTGGAGGTCTTCCTAAGGCACGGCGGGGGCGGCTGGCGGTTGGACCAGATGCTGAGGGCGGAGGGAGCGGGGCTGAGGGCGGGGGGGCGGGGCTGGGGGGGGGAGGGCGGGGGGGGGGGGCTGAGGGCGGGAGGGCGGGGCAGGGCTGAGGGCGGGGCTGAGGGAAGATGGCGGCGGCCGAGGCGGCGGAGCGGCGCGTGTCGCGGCAGGAGCAGGAGCTGCGCTGGCTGGCGGCGGAGGTCGGCCGTCTGAAGGAGCGGGACGCGCCGCGCTGTGCCGAGGGCTGCAGCCCCGAGCTGCTGCGGCTGAGGGCCGAGAACGAGAAGCTGCGCTACCGCCTCCTGCATCTGCGCCGCAGCCTGGCGGCAGAGCTGGCCCGAGCGGAGCCACGAGCCGGCAGCGAGGTAGCGGCGCTCGGGGCGCGGCGGGACGGGCGGCGGAAGGGCTGCGTGCGGAGCGGGCCGGGAGCGGAACGCGTGGCTCGGAGCGGCGCCGCTCCCCGCCGTGCGAGCGCTTCGTGGGCGCGGAGTCATTGTACCGAACCGACGGCCGCTTGTACCGCTGAGCAGGCCGCGCAACACGTCGGGATCGCGGTGGCGGTTGAAATAACGTTGATAAAGCGATATCGGGGGTCTGTCAGCAGCCTTGTGGTGTTTGCTGGCCGCCGTGCCGTGGCCTGGTGCTGGCTTTAGGTGAGCCGTGTGTGGGGAAGGGGCGTCTCTGGGTGGACGGACTGCCCTATTGGCCCGAGGCCGGCCGGCTTCGGTTGGTTCTGTGGCTGCTTGGGGAAGCCTCAAAAGCGGGGTCTCGTTGTTTCATGATTTCATTATTTTTCAGGAAGCCTCCGCAGTAAGGCCTGCTGTGGTGGTGGACCAGAAGGAAAAGGAAGTCATCGGTGGGCACAAGAGTGAAGTGAGTGGGTTTATTACCACATAATTAAAGGAGGAGTCGTTTTGTTTGATATTCCGTTCAGGGGAGTTGCTGAAATCTTAAATACCGTTCTGTATTCTGAAATCTCAGATTTGGGAAGAAGGCTTCTTATAATGTGCGTATTGAGAAGGTGTATCTTCAGAGTTTTTCAACTTGCACATGGAATTCTTACACATTCACAGTGCTCTACTTCCTGTATGACAATAGAATGTGGGCTTTGGGGAAATAAGGGTCAGGATACGGTGGTTCCTAAGGAGAGTGGTGTTTCATGAATAGCTAAATTATGTGCGCTGTGAAGTAGGATGTTGGCAGAAGTAGCTGCTGGGTCATAATTTGTTTTCTGCTAAACTAAAGGAAACTTCCCCCAAACTATCTTGAGTTACTTGAATCTGATTCTTTGAAAGGACCAGCAGAAGTGAGCTCTTGTTGGAAAGATCCAAACTTCTCTGAGATGTCAGCCAAATGCAAACTGGGGCACAAGTATGGGCTGCTCTCAGAGGTCGTTCACACAAAACCATTTAGATCCAGGTAGATGAGGGTGCATTGGAATATTGAAAAGCCACTATAAAATAGTTAGCAATTTGGACTGCACTATTATGTACCAATTCTTTACTACGTGTTAGTATAAATTCTACCATATTGAAATCTACTCTCAGTTGAAACCTCTAGGATTGTATCAGCACTGTAAACCTCTTCCTTCCATTTCTCTTGCAAGTAATTTTTGGCTTGCCTGTATGATTTCCCTTCCTTTTTACAGTTACAGTGTGAGCCAAGTTTCATAGAAGATAGACTGAAGCTTTATGAAACACTGAAGAAAGAACATGATGCTTTGCTAGCTTACAGAGCAGCCAATGAGACAAAACCTATCAAAATTACTCTGACAGATGGAAAAATAGCTGATGGGGAGTCTTGGAAAACCACACCCCATCAACTGGCTGTGGGGATCAGGTAACTTGGAGATTGAAGGAATTGTATTTTTGGGTTGATAAATCTATTACTGTTATTTGCCTCTCACATTGTTGTATAAAATGTTTGTCATAATGAATGGTGACTCAAGTTGCTTTACTTGAAAAGAATTGTTGAGGCCTCTGCTGAATGCCAAGGCAGTAGCAGGGATGTGCATCACCAATTATAGGTGATGATTGAGGCTGTGTGCTGAGGTCATTGTGCTTGCTTCCAATTAAAAAGTACAGCAGTTAGTCAGACTGTTAAGAACGAAGAGACGTGTAAAGTTTTGTTAGTTACTGGTTAATTGCAGAAAATTATGAGCGCAGATCCCTAGTACTCAAAGTTGAATGAACCTTGAAGTCCTCAGAAGTCTGTGCTTTGAAAGTAGAAAAGTTCTTTTTTTAAAAAAAAACAAAACAAACAAAAAAAGCCACCCAAAGTTTGAAAACTTAAAGACCAAATGTATTTAGGTGCTATAAGATGTGGGGTCATCAGGTGTAGAAACCTAGCCACTTTTGCACATTTGAACCTAAATATTTTGGTCTCTTCTTTGTGTTCTTTAGTCAAGGGTTGGCTTCAAATGCAGTCATAGCCAAAGTGAATGGTGAATTGTGGGACCTGGATCGTCCATTGGAGGGAGATTGTACTCTGGAGCTGCTTACATTTGATGATGAAGAAGCACAAGCTGTAAATAAATCTGTTTTTTATTTGATGAAAAGAGTTTATGTCACTGAATTGATTGCAGCTTTATGCTTTTTAAATGTTGTATAAACAAAAATCCAAAAACCTTTTCAATTTTTCTCATTATTTGACAAAGATGCTTAAATACTACATAACTAATTTATAGGTGAAGTAATTCTTATTCTTCTGTTCTTTCCTCTTGCACATAAGCAGGTTATTTCTTAAACAAGATTCAGCTTTTGTGTGCAGTGTCTTGATTTGTGTACTGAGTTGAAGTCGTTTGCCTAAGTTGTGTGACTTACGGTGTGTTCAAAGGATGTGTTTGCAAATCAACAACAACAGCAACAGTGAGGCTGTCTTAATTTTCTAGAAATTCTATAATATCAAATTTGAGTCATAAATGAAATATATACAGCTGTGTATTGGCAGTGCTTGTTAGAAACAAGAAAGCACATCTTGGTCAGTTAAACTATAAACAGAGTTAGTGACGTGCCCAGGAATTTTCTGTGGGATTGGAATTCTAGCCTGTGTTTATGCATTGGACTTAAACTTCATTTTGTCAGATTCACGTGATTCAAGTTTGTTCAAACCTAACAAACATTCCATGAGCCTTTTGGGTTATTAAGTGGCCCAAATTAGTAAGGCCTTAGAACATAGATGGGTATTTGTCTGTGGAGTTGACTCCCACCTTCTGGTGTTACACATAACGTGGTTTATGGTCTTATTGTAAACGTACCACATGTGAACAGCAGCAACTTAATTGTCTGTATTGCTTTACATGTAGTTAAAGCTGCATAGACTTTAAACTGACTGGAAATTGACTTGCTTATCAATGAACAGAATATATTTATTACAGTGACTGGGTTGTGTAGAGGTAAAATTGTATTTCAGACTAAAATAAGATGAGTCTTTAATGCTACAGCTGCCAGCGTATTGTCAAAGAAGTAATTATCACATTAAAAATCACCATGTAAGTATTGTCATGGTTAAGAACGACAGCAAGAAATTGGTAAAATTCTCACAGAATACAAAGCAATGACTCTGATTTATCAGTTTCTCATCTTAAGCTATACATGTTTCATTTTGTTTTGTTTTTTAATTTTAATTGTATGACAGCGATGATCCCATGACTTGCTTATCTGACTTGATTTGCAGGTTTACTGGCATTCAAGTGCTCATATTCTTGGAGAGGCCATGGAAGGATTCTATGGGGGCTGCTTGTGCTATGGACCACCAATTGAGAATGGATTTTACTATGACATGTACATTGAGGACAGGTAAGTATTCAGTAACAACTTTAGCACTCATTACTGTAGTGCAACACTAGAGTATTTTACTCCACGATGTTTCTATATGTTAAAAGTAAAGTCATGCATCTCTAATATTGTCTAAATCTGGCAAGTTTGTCCATCTTTTAGTGGAGATGTGTAGAGAGAGTGTATGTTTATTTAGACAAACACAAATTCAAGAGCAGTGTTCAGACAGCTGCTCAGGACTTGGGATTTTTGAATGGTCTGTGTGTGTGTGTGTGTGGGGGGGGGGGGGGGGGGCTGGGAGAACATGGAGTGATTTGGTAAAACTTCCTGAAATTCCTGGGATATGTAGGAGGAAGTTTCCTTGAAGAATCACACATAGAAATGTGAAATAAAGTGGGATTTAGTCATGTGTACTTGGAGCTAATGGTCTTCCAGACACTTGAATGAACTCAAGGCTGATACCTGAGTGATTTGAATGGGATTGTTTGGAGTGATTCTGTTTGTGTTTCAGAGCTTTGTGTATGAAAGAAAGGCTGATATCAAGGAACTAAGACTATGCTGTGACAAATCACAGCATGCCCCTTGTGTTTCAGATTAGACCTCTGTAATGTGATTACTTAAAGAATGTGAATATCAGAATAATTGATTTGAGTTTCTCTTGTCTTTGTTTGTTTAGAGGTGTATCTAGTACTGAATTCCCAGCACTAGAGAACCGCTGTAAAAACATCATAAAAGAAAAGCAGCCTTTTGAAAGGCTGGAAGTCAAGAAGGAGATTCTGTTAGACATGTTTAAGGTAAGTCTTTGGAGTCCCCGTGATTCTGGTATGACAATGTTTTCGTAAGAATTACATTTTAAAATGCTGCCTGCAACATCAGAATTGTGCTTGGCTATGTTATAATAATAATAAAAAACCCAACCTGTAGCATTCTGTCACCCTTCTCCATATCCCTTACAGGTGTTTGGGAGTCTTTTCAAGCACTAAAAAAACAATTTTTGAGGTCTTACTGACCACCTCAAGTTCAGTGAGATTACTGGTGCTTAAAAGGCATTTCGTCGTTCTGGTTAACTTGCAGAGTTGAATTAAAACCAAGTCTTTATTCCCTAGGCCTCCATTGGATATGGTGAATATTAACAGTCTCACTGTACTGTGTTGTATTGTCTTTTTGAAGTCCTCTGAGGTTTTCAGGTGGTAATCGCCATGTTTAATGCTTTGTCTGGATAGTGAAGATAATTTTGTCTCTTTCCCCCTTTTGTTTTATAATCCTTCTGGAAGGCTTTTGAATGTTTACATTGTATATCTGACTTGCTAGTTGTGATAGTCTTTTACTGATGCACGTGCATTATTAATACATAATTTTGGAATGGAGTGTTAGTAGCTGTTGTAACGGTGCTCCTGTATTCTCGTGTTTCCTCATGCAGTATAACAAATTTAAGTGCCGTATCCTTAATGAGAAAGTGAACACACCAACTACCACAGTTTACAGGTAAACAAAATAAATTAAAAGGTGTTACAAAACATTTGTACTGTTAAGTGTTTCATTTTATTTGAGAGGATAATATCTTTTCTGTTTTTATTTCTGAATACTTGTATAATCAGGAATGAGACTTTCAATTAGTAATATTAATTTAGGTAAAATTAGATATTTCCTTTCTCTGTTAGGACAGGTCAGACCTCTGGTGGTGGACAAATGGCAGATCTTTTCAGTCTTTGCCTCTTAATAAAAAGATTAAAGTAAATTACCCTCAATGCAATTGAACGACTGGATAATGGATAAAACTAACTGCTAGCTGAGTGTGTGTTGAGGATCCTGTTCATGTAGTTGCAAGGAGTAAAACTTATTAGAAGAAAACAAGAAAAACATTTTTTTTCTGTTTGATATATATAGTTTGACATTTTCTGAGCAATTTTAAATGAATTTACATATGGAAATATATGAATTGCTGACTGTAATACTGTGGTTCTGTAATGCATCAAATGCGATGAGTGTTGACCAAGTGGATATCCTGCTTCAAGTACCAGGCACAGATCTAAGATGCACAGATTTTGCTGAGTATTACGTATATAGATGCTTATTAATTATTTGAGCATGTAAAGCAATACCCTGTATGTCATTAGTTACTGTATTTTAAAATGCTGGACTATTTTGAAATAAACACTTTACATCTTTTGGTGTTTAGATGTGGTCCACTGATCGATCTGTGCAGGGGCCCACATGTGAGACACACTGGAAAAATCAAGGCCCTTAAAATATTTAAGGTAAGTTTAAATAAAGCACATTTTAAATCCTAACTATCACAAGCTGGTCAGTTGATTTCTTTATCTATTTTTCCTGAAGTGACAAAGTCCCCTGTATTGTATTTTTGCTTACTCTAAAGATAGTCCCTTATTTATTTCCCCTTTTTCATCAAACAGTACTACTGACTTTCCTCCTTCATCCATTTCCAAGGCTTACTCATTATTGACCACCATAGCAATCATCAGTGAAAACTGATAGCATTTTTCTTTTTTAATCAGTGTTAGTACAGTTGAACTATATGATTATAATGAAAAGCAGAGCAAACACACTCAGGGTAGTGGTGTGGCACTAGCTAACCCATGCACAGTAGAGAAGTTAATGTGACTAAGCTAATGTGACAGTGCTGCTGTATTGTTGTGCTGGTATCTTCAGAGCATTGCACTGTGCAGTGCAGATGTTCTGGTCTGGCTTTGTACTAGCTGTCACATCTTTGTGCCATTCTGTCCATGCATTATGCATGTTCCCTCCATTCTCTGGTAAATGAACTTCCAAGATATAAATTAGATCAGAAAATAGTGTTTTGACCTTGTAAGGTAGAGCCTTTCAGGTGTAGGAGGTAAAATGGGCAGTAGCAGGTCTGTAAATGTTTGTCATGGTTTTATGATTTTTAGTTTTTGGCTTTTTAAAAATGGAATTGCTGACAAGAATGGTGCAGTTTAAGTTAGTTGCAGATGCTGATTCTGATGCTGTTGTCAAACTGTCCCCATTGGGACGTTTGTTATACTTGCTTCTGCTCACTTCCTGACTGAAGTCTATGGATTAAGTGTTTGACTTGTCAGAAAGCTAGGATTTAACTGAGAGACTTCCATTTTTATTTTTTGCATTGTTTTGAACTTAAACAAGAGATAACACGTGGTTTGAGTTAATATACGGAATCTAAGTAAAATAAATATGACTTGACTAGTGACTCTTGTTTATACCTTCTGCATTAGGCATGCTGACTAAAAGGCTGTGCAAGTGTCTGTAATATAAATAAATGCTGGATGACTGCATGTAATTTTTTTACCAAGTTAAAAGCCTTAACATTCAAATGCATTAACATCTATTCTTCCTCTTGCTGAGAGTATAACAATAGTTATCCTCAGTTATGGGTTTTGTCCCTCAGAATTCCTCTACGTACTGGGAAGGAAAAGCTGACATGGAAACCCTGCAGCGAATCTATGGAATATCCTTCCCTGATAACAAAATGATGAAGGAATGGGAAAAATTCCAGGAAGAAGCTAGAAACCGGGATCATAGGAAAATTGGAAAGGTGTGCTCTTCTATGGTCTGCTTCTTTCTTTTTTTTTTTCCTTCCTCCTTTTTTCCCTTCCTTCTTTTTAGGATGATTTTGAATAGGAACCTGTTCTGTGCACTTACAGTGTACTTTACGTTTCAAAATTTCATTTACACAAATTTGGCTCATCAGTTGCTTACAAATACTGAGCTAACTTTGGGAATAAGTTGGGAGGTAGTTCCTGTTCTTGGGGAGGTATGTCTTAACATTCTTGATGTAGGATATTTTGAGATCCTACATAAAACACTACATTTTTATAGAAGGGGGAGATTATTGAAAATTTTATGGATGATATTTTGGTCATGCTTTTTATAGGTGCAAGTGAGGAAGTAATACATACCTCTACTAGGTTAAAGTGAAAAGATTTAACATTAAATTGAGTTGAACCTTGAAGTCATTGATGTAACACAGACAAGGTTGTGACTGAACATTGGTCATGTTGGTGATTCCACAAAGGAATCATGTATTTGCAGTTACCTCTGTCTCTTTGTTTTTGTTTTTTTTTAAAAAAAAGTGTAGTTAGGAGAGTATTGAGAGTATTTGAAAGAAGATAAATTGCCTTGTGGCTGTTTTAAGACACAGTGGGTGATACAGTTGAAAGCAGAGAGGCATACATTTGAAACACTGAAGTGTTAAATGAAGATTAGAGTCAGTAGCCAGCAGGATGTTGGTGTGAACCTCTCATTGTTGGTAGGTACCAAAACACAGATATGGGCTGCCTTCATAAGCAGTAATGAACAACTGTGGATGACTCAGAAGGAGAGTCAATGAGAAACTGACAAAGGATACGTGTGGCAGAATGATCTTTGCTGAAGTGTTTGTGTTTGTTTCAATTAACCCACTAAGACTTGAACATTTGTACAATACTTGATAATTTTACTTACTTGCATTTTCAAAACCAAATTATCTACCATGGGGAAAAAAATTACCTATTATCTATGTATCTAGTATCTAATAAATGTAAGAGGCTGAGGTACTCTTAAGATGTACCAGAGCCACGCTTCTGAGTTTGTATTTGAGCTAATTCTGATGAAGAATGACCGGCTCATAAACTTCAGCTGTCAACCCTCAGATCTGATGGGTATGTCTAATTGCATTGGTTACTAATGGTAAGATTACTTCAGGCTTCAAGATTTTGAGAAAACGTCTATTTAGATAGCCACTGAGTTAAGTGGGCTACCAGTCACATACAGACTTCTGAGAGTAAGAACTGGGGAGAAATTAACATCTGTTGCTGAGAAATTGTTAACTTTTAGAAATTGTTGTGTTACTGTATTAAATCATCTTGTTACTGTATTCTTTCATTTTTGTGAAGTCTCAGTGTGTGAAATAGTCACTTTCTGCAGGTAACTACTAGAGATATATCTGAAATGATCTTACAGAATTCTGCTTTATATTTACATAGGAGCAAGAACTCTTCTTCTTTCATGATTTGAGTCCTGGAAGCTGCTTTTTCCTCCCCAGAGGTGCCTTTCTTTATAATACACTCACAGATTTCATACGAGTGAGTATAAACGTGCTTAATACTTCCTGTTGATCTCGAGTGGTATGCTGTTTGTAGCACTGAGCTGTTCTCAGAGACAGGTGGGTCTGTGTATGTAAGCATATTTCATTTTCACCAAGATTTCATACAGATCATACAGATTTAACCTTTTAACTGACACATGTTTTACAGTTATGTAAAACCTTTATGCGTAGTTTACTTGCCCTATAAAGTGCTATAATAAGAAAACAATTTTTAAAAAAGTAAGAAAATCAGAATATTGCTTGTAGAAAGCTGTATTGTCTTGCAAATATTTAATATGTTTTACAGGAGGAGTATCACAAGCGTAATTTTACTGAAGTTGTATCCCCAAACATCTTCAACAGTAAACTCTGGGAAACTTCTGGGCACTGGCAGCACTACAGTGAAAATATGTTCTCTTTTGAAATAGAGAAGGAAACTTTTGCGCTTAAACCGATGAACTGTCCAGGACATTGGTGTGTACTTTCAACTGAAAGCCTTCTTACTTCACTATTTTTATCCTGTGAGGTTGAGGAGAAAGAAATGTAGTGTCAATACACATTATCATTTGTGTGTGCAGTAGACAACTGAGCAGCTAGGATGTCTAGAGAGCTCCCTGGCAGCATCCTAAAGCACACCAAATAAAACTTTAGTAGGAGGGTCTTGCAGTAAGTCTAGACTAAGTAGCTAGATTTGTGTGTATCGATATTAGCCTGTACCAGTAGCAAATATAAGTAATGTTGTTTAGATTGAAGCTTCAGATACAGCGTATCAAAAATTCTGATTGTTATTCTCAGTGCTGCTTTTTTTCTAGATAGTCTCTAGCAAGGCTTTTTGAGTGCCTTGTGTTCTTCATTTGCCTGCCTTTTTAGAATGTGGGCAGTCTGAATGAATAAATGCTTAGCAGTGAAATTACCATCTACATAAACTGCTAGTTTATATACTGACTTAAGTCTTCTGCAAGAAGGATAAAAGCAAGGTTGCTTCGTGTTCCTTCTAGCTTGATGTTTGCCCATCGTCCACGATCCTGGAGGGAGATGCCTCTAAGACTTGCAGATTTTGGAGTTCTTCACCGAAATGAGCTCTCTGGCACTTTAAGTGGCTTGACTCGCGTAAGGCGCTTCCAACAAGATGATGCTCACATCTTCTGTACAATAGAACAGGTAAAAAAAAAAGTTAAAAATCTCACCAACTCAAACTGACACTAAAAAAAATTAAAACTCATACAAGTTTTTGTATTGTGTTTTCTAGCATAATGCTGTTTTCAAGTTGTTTTTTTTAGATGTAGGTGTTTTCTATTTAATTATCTGGTACATCGTATTTCTTGTGCAGTAATGCTCATTTGTAGCCTCTTGAAGTTATTTTTTTAGAAGTCTCAAATAGCAGTGCTGTATCTTTTTTTCTTTGAAGTCAAATACTTATATAAAAAGAATACAGAATGGGATCTTTGTATAGGAGTTTTCCCTTGAGTAAGATAGATATATCAGGCAAGTAAATTACGAAAGGCAAAATATTTTTCCTCCTTCATTTCAACCTCCCATTTTCATATGTGATGGTTGTTATGTAGTGGCCTCTTAACTCTGGTTATGATGAGTTCAGCAAATTCAATTAGGTTTTGATGAAATAAATTATAAAAATGTTGTTTTATTTTTCAAATAATTTCTTTTGTTTACATTTAAGATTGAAGAAGAAATTAAGGGCTGTCTTGATTTCTTGAAGTCAGTTTATTCTATCTTTGGCTTTACCTTCCAATTGCATCTTTCAACAAGACCAGAAAACTATCTAGGAGAATTAGAGATTTGGAATCATGCAGAAAAGGTAATTGACATTTAAGTTTATATATATTAAATATATATATAATATATGTATGTTTTTAATATGTACAGAGTTTTATAGAAGTAGATATTTAGTTAAATTGTTTCATGTTGAACAGTGACATTTGTGAAATTGTGTAAGTCAGATGCTAAATATTATCCTGAATAGAAATGCATGTTGAAAAGCTGTATAATATGTGAGGTTTCTAAACAGAATGAGAACTTTTAGATTGTTATGGCGTCCCTTATCTTGAGCTGATTTTTTTTTCTCCTCTCAGATTAATCAGAAAATTTTTACAAGAAACTCTATCTTAAAGAATATCCTAAGTCACTAAATGTTTGAACAATAGTCATCAGCATGTTGAGTTGCTTAGTATTTCAGAGAAAAATGCTTACACTTTTTTACAGAGGTGAAAAGCTCTGTTGTTGTAATTACTCTTTCTGTTTCATGATTAGCAACTTCAAAACAGCTTGGATAACTTTGGAGTACAGTGGGCATTGAATCCAGGAGATGGAGCGTTTTATGGTCCTAAGGTTAGTGAAATACCAATTCAACTTCATATATACCAATACAACTTCAGTGTGGACAACAATGTAGACAAAATGTAGGCAAACTGTATCATGTTACTTTGTAATCTTTCTTTGGAGTAGAGAAGGCTCTCCAGAGACCTCATTGTGACCTTCCAATACTTGAATGGAGCATATAAACACGAGGGGGTACAACTGTTTACAAGGGTGGGTAGTGATAGGACAAGGGGGAATGGTTTTAAACTGAGATGGGAGATTTAGGTTAGATATGAGGAGGAAGTTTTTCACTCAGAGGGTGATGACACACTGGAACAGGTTGCCCAAGGAGGTTGTGGATGCCCCATCCCTGGAGGCATTCAAGGCCAGGCTGGATGTAGCTCTGTGCAAGCCTGCTCTGGTGGTTGGTGACCCTGCATATAATAGAGGGTTGGAACTAGGTGATCATTGTGGTCTTTTTCAACCCAGGCCATTCTATGATTCACAGATTGATATTAAAATCAAAGATGCTCTTGGCAGATACCATCAGTGTGCTACTATCCAACTTGACTTCCAGCTACCCATTCGCTTTAATCTTACTTACGTTGGGTGAGTGATTAAAATACTTATCTTCTAACTAGAACAAATAAAATATTTATCTGCAATAAACTGAGATATATTAATGTCTGTTGCTCACTTAGATGCAAACTAATAATTTGCTAAGTAGCCTGTAATGGTTTATGAAAGGAAACATCTCCTGTGAGTGGAGGACTGAGTCCAGAACTTGAAAGTGTTTTCTCAGTATAACAATGGCTTGCTTTAATTGTAAATGCCATTGTTTGTGGGAAAATTTGGTTACCTGTTTTTGTCTTGAGAAAACTGGTAAGCAACTGATCGTATGGTTCTATTCTTAATTCTAGTCTAGTCATCGTGTCTTCTTTGAGGACACTGCATTCACACTCAAACATATGTTAAGGAGATGGTATGTTTGCAGTAGGAAATGCTTTGTTCTTTTTGTTGGATAGAATTAGGTGACCTTGAAGGACATAAAATGAATGCAGATAGTTTGTTTTTTTTTTTTTTTTTTAAGGGAAATTCACTTAGACTACCAGCTAAGAAAAGAAACATTTTATCATCTGAGTGTGTTAATTTTAGAACTATGTCTTCTGGGTTGTTTTTCTTACGATGTTTATTTTTATGTAATAGAAAAAGTTCAAGGGAGGTGTTGGTTATTTTTGGTTCTGCTGCATATTCTTCAGTAGACATCATTGCTGTTCAGTAGAAAATAAAATTAGAAACAGCACCTAACTTTTTTTTTTATAATAATCAGAGGTGTGTAGCTTAAAGAAAGAAATGAATGAGGATGAATTCAAGTTGTAGTGGAAAAGAGAGGAAGCATATGAAATATTAAATACAGAGACAAGGAGCTGTCAGCTTTGGAGTCAAATTGTAGAGTGTGCTTTTTAAAACTTAAGAAATTGTGTCTATGTCACAGTCATTCTGATTACTCAGTATTCCTTTGAAAGCATGATTCATTCTGAATTAGATTTTTAATAGCAAGTGGCAATTTTTGCTTAGTATAAACTACTGTGTTTTTTTTTACTGTGATAAATAAAATCAAAAGAATTAGTAGGATTGCATGTATGTGATCTAGGAGAAGTGCGGTTTTGAAATTATCACTTTCTTTTTCAGTAAGGATGGAGATGATAAAAAGAGGCCAGTGATTATTCACAGAGCTGTTTTAGGATCTGTGGAGAGAATGATAGCTATTCTAGCAGAAAATTATGGAGGAAAATGGTATGTGACACAAATACAATTCAGAGAAATGTTTAACAATATGGTTAGGAAATATAGGTCCTCCCTAATGTCTCATACATTACCTTACAAAATGATTTCTCTAGGGTTTTCTCAACAGCAGGTGACATGAAATGAAATCTAGTTTTACAGTTCCAGTTTTGTATTCTATTAATAGCTCATGGTTAAAAATTCTATGAGATAAGAATTGCAACTGAATGTGTGTCTGCTGCATTTTACTACTTCCTTTTTACTGGAAGATGCCTAATGCATATAAAGTAGTTACTTACACAGACATAAATTAGCCTAGATAAGTGACTATTTTTTTTGTTTGTAAGTTCTATTTCATCTCAAATTAGATATGAAGATATTTCTTCTTTAATAGATTGAAGGATTAAGGAAGAGTGAGTTCTCACCTTTAAATGCAGAGTCTACCCACCTTGTGCTATCAAGTTGTATAACAAATGAAAGCAGAGATTATGTGAAGAATTGAAATTCTATTTAAATTTGTGAAATTGGTAGGAAGTGAACAGATCCAATTTGATTGGATTCAGTCTGATTGGTATTTTATGTGAATTGAAAAGTGTAAAGGTAACATTATGCAACATTCTTAGCTTAGAATTCTGTGGATATGAATAAAAATGTAGAACGCTCATTTATCTTTTTTTCTTGCTGGCTTTGCCAGGCCATTCTGGCTGTCTCCACGGCAGGTCATGGTTGTGCCTGTGGGACCTACTTCTGAGGAGTATGCACGGCAGGTGAGAATATGGCATTATGCAGCAGGCAATTTTAGTAGCTCCTGAAATACTGATCCTTGTGCAAACAGTAAATGCTGTAATTATACAGGAGATGCTTTTGGGTCAAGTCATTTTTTTCCATGCCCTCTAAAATTGTGTAAGCCTGAGAAAGAGAAATATAACTAAATATTTGGGGTTTTGTCACCATGTAAAAACTTCAGTAATAATTACAGGAAAAATGTTCTGAGCTACTTACCTTACATACTAATAAATCTTTCATGGTAGAATTATCCCCTTGAAATGTAGGGGTGGACTTGGTTTCTTTCGTTTTCCAGGATATATACCCTTGGCTACACTGCATTTAGGCAAAATTCTTTTTATCAACTCCCACCCACTTTTAGTGCAAACATAAATGGTTCTCTTCCTTTTCTTTCTATGGCTGAGGCATTTTGGCATTCAGCAGTGTAGCTGTCTGAGAGGATCAGCAAATGTTTGATATGGGTGTTAACTTGTATTTCTTCTAGCAAGGCATTGCTAAGCATTAAGGTCCTGTCAGGCTCTTAAGGGTGTGTGCAGTTTTCTTCAAATAATTTATTTGACTTCATTAATATAGCTGTTCATAAGAGCTAAATTATTTACACTTATAAATTATTTATTGGAATGAATCTTGTAAAATATATGCTGTAATAGTAATAATCATTTTTTAGGTTTGCACTGAGTTTTTTGAAGCAGGATTTATGTCAGATGTGGATCTAGATCAGAGCTGCACACTGAACAAGAAAATCAGAAATGCACAACTGGCTCAATATAACTTTATCTTAGGTAACTGCAGAGTCTTTCTGCATATCATTTAAGTTCTGATGTTGGGCATGGTTTGCCTAGGCTCACTTAATAATGTAGGTAGTTTAATATTGTTTGTGATACATCTTGCAGTGGTTGGTGAAAAGGAGAAAGCAAATCATGCTGTCAATGTGAGAACAAGAGACAACAAAGTTCATGGAGAAATTTCGGTATCTTCTGCAATTGAGAAACTCAAGAAATTTAAGAGTTTGCGTCTTCCAAATGCTGAAGAAGAATTCTGATGTTGCTACTAAGGAAAAAAAAAACTACAGATATTAACTGCCCATGTGAAATGGTGTTGCTTTCCTTCTCTATAGCAGTAATGCTCATCTGAAAGAATTTGAAGCATGGATGCACAAACCAAACAAAGGTAGCTGTGTTGATTCTCCAAGTATAGCATGAGAAAACAACTGCAGAGGGTGACTCCTTTGGTCCTGTGGGACTCCACTCAGTGCTGGTTGCAGAACACTTTTTTTTTCAGGCATCCTACGCTTCTGCTAAAATATGTCAGTTTTACTGTGTAAATAGCTAGTGCTGTACTAGCTGAAGGTGCAGAAGGCTGGGAAATGTACTGACTGCAGCTGCTGAACTACCTCAGTCACACAGCAGCTGCTGAACTGACATGGCCTGGAATCCAGAGCTTGGCTCTTGGGTTTTTCTTTTTTCTCACTCTGAATTGTCAAATATGCATCAATATTAGAGTAAGGGAGTAGCCTGTTCCTTCATGAGTTTGTGCTCACAAGTGATAAATGGTATCTGTTGGAAATCACAATGTAACAAGATGCTGAATGAGCCCATGCCTTCGGGAACTGCTTGCTGTAAAGGTGATTACTAAGAATGAAGTTGAATTAACCGCCATATCTGTGTGTGGGAAGTGTTTTATTTCTGCCTGTTTGTTGTTGACTTGGTTCTTGGAAAAAAAATCCCACTCAATTTGCCTTTCAAAGAAATGGGCATGTGATTTGTTGCTGTGGTTGCTTGGGATACTGAGTGCTAAAACTGGGTGATGTAATCTTCATTTTTTTTGTTTTAAGTGTGTTGGAATACAAATTGGTTCTACTTATCTGATCTGTTCGTTTATAAATGACTTTTAAAGCTAATTCTGCAGGGCATTTAATTAATATTTTTATGTGATTTTTAACCATGAGTATTTTTTCACTGTTAAATGCTCTGTCCACCTCTGTCGGAGGTTGAGATGTAAGACATTCAGCCACGGGTTGGGATTGCTGTTTGACACAGGTGTTATTACAAGCACTGCCTGCAGCCTGTGTCCCATGGCCCCGTGCTTTGTGCTGAGCCAGCTGAGGCCTGTGACCCAGCTTTTACCGACTGCCACCAACAGAAAAAAAGGAAGGAAGGAGGATGGGGAAGGCTTTCTGCTTTGCTTTACAGAATTCATGGCAGATGAGCGGGGTAATGTTTTCTATTTTTAGCAATACATTTTGGTCTGTCAAGGTTTGTTTCTTGTGGCCCACCTTCGCCTTGCACGACCCGCGAGGTATTCGGGCTCCAGCACGGAGGGGCAGTAGTTTAAGACGATCTTCCCGTTTTTTCAATGCCGGGCTCTCACACGTGTACCCGTGCTGTAGCCGTTGCGGTTTTCAGAGGACCCTCAGCGCGTGCCCCAACTCCGCGTGGGGAGGAACACGTGAAGGGTGGAGGTGGGAGGGAAGCGGAGCCGCTCCTCAGGGTTCGGCCCAGAGCACCGCCCGCGGGCGGCGCGCTCCGCCCCTCTCCGGGCAGCGGCGGCAGACAAGATGGCGGCGCCGGCGGGGCTGGGCGCGCTGCGGCGGCTCTGCGGCGTCGCGCTCTTCGTGTCGCAGCTCTACGTCCTCTCTGGCCGCGGTGAGCGCGGCGCCCCGGCCGGGATTGGGGGAGGGGGCGGTGGGGACGGGCAGGGCGCGCCCGGCGGAGCCTCGGCGCGGTGGCCGCCGCTCTCGGGGCGGTCGGGCGGGGCCGGGGCTGAGCTCAGTCGCGGGGCGGCGGAGCGGAGCCCCCTGACGCCCGCCGGGCGGCACCGCTGCCTGGGCGCGGCCCCGTGCCGCAGCTCCGTGTGAGGAGCGGCTGCGGTACGGAGGGAGACGGGCTGTGGGAAAACAAGGCGGAGCTGAAACATCGGCGTGGGTTGTCTGAAGGGTGTAAGTCGATTCTCCTGCTCGCCTTTGATGTCTAACGCTTACATCCTGCTGTCTATAAAATGGGAAAACTGATTTATGCTGTTATTATTGCACTTTCCGTGCTTTTTTTTTTTTAAATCACTGTGCTGAAATCAATCCGTTCCTAGTGCATTTTATTCTAAAAATACCATTTTCCCCTTTTTTTTTTTTTCCCCTCACAGCAGGATCCTTGATGGCCACGAAGCACTCACAGCCACAGTCCACGCTTGCAAAAAGCCTGACTTCAACGAGCACAAACGCTCCCTACTTCAGGGCAGCAGGTACAGTGTGCTGCTGTTCCCTGTGTTTTAGCCCTGTGGGTTTTCTCCTCCAAGTATTGAGGTTACCAGTAAAGCTCATCAGTTCTGTCTTAGAAACCTCTGTGTTCTTTTAGAGAAGTTGTAGAGCATCATATCAAGGATTACTCTTATTACGGTTGTTTAAATGATTTGTATTATACAGTTAGAAAACTCATTCATGTAAAATCTTAAAGTTAAATTGGCACTGAAGTTCATGTGTTTTATGCCTATGATGGATGGTGGAAATTCTTGAGAGACTTCAGTGTTCTGCAAGAAGTTGTTACTGCTCCCAGTGCAACGTAAATACAGCCTTTGTATATCCCTGAGAGTTCACAGAGGTAGGTGTCTCAGCCAGGGAGTAAACTTAGAGGTGATTCTGAACACATGTGAACAATACATGTCTGTGAACAAGTCTGTGCTGAGTGTTGTTTTGCTGGGCTGTGTTGTCCTGTGCAGAACTTCTCAAGATCCTTGCCAGTTGCTCTGCTGTGTGGTATGGCTAGTATAGTTCATTGCAAATTAAGGAAAGTCCTTTATATGGTATCAGCGCACGTGTATGTATTTGAATATGCATGCTTCAGGCTATATAGCTTTATTAAATTTTGATTTTTTTGTAATTTCATATTACATATTTCATCTTTCAGAAAGTACAGAAATTCCAGCTTATTTGACTAAATGTCCAAGCAATGGACTTTGCAGTAGGCTGCCACCAGACTGCATGATATGTAACACAAATTATTCCTGCATATATGGGAAGCCGACCACTTTTGATTGCAGAGTCAAACCACATGTTCATTGTGTTGTAAGTAACCTGTTATGTTTAAAACTAATTTTGAGTGGCATCTTGTCATAAAATATCTGTATATTTTTTAAAATTTCTAACATAAGCAGTTTGTTAGGTTATCATAGACAGGTTAACAGTTTTGAGATTGAACTGCAGGCTGTTGGTGGAGAGTCAGACCTACTCCTCTCCGCTTGCCTTTCTTGCATTGGATCTTGTTATTATGCGACTGCTGATTGATCGTGTTCAGTCGGTGTGCTGACCAATGAGAGCTGAACCAGTTTGAGAATGGGGAGGCTAATGTCTGTCAGAGGCTGAAACCAAATGAGTAAGAGCAGTCAATTTGGCAGCAGCCTCATTTGGAAAAGAGGAAGCAGTAGTACTAAAACTGCATTTTAATACCTTTGTCAGTTTTATCATGTTGACTTTTCTACTGGATGTGGAGGTACCAAAGAGCAATTGACATTTTGCCCAACATTTCTATCTATAAGATATAGTTTTGATTGCTAATGAAGTGGTAATGCTGTCCTTTTGTAGGATCAGAACAACCACGAGCAGGAGAACTTTACAATTAACATGACGTGCCAGTTTTGCTGGCAGCTTCCAACAACTGACTACGTGTGCACCAATTCTACAAACTGCATGACAGTTTCATGTCCACGGCAGCGATACAATGCCACCTGTACAGTGCGGGATCACATCCATTGTCTGGGTAATGTGCCGTACCGGGGGTTTTGTGAAGGCTCTTTTATCTAAATGACATTTTAATGTGAGTCAGCACAATGACTGTTTATGTTGATTACAGTAACAATTTCCACCTTGATCAATCTATTGAATTTTTTTTTACAGTTGCATTTTAATTTTTGCTTATAAAAGTGATAGCTAACTGCAAATATTGCTTTTCAGGACTGTTGTGTACCTTTCATGTGAGGGAAAATTGGTCTGTTTTCTTTTTGTCAACTTTTGACATGAACTACTTTGCACAACATCAATAGAATCAATTTCAAACATCTCAGAAGGATAATGAAAAAGTCACACTGGTGTCACCCAACTAGTTTAATTTTCCCTGTTTATTTGTTCAATTGCCATTCATGCTTTCTGATGTGAGGCAAAGTTTGATGGTCTACAGAGCACTGTAAAATGTAAGATTTTCTCAGAAATTCTTGTTTCAATCAGTGCCAACCCTTTTAGTGCCTTGCTAGAGGAATACAGTGAGTTTGGCTTCATATGTTGTTTTTGTACTTATTATGTGATTATTTATTTATTTACTTATTTTTTGTCAGTTGCATTAAGGTTCAAACCTTTTCTAACATTCAGGTAACAGAGTCTTTCCGAAGATGCTGTATTGCAACTGGACTGGAGGTTATAAGTGGTCTACTGCCCTGGCACTAAGGTACACAAGCTATACACAAGCGGAATTTAAGCTAAAATGTTCATTATTGTAAACATATCATGTATAAAATCTTTGTTCCACGTTATTCAGTGCAGTGGGTATTTCATAATGGTTTAGAATTTAGAACTTGAAGGCATACGATGACTGAAGATTTTGTATTAGCTGTCTTCAGTAGAGCTTGAAAGAAAACCTTTACCCTTCTTCTGCATTGAATGTGCTTTCTTCAGAGTAAATGCCAATGATTCTGAAGCCTCGAGTGATTCTTTGAGTAGAGGGGACGTGCTTTTTTTATTCTGCGTCGTGACAGATGAGCTACTGAAATAATGTAGCGAGGTATTGAAATAACAGATGAGAATGCTGAAATAATTCTGTGGACTTAAGATTGTTTGCTCCCCCTTTATAATATGCTTAAAGCAGCTAAGGCTGAAAATCATCCAAATAACCTCTTGAATGCAGCTATTTCTGAATTTGATGGGTATCACTGATCAGTGTGTAGACGGTTTACACTTTTTAAGGCTTCTTTTCCAAGTGTGATAGCTGGAAATGCTTTAAAAGGATTCTTACATTTTAAAATTATTAGGGTAGAAAGCTGAGTAGCAGTTTTGAAATAGATTGTTTAGGTAGCTTTTGACACGTTAATCCATTAGAGAACTGCAACAGCAATTTGAAAGTACAGGGAGTTCTTTTGGTGTTTTTTTTGGACATTTTTCATTATGTTTTAGAGCTTCAAAGATGATGAATTACGTAATAAGAATCTGTATTCTCCAAGACAAATACATAAGACTGTGATTAAGGACATAATGTAACAGAGTTGCCTTCACGGCAGGAGTTGTTCCTGCCACCAGCTGAAGAAATTGGCTCTTGTGTAAGGATGAGCCTGCTGTTCCTATAGCCTATTTTTCAAGCTTCTACAAAGTTAGAAAAGTAGAGAAGTTTTGTTTTCATTGCTTGCCTTGAATGAAAAACTGTCGAGTCTCTGGGTGCTATAAATGTAACTATAAAATAATATAGAAGTAACAAATTGTTTTTATTCTCACAGCATCACCCTTGGTGGATTTGGAGCAGATCGTTTCTACTTGGGCCAGTGGAGGGAAGGTCTGGGAAAACTCTTCAGCTTCGGTGGGCTTGGAATATGGACACTGATTGATGTGCTGCTAATTGGCGTGGGCTATGTGGGACCTGCAGATGGCTCTCTTTATATTTAAATGTGGTTGTAGTTTCCAAGAGGAGTAATTGCTTGGAAAGGGCTCCCTATAGAAGTGTGTAGGAGTCTGAGCCCTTAAGATAGAATAAAGAACAGTTGTTCTTTCTGTGTGGATACATTTTAATGTACAGTATCTGTACATAGTTTGCCTTTAAATAAGGTAAAACAAGAGGGTGGATCACTAAGTTGAAATTAATTTCCCTTCATTTATGGACGTGCTGTTCTTCTGAGAAAGGTTGACTACCAATATATGCCAGTAATGTTTTTTTTTTCCATTGCATACTTGTGGGAGGTTAATTTCTTTGCCTGAGGTCACCATGCCTGATGATCTTCATTGCATCCATTTCTAGCTTTTGCTTCGTGACTGGTTGACTTAGAAATGGCACTCCAATTAGATCGCTCCGAGGCTCAAAGCTAAATGCAAAATAACCGCAGTACCTTTGAGTTCCAGGACAGCTTTCATTCGGTTGAGTTTGACCTGTGTACGAGTGGAAATATCTATTCCTGCGCCAGCCATCCTGCGAGTCGGTCTCCGGGCCGGAGGCGTGGCGGTTCGGGCTGCGCAGCGCGGTGTGCCCGCAGCCAGCCGCCTGAGCTCCGAACGGCGGTGGTCGCAGGGTTGTTTCACTGAATAAACCTGATCTTGGAGCGGTAACCGAGTTTGGCGTTGGTCGTGCTTTCCGTGAACTCGCCGCCCGGCGGCCCCGCGAGGCGGTGCGCCGTCGTGGCTCCGCCCTGCGCCGCAAAGGCGCCGTCATGGCGGCGGAGGGGGAGCGGCGCTTCTACCGGGAGCTGCCCAAAGTGGTGAGCGGCTCCGGGAGGGGCCGGAGCCCTGCCTGGCGGCGGGCCGGGGGCTGGCGCGGGGCGGGCGGCTTTTGTCCCACGTACTTGATTAGCGGTCTGGGTGAGGGCACTGAGTTGCGCCCTCGGTAAGGCTGCAGGTGGCGCCGCGTTGGGCGGGCGCGTCCATCCGCCTGGGGGTCGGCGGCCCTGCGAATCCATCTGGGTAAGCTGGATGGATGCGCTGAGACCAGCGGGGTGATGTTCTACAGGACCGGGTGCCGGTCCTGCGCTTCAGCCACAGCGACCTGTGCGCTGCTGCGGGCTGGCACAGCGGCTGGGAAGTGTGGCAGAAAAGGGGCTGGAGGGGTTAGCTGGCAGCTGGCTGAGCGTGAGCCAGCAGTGTGCCCGGGTGGCCAGAAGGCCAGTGGCATCCCGGCGTGTATTGGAGACGGTGCCGCCAGCAGGAGCTGGAGGTGATCGTCCTTCGTACGGAGCAGCTCTGGTAAGGCTGTGTCTTGAATACTGTGCTCAGTAGGGCCCCGCGCTGCATGAAAGACATTGAGGCCCTGGAGCAGGTCCAGAGAGGGGCAATGAAGCTGTGAGAGGTCTGCAGCACAAGTGCTATGGGGGGCAGCTGAGAGAACTGAAATTGTTTAGTTTGGAGAGGTGGTGAGGTGGAGATCAGCCCCTTCTCCCAGGTTAACAGTGATAGGATGAGACGTGGCGGACTTGAGTTGCACCAGGTGAGGTTCAGGTTGGATATCAGGAAACATTTCTTCTCAGAAAGAGTGGTGAGGCACTGGCACGGGCTGCCCGGTTAGGTGGTAGAGCCATGATCCCTGGGGATGTTCAAGACAAGGGTGGATGTGGTCTGGAGATGGGTTGGTGGTTGAGCAAGATGATCTTAGTGATCTTTCTAACATTAATGATTTTGTGATTCTGATTCTGTTCCATACTCTGGGAGGTGCTGTGCATGTTGGCCTTCTGCTTTTATTTGCAGCTTTTGTAGTCTGTTCTTTCATTTAAAACAGTTGAGCTTGACCTTTATTTTCTTTATTTTGCCCTGTTTACCCTGAAGCCACCTTCAAGACACGAAGTCTGTGCCTGATAACATGTGCTTCGTGTTCTGAAGGGTGTGTTTTAGTGCATCTGTGCTATCTCTGGGTGCGTGCTGCAGCATCTTATCGGTGTTACAGTTCTGGGCTTCCAAAACAGCCAGCAGCACGTACTCACCACACAGTTTGCACAGCAAAACCAAACTGCGCACTCTGTGTGTGCTGATGTGCCTTTTCAATAAGATACATCTTTCCAGATTTAAGTTCAATGTCTGTTTTGCTTGGAAGACCACGAAACGTGCACCTGGCTCGATGTCCCAAAGTGGGGAGCAGCTGCAGTTCCTGCTGTTCTGCTGGAGTTGTGCACTGATTGAAGTGATGAGACCCCTTTTCCTCTGTCTGGGAATGTAGTGCTTTAGGAATCTGAAATGTAATAGGCTATATCATTAAAATCAAATTTTTGAAGAAGTTATGATTTCAATATTTTTCCAATCAGCAGCTTTATTAAATACTTCACTAAATTTATCTCTGAGAAGAGTGGAATGCCAGGGGGTTCTGTGTAGCAAAGCTTGTGCGCATATACTTTGAGTTTGGAGGGCTCTAGGGAATTGCTTCATACCTCAGCAGCCAAGAGACCATAAGACTGAGCAAAGATGGAGAGAGGAACAGAGTTGAGGGGCATGGGTTTGCACCCCTAAGTCAGGTTGCCACAAGAAAGGCAGAAACCAGTCACTAGCAATGGAACGCAATTAATCCTGGGTTGCTGTTAATGGGTAGAGATTGTTGGCCAAACACAGAGATAATTGTTATTTGCAAACTTGGAGTGAAACAGTAATGCAGGATACGTGAGTGGTAATACAAAAATAGATGTAGAAGCTGTCCTCCTCACTTAAACATCCATGATGTATTTCTGCCCTCCTAGGAACTTCATGCTCATTTGAATGGCTGTATCAGTTCTTCTACTATGAAGAAACTTATGGCACAGAAACCATACCTTCAGATCCAGAATGGAATGACTGTGATTGACAAAGGAAAGAAAAGAACCTTAGATGAGTGAGTAAACATGCATGAGATCAACGTTTACCGTGTACCTTTTAATTAAGTTGCAAACTTTAATTATGACTTTGTATACTGACTGCAGAAATATATGTAAATTTCAGCTTAGTAAAAACTTTTAGATTTTGTTTTCTGGTTGTACCTATAAAGCTATTTCTTAAATATTTGGAAAGCAAATGGAAATCTCACACTGATATTAATAATTTCTGTTGCAAATGTGTTAACTTCTGAAATCAGATGTGGCCCTTAAGATGATCTTGGTTGCCCTATAAACAAAATCCAATGTGCATTTTAAGCTACAGGTGCTTAATTAACATAGCACAAGCTTTCACAAGTGTAGATTTTTATATGAATGGTCAATTTACTGCTCAGTGTTTATTTTCTGACTTTTTATTTTAGATGTTTTCAGATGTTTCAGATCATCTATCAGATTACAACAAGGACTGAAGATATTTTACTGGTAAGTTGGTTAAAACAGTTTCAAACAAGCAAGTGACATGCAAAGTCAAGGTTGGTTGCCTGAATTCTGAATAACGATGGTATTGACAAAGGTCCCTTCAAATTACTAATGTAAAACACATTAATTTAGAAATGGAGGATTAAAATAATTTTTCCATTTAATATTTTTAAAGCAACAAGGTTCCAATATGGTGGTCCTTTTTACTACTCAGACACTTGGACTGGCAGTGTCTTAAAAATATGATGTTTCTTCATCAGTAGCAAAGCCTCAATTTATTATAGTCTCTTGTTTCTTTGTCTCATTTATGTACTCAAGCTACAGAACTCAAATTGTCTTTTGCTTGCCTCAGATTACAAAATTAACAAGAGGAATGGTTGTGTGATCACTATAGGGTGAATAAAGTGATGTAGTATCATCTTTTCCTCATCTAAAAGGATTTTTAGGTGGCCTGTTAAATTACAGAAAGATACAGGAACTGCAAAATAGTTTGGAAGTGCACCAGATGAAGAGTGTTCTCATTCAGACAGGGAAATGATTGTCATAACCCTCTCTAGTATCTATATGGGAAATGAAGGTACTTCCATGGGGAGTATTTCCAGGATCAGAGAGCTGGAAACACATCCGTCCTGAAAACTTTTAAACGTTCTATCCCAAAAGATAATTGGGTCTCATTTAGCTGTAAAAGAGAGTGTAAGCCATTATTACTATTATTTTAGTGATGTTGAATGCACTGTTTCTTAACTAGATAACTAAGGATATTGTTAAAGAATTTGCCGAAGATGGTGTCAAATATCTGGAATTAAGGAGCACTCCTCGAGAAGAAAATTCCACAGGTATTGTCTGTCCTAGTTGTTAAGTCTAAGTTGGATGTGCTTTAAAACTTAGTTAAGACTGTGTTAATAACAAGGCAAGTTAAATTCAATTGGATCAACTAAAATATCCTTTAAATATAAAAGTAAAATGTAGTGATGTAAAACTATCATTTTACTGTTTACTGTTAGATTTTTGAGGAAAAAAAAAGATGCATTGGTTATAATTCCATTATCCAAGAATTTGAGTTACTGACTTCAGTAGGACATTTGTGTGTGCTAATATTTTCAGTAGCTGATATATTTTATTACTCCATCTCTTTTTAATGTTATTTAATAGAAAGTCGTAAGAAAATTGCTACATTCTGATTCATAATGTTATTTTATTTCTCTGAGATGCTTAGAAGGAGGCTAATTAGTACCACATAAGTTAGAAAAAGGTGGAGAAATATCAGAGGTGCAAAATGTGCTCATTCAATGAGGCGAGAGAGCTGGGTGTGCAGTGTAATAACATTATTTCAAATATATTGATTCCAAATGTGTACGTGTGTTTGTAGGTATGACCAAAAGGATGTATGTTGAAACAGTACTTGAGGGTATAAAGCAGTGTAAAGAAGAAGGCTTGGATATAGATGTAAGGTAATGAGCCCACGGAGTGCCTCTGTTCAAGGTTTTGTGTAATCTGATGCTCAATCATGGTTTGCAGAGAAGTTTACAAAAGAGTATGGAAAAGGAAAATGTCTAAATCAGATATATTTTATCTGTATGTTTTTTAATTAGCATGTCGTTTGACTAATAAAATCTTTTTTACAGAAAGGCGCCTTTGTTGTGGAATAGAAAGATATTTTGTAGGCAAATTTAATTTTTCATCTTCATTTTTACTGATGGAGAATGAAGCTGTGTGCAACTTTTCTGCTTTAAAGCTGTTCATTCTCTGCAATATTTCCAGGAAAGGCAGTGTTTTGAAGAAAATGCATTAGAGACTCTTTTTCAGAGCCTACATTCTTTGCAGATGCTTTTGCTGGATTAGCTCTACAGGGAGCCTGCGGTAAAGGAGAGGTAGTTAAAAGGGTCAGAAAGGTTTTAGAAGGTGTCAGTTGTTGCTTATGGACAATGAATCTACGTGCTTGTATAAAAGATTCTCAACAGCAACCTGTTAGATCTGTTTGTGAAAGTTGAAGGTTTCTTATTTTTCATGTGTGCCTCTCCAAGAGGTTGCTCAGCAGAGCAAGGTACTGCAGGCAGCAGAAGAGCAATATTTACTTTATAAGAGCAGTAATTAACAATTATATTGTTCCCTGCCCTCTCTCTCTCCTTCATTTGGCTACTACGTTTCACAAGCTATTGTATTTATGCAGTTGATGTTCCTCTGTGCTTTAGTACCTTCGTTATTTGAACAGTTTGCTGTGTAAATGCTCTCTGTTGTCACCCACAAAGGAGAAGTGCCGTTTGTGTTGGTGTGAGGTTTGTTGGTCTCCTGGTACTATGGCTTGTGTTTTACTGAACTTGTACATTTCTCTCCAAGATTATTAATAGCAATAAATAGAAGAGATGGCCCAGCAGTTGCTAAGCAGACTGTTAAACTTGCCGAAGAATTCCTTCTTTCCACTGATGGGGTTGTAGTAGGACTTGACCTCAGTGGTGATCCAAATGTAAGTTTTTGTTTTTGCTTTGATCTCTCCTTGGAGATGAGTATTTAATGTTGTGTAGCAGAAGGCAGTTCCAAAAATACTTGTTGTTTTAAGATTTTGTCTTTGTTTTGTTGCTTGTTTGAATTAATTACTCATAGTTTTGATATCATGTTAATCCCTGTTTCTGTAAGGGAAAGGCACTCTTAACAAAGAATCAAAAGATTATAATGCTGAAAGAAGAGTCACTGGAAAACAGTGTTTACCTGGGAAGTGGCTCTTACTAAATTGTCCTAGTAGATTGGCTGGGTTGAGGTGAATTAAATACTATAGCAAGTCTGCACAAGTATAAATTTTGATTAGTTGCACCAAATGGTCTTTCAGTATTAAGAAAGCGAGAGTATTTGAGGATAGCTGTTGAATTGCAATGAAATAGCTCTAGGTGATAGTTATGGAAACGGTATCAAAATCAAGATGCACGAGTGGTCAGTGTTGGGCCTCACCTGAACTACTGAGGTATAGCTTATTTGTCAGAAGTGCACCCGTATAGCAGAATGTTATCTGCTGTGCTGTAATCTAAAGTGGAGTAGTGGCAAAAGAAAAGTAAGCCAGTGTAACTGTAATGGAGCTAAGTATTTTGATATTGCTAGACTTCTTAATCGTATAATTAGAGAAGGCCAGTAAAACTAGATGTAGAATGATGATGCTTTTTTCTATCTTCAAGGCAGGGCATGGTCAGGATTTTTTTGAACCCCTCTCAGAAGCAAAAAAAGCAGGTCTGAAGCTGGCATTGCATCTTTCAGAGGTAAAAGTATTCATTATTTTAGTCCTCTGTGATTCCCATTTCATAGAAGCCTTAATGAAGCTGACAGTAGCTTCTGTGGATTTTGAACTTCTCATGAGAAAGCAGTAATGTTTTGGGACATTGTGACCAAAGAAAACGAAGGTAAATCTTCATCAATCAGTTCTGAGTAAGAATTGTGGAATTGTTTCTTACCACGTTATACCTAGCGAAGGGGACAGGAGGGAGGGCAGGCCTGAATTTGAAAATTAGAAATATTCCAGGAGATCCACAGTTATTTTTCTGGTATAGTGACAGAAATCATGTATAGTGAAAGTAGCACATTCTCACGAGTGAAATTTCAATTTTGTTTTCATTCTGCTGATTTCAGTAGAATGACTCTTCTTATGATCTGTTGAAGTGGTGGCTGATGTCTGCTCTGAGTGTGATGAATGCTGAAAATACTTGTATTTCTTTAGGAAGTTAAGTGAGATAGATGTTGTCATACAACTGTTCATACTTCTCTATTTTATTAAGGAGGTTTTTGCAACATATTCCCACACACTTATCTGAAAATATATTACTGTGTGATCTGGTTTGGGGTTTTTGCTTTGTTTAGGGGCTCTCACAGTGTTTTTAACAACTGTGTATAACAGACGTTGAAGGACACCTTGACAGGGTAGTTTTGAAACTGAAGAATGTAAAGCTGATTTGATGCCTCTGACTGAAAGTACTTAAAAATTTTAAATAATGATTATCCTTTACATATCCTTTTAAGATTATGGCTTCCTTGTTTAATAATTCAAATTTGACAGTCACTTTCATACCTTATTTCTTTCTTCAAATGTTGGCAGTGCAGATATTTAGCCTCATTTACACTGTTTTGATTAGAAATGCTATGAAAATAGAACTTGAGCTCAGTTGTGATCGTTTGTTACGTTATTTTATGCTGCTTTAATGGAATGTAAAATACATCTTCCCTAGATTCCAAATCAAGAGGAGGAGACCAAAATTCTCCTGGGCCTGCCTCCTGACAGGATTGGACATGGAACATTTCTCAACTCTGCAACAACTGGCTCAGAAGAATTAGTGCCACTTGTTAGACAGAATCATATACCTATTGGTAAGGAAACAAGAAATCACCCGGTAATCTCTGAATTTAAGAATATCATGCTTACTGCTGATTCAATAACTCTGATTTGTCTTTGGTGGCACTTGTATTTTTTACATATTTGTGGTAGCAGACAACAATTGATGTCCCTGATGAAAAGATGATGAAAATTAAATTATAACCCTTAGTTACTGTGAAAGGCTGTGTGGTGTTTGTGTGTGGTTTGCAAGGTCCCTATGTTCTACACACAGCCAGTAGTTAAGAAAAAAAAAAGGCTATTGTGGGCTCATCAAAAGATCTTATGTAATATTTGAAGCATTGAAAATTAAGAAAACAACAATAGATTTCAGTTTTCATTTAGAGTCAAAGCAAGCCCATTAATGTGTGGAAAGCATTTTTTTAGTCTTATTATTCTATATATCCTTGATTATTCTTTTTTTTTTTTCCTTAGAACTTTGCATTACATCAAACATCAAAACTCAGACAGTGCCTTCTTGTGACAAACACCATTTTGGATACTGGTACAACATTGGCCACCCTGCTGTGCTTTGTGTAAGTTTTTTAACCAGGCTTTTATACAGGGGAAAACTAGAGTCATATTGGAGTATGTCTCCTTTTATGAATTAGAGCTGAGGTATTAACAGTTTCTGTCATTGCAGCCTATCATCTGCTTACAGCAAATCATAATATTCCATCAGATAATGTTTGTAGTAGAAATTGGAATGCTTAATATTAATCTTTTTATTGAAAGCAGGACATTTTTCCTATGTGGATAAATATAATCAGCAAAGGATGCAATGACATTCTTAAATATTTTTATATTGATGGATTTCACTTAAGCAAGGGTTGAATCACTGTGTTTTTAAGCTTGTGTTTACATCCTAATTTATTGTGTTGAATAAGGCTCAGATTCTCTGGAATTCTCTCTCCACCTTATAACAGTGCCAAGTACATGGCAGGATTTTACACTCTACCATCCTGTTGGCTCACTCCTTAGAATTTGTAACTTTGTGCAAGCATGTGTGTATTTTTAAGCATTATGCTTACCATTCAAACAAGCATCAGTTCTTTATTTTATTTATATTTTTATATATAAATTATATTTATATAAAATTTATATTTTATTCTTTATTTATATTGAGTTTCAAAAATAGATCACAATCAGATTATTTCAGGGATTTTGAACTGTGATAAATCTAGATAACCAGTGATGTCATGTCAGATAGCAGTTTGCCCATACATGCCAATAAGAAGAGCAGCAGAAAAACAGGTACTATGGTCTCTTAAATTTAACAAGGTAGAGTTAGCAGTCTTCTCTGAGGGGACACGAGGGCTCTGAGTTAGAAATAGGAAATCTCATTAATGTTTCAATAATCCTAACTTGTTTCTTTTAGATAGACAGTCTTTAGACTGCTTTCAATCATGCTTTTAAGATGCTGCCTTCAGTACCTCAGTCTGTAGAAATTATTTGAGCTGACACTATCAAAATGCAGAGGATGAAACAGTTTCTTCCCTGAAGATTTAGGAATGCAGAATTTGATCTAGTTCCCAAATCTGAGAAAGAGGGAAATGTATTTATATAGTTTGCACGTATTATCTCCACATGTATGTTTGATGTGCTTAACAGGTCATCTTTCCAGCTACGTTTATAGGAAATAATATTTTCTGGGTAATTTATGTTACATGTTAAAATTTGTTTGAGAAGTTTTCTTGTGTGTTTGAGTAGTTGATTAACTGTAAGTGAAAATATGGCAGAAGTAAGGATGTGAAATGTGAAACACGTTGAAGTAAAACTGTTTTGTAATGCGTAGTCAAAACCCTTTAACTAATTTAACTAATTTAAACTTTATTTTTCCTTTGATTTAACTCCAGACTGATGATAAAGGCGTATTTGCAACAGATCTGTCTCAAGAATATGAACTGGTTGCAAAAACATTTAATCTGACTCGATCGCAGATGTGGGATCTGTCCTATGAATCAATCAACTATATCTTTGCTTCAAATGTAGTAAAATCAAAGCTAAGGGAACAGTGGTGTAAACTGAAGCCGACTCTGTTTGTTTAATCAAACAAGTGCTCTAAACAGCGTAGGTATATTAGCTTAATTAGTTGGGTTTTTTTAATTGTTCTTTTTCTTAAGACAAAAATCCCTGGTTTTAGCCTTTTCCAGATATTAGGCTTATAAATCTGGTCCACAAACCAAGCCATTGTAAAAATAAGACAAAGGTGCATCCTTTGGTAGCAAGGACAAAAGTGAATGTCCTCTTTTAGTTGGGAAGGGCCCTAAATCAGTGATTAAAGCTTCAAATATATCATCATGCTGTGTCTCTCTACTTGATAGGACATTAAAAAGCAAATGAAGTACTTGAATGGAAGACATTATCTTAGTAGAAACATTGGAGACTGAGAATAAAGGTACAATTGTTAGGGTTCACAGGCTGTTTTATGCCAAGCCGTGGATACGGGCTGTGGATTTGTTTCTTCATATTGTTTTCAAACAGAAGTTTTAAGCAATTGATTAAATGCGAAAACAACCTCAGGGAGGAGGAGATATTTGTCTCAAGGGACTTGAATATTGCATCTGCTTTTGTTGGCATACCTGTATGAGTGAATCCTGCTGTGGGTTCCCCAGTGTATTGGGAGTGCCTATGGCTACACTAAATACTGATAGTAATTAGACAAAGATTAGAATCTTGAAAGCCCAAGCAACTGGTGACCTACTTGGAGGAAATGGTCTAATTCTTGAAATGCTCTAATTTCTACCTGCTGATTGTAAAAAGCAATAAAAATACTTTGAGCGTGCATATTTTCGAAACAACTCCATGCGTGTGTGCATTAAAATTTATAGGACAGGAGTGTGTTGCAGCTCAGCCTGCCTTCCCAGCAGCACCGTGTTTGTTCTGACAGCAGAGGGTGCTCGTTCATTCAGGCTGTGAATGAACCTATGTACATCCGTGTATGTATTGGGATACTGAGACCTCAAAATATGTGTGAGCAACTGTGTGCAGCTATGTTATGTACTGTATTGCACATCCCTGGGGAGCGTTGGAAGCGTCCCAAGGAAAGGGATTTTCTACCTAAAGGATTTTTGTATTGCTTAGTTACATGAGGAAAAACTCTGGGCTCTGCAAGGAATCCTGAGTACAGATATAACACAGAAGCTGTACATGACTTCTGTTTTGGTCTTTTTTTATATGAATTTGGTGTAAATGATAAAATGATCACCGGGTACAATGCTGACAAGAGACACACGAGTGGCACTTACTCTGAAATGGCAATTAGAAGTCACACACACACACAGCAGAGAAGAATCCCACCAAGAGACAGTTGGGTAAAGGGAGAGAATCAGAGTTGTTCAAGAGTCACTGTGGTTACATGAACTTTTCACAGAATGTTTTTCAAGCACAAAAATATTCCTTTTAGAGACGGGGGAAAAATTAAGTGAAGTAGAACAGTAGAACTATGGCTTTGTATTTTGTTACCTGAGCTCAGAGTAAGATCTCACCAGAATTCTCAGAACCACGTGCTTGTTTATTCAGAGGCAGTATCTTAAGTTACTGAAGTTACTGTTCAAATAGATTTGCTGGTTACATTGTCTTGTGGTGCCTGCTGTTTGTCTGACTTGGTTCTTTCTAAGGAAATATCTCCTATGGTAAAAGTGTTTGGGTTTCTTCCTTGTTTAAAAAAAAAAAAAAAAAAGAAAAAAAAAAAGGAAAACTTGCTTAAAAGACAGGTTATCTAGCTCTCTTGCATGTTACAGTTAGATATATCTTAATCACAGGATAAATGGATCTACGCTTATGTGAGATAACACTATTGTAAGTTTTCTAATATTTTTGAGGTTATGGCTTTCTAATAACTCCTCTATAATGGTATTTGGTCTATTTGCAAAGGAAAACTGCCAACTAGAAGTTCACTTTACAGCTGTCATCCTTGTTCATTGTATCTGTTGAGTGTAGAACTTCAAACACAAAATAGGATTTGTAATTAGTGTCTGGGATTCTAGTTTCAAACTGTTGTTACACAGAATTGTCTGAGTTTTAACATTCAGATGTTAAGTGTCACACATCTGTGTGCTCATTCAGGGAGAACAGCCCTGGTAAACATTACTGTATCCAGCTTTTTTTTCTCAAGCAAACATACAGTGCCTCTGAGAATTTTAACTTTATGAGATATTATGTACGCTTTCCAGTATTTCCACTTAATTGATTTCTGGTTTTTGATTTTCTGGTTGATTTTTGGTCTCCAAAACTTTGCCTTGTATCAGTTGTAGTCCTGATTAAAAACAGTTTGGCACAAGATGACACATGAGTGCTGCATAGGGTAATAGGAACAGGTTATTAATGAAACAGGGCTGTTCTGGATTCATAGTGAGATGATGCAGTTGTACATAATCTAGAATTAGAGAATCACTCATCTGAAGACTGTGTACTCACCTGTCCCCTAGATGCTTGCAGATATGCTGTGGATTTAACAAACAGAAGGAAAACAAAAACAACAAAAGAAAAAAACAAAACTTTTTGTAATATATATAATATATATTTATAACAAATAATGTGTATTTTACAATGCTTCTGCCAGTAAGCAAAGTCAGGAGTCGACTTGGAGGATTCCATTTGTTTGAAGTCAAAGGAAAATATTAGAAAAATACATTTGGGTGGCTGAACTACACAGAACTGATGGATTTCTGTAAATCAGTCTCTGACAGTGTGTTCCTGCAATTACTTACAGTGTGAAGTATTACCACTGAAATGATAGGAGGGGGGACAGGGCGCTTTACTGAATGCACTGTAAATTCTGAGTAAATATTTCTAGAATTTCTTATTTTGAAGTGAAAGAAATAGATTTAGACTGAGTTAATATTTAGTTTATTTCCACCTGATTACATGAGATAAAACTTATAAAACAGTCTTCGGTGCTCAGTGTTCACATCACAAGGAAACAAGCACTTTGGTCCTATTAAACAAGTGACTTGGGAGATATGTGCAAACAGAGCACCTGCTGACTGTAGCACATTTCTCAGAGTTAGAGACAAACCCAGAAAGTCTTCATACTTATGTTTGTTAGGATTTAGGAGGAATTCATACCAAGCTTATTGTAATACAACTGCTGAGCAGTAAACATTGACACACTGCTTTTCAGGTTTGCAAAGAATGTAATTGTGTTAATGATCTTAGATGCCTGCTTCAATATTCGGGCATTTCAAACAAACACAGAAAAATTGCAGATAAAGGTACTGCAGAAGGTAAGTGCATAAATGGTTAAAGTACTGGAGCATCTCTCATATGAGAGAATGAGAGAGATGAAGCTGTTAGACTGGAAAAGGCTCAGGGAGATCTCAACAATGCATTTAAGTATCCAAGGGAAAGGAATGAAGATGTAGCCAGGCTCTCCCCAGTGTTATCTAGTAAAAAGAAAAGGGGAAGAACACAGGAAATTCTATCTGAGCGTAAGGAAACAATTTTTACTTTATTGTGTGGGTGTCTGAACACTGGAATGGGTTACCCAGAGAGCTTGCAGATGCTCGGAACCCAACCATGGTGCTCAGTGACCTGATGCAGCTGACCCTGCTTGAACAGAAGAGGTGCGCTGGACGATCTGCAGCGATGCCTTCCAATCTTAACTATTCTGTGATTCTACAAAGTGAAAATACAAATATACAAATGATAAAGTCTCCATATGAATATAAAATGTTTAAAAATTAAAGTCTAACTCAACTCAGTCACTTAAGTGACAGTTTTTCACCAGGCTTGAACAAAAGAACTTGACTGACTTGTGAAACTATTTTTTAAAGATGGATATATTCGTTCTTCACAGCTTTCCTTCTTTCACCGCCACTGTGGAATCCTTTAGTGCCATCAGGACCTCTAGGCAGCCGCAGCACCCCTACAGGTAGACCATCTGCATTTTGTATTTTCCGAGCTAACATGGGGCTACTGACCGGACTCTTCTCTTGTGTTATAGTTTGAGCTTTTCTTCTTTGTACCCAGGGACTACCAGAAGGTGTAATACTGCTATCTGAAGAATAATCTGTACATTTTCTTGGAATTTCAGGACTAGTACTTGGGTCAAGTTTGCCATCTTCAGCCAGTGGAGACTTTTTGGTCACTTTTCTTAGAGAGGATGGGCTGTTCCAAGGGCTTGATCTGGGTGATACGTTAGGACTCAGATGGTTGTTTGGGTGAATGATGGGACTCAACTTACTTGCAGTACTCGTTGCAGTACTTCTGCGTCCTGACAGTGGTGATGTAGGATTACTCTCTGGCTCAGAAGAGCTATTTGCTGATGATTCATCACCAGTAAACTGAAGTTCCTCAACTCTCTTATTAAGGGATCTAACCTTTTTAAGACTCTTGCTGTCTTCAGCACGGTTCTTGTCTTTAGGAACCTTTTTCTTTGGAGGTTTCATGCCAATTAGGACAACTTTCATGCCAGTATCTTTCTTTTCAGCACACATGAATTCATGAGCCCGTACAGCAGCATCTACTTCTTCAAATTCTATAATTGCACATTCTTGTGTTCCCATTTGTGTATACCGACTGCTGAACCTCTTGATATCAGGTGGTAGATCCCTACCAGGCTTGAGAATACGAACTGATGAAATTACACCAAAATTTACAAAAGCTTTGAGGAGATACTCCATTACTTTTTCTTGTATACATCCATTTTCTTGTTTGTTAAGACCCTGCAGTTCAGAAATCATGTGAATATCATACACGAGTAACATCCTGGTAGGGAGATTTTCACTTGGAAACACTGGAACTGGTGTATTTCTTCTGACCTTTCTGTTATCATCGTTGAGCTCAAGCATGTCTGAGTATTTCAGTGCATGGGCCGTGGTTCTCCAGTCACGGGTAAGGTGTTTCACCTTGAAGACAGACACAGTTTAAGCAGCACATCTGATCAAACCCACACAAACAACTCAGTGAATATCCAAGGCAGATGCAGGCTCCAGTCTACAGCCAAACCTGGATTTAAGTTACATATGGCAGACTTGAGCCAAAAAAAGAAAAGTAGATTTCCCACTGCAGTGGGCATGAGCAAGTTTCTAGAAAGCTCGTGTCCTATTAAAATAGGAACTAATAGGAACTAAACCTGATTGGAAAACATTACTTCAGTTTAAAGCCTGCTGAAGTGATTCCACATCTAGGTCTAAACGACCTGATCCACAACAAGTTGTTTGGTGGTTTTGTCTGTGTACTACTTTTATGGGACTCAAAAACCTTTGTTAAAAAGAAGAAGAAAAAAAAAAAGTTCTCACAAAAGTTCTGCCTTTCCAAAGAGAGGTTTTTGAGAGTTTAACTGTTACCACTGAAATCTGTTTGAAGTGATCTGAAGAAGCTCAGATTGCCTTAACTTCTGTAGTGAATCGCTCTGCAAAGATTTACAATCCTGACAAAGTATTTAAAATGTAATTTAAAAACTGTTACATGCACATACAAGTTCCTAATGTGAAACAAAAACAACCAAAGAACTATGAATAAAACCCACTCAAAGTTACTTTAATTACTTGATAACCTCTAATACTTCTGTTTGTTTTTTTGGGATCTCCATGCTTTTGCCAAGGCCCTTCTCAGAAACAGTAACGTAACTTTACCAGAATAACTGAGTTACTCATGTGTAGCTGATCTGGAAATGACTATTATCTGTTGTCCCATTCACAATGCCCTACTCCCCCCAGAATTCAACAGTGTAGTCCTGTAAATGCCTATGATTTCCCCAGGCAACCATGAAAAAGTTCAGAAGTTAATGTCATAGATGAGAACAAACTTCACCATCACATCAAAACTGAATCAAAGCCTCAAAGAGGCAGGTGAAGAGGAAGACTGTAGAACTGCCAATAGAAGGTCTTTTCATCCCTCCTATATGTTTTTCAAAGCAAATTACTGTTAACTTTTTAAAGCTTAACTTACTTTTTTAAAGGAAGTGAGGAGTTTAACACTGACATAGCCCATCTTATTTCTTCTCACGTGCTTTAGAAGGAAGGCATCTTTCTCAAGGTTCTCATCTGAGAAATAATATTCAATCTGTGCTATCAACTTCTGGATCAGGTCATTTTCTGGTGGTTTCCAGTTCTGGTCTGAGTCATCATCGTTTTCCCCACCACTGAAAAACAGTCAGATAATTTGATTAACAGG
This sequence comes from Perdix hodgsoniae, assembly GCA_035772895.1. Taxonomy (NCBI): domain Eukaryota; kingdom Metazoa; phylum Chordata; class Aves; order Galliformes; family Phasianidae; genus Perdix; species Perdix hodgsoniae. The sequence goes on from JAPSGF010000010.1 coordinate 6,935,927, forward strand.
ACTCCATCTCAGATTAATAGAGTAAAAGAATGAAACAAAACAAAACAACAACAACAAAAAGTGGAAATGAATACCCATAATGTCTATTCCAGCTTCTTTTATACGTAGGAACTAAATAGGTAGAGCCCTGTCCATCTGAGGCGGATGATGCTTTCCAGTTAGCGTAACAAATAAAGTTCCTGAGCTCATGCCAAAAGCTGATCTCAGTGTGGAACAACGACACATGTTTACTTACTGCCAGCTCAAATCTTACACCAAAACAAGAAATACAAGTGCACAAGAGCTTAGTCTTCATTGCGGCAGCACTTGGGTTTTCAGCATGAAGGCGTTAACATTTCTGTGCTTTGTGAGTATAACAGGGAATTCATATTTTAAACTGGTAGAACTATATTTCTCTCAAGCATTTTCACTTTATGAATGCACTTGGTGTCAGCAGCCAGTATCCAGACAGTAATGCAGACTGACAGGACCGCTGAACTTTTTACAGGTCAATTCTACAGTGACAGAGTAACTTCACTGGCAGTTTGCTGAGGGATTGGAGCTCTCCGTAGGTGTCAGATTAAGGACTGTGTTGTGGTAGCAGCTCACGTGGTGTCCCTCAGGAATAGCTGTATGCTGTAGCCACACAGGCAGGCTGCTTAAGAGATCACACAAATTTCCTGTCTCCCCCTCCCACACTGCTATCTACATATCTGCAAAGATGTGCACTGCCAAGAATTCTGTCCTGAAAAAGATATTGGAGCCATGGAACCGGGACCAGCTTGTTGCCACATCAGCCACGTGTTTGTTGCTGGAATACAAACAACCTTTTAAGCTGCCGTCCAGCACTGATGCAAGCAGCTCACCCACACACTGCAGCCACAGATGTCGTTATAAGAATTATAATGGCAGCCTTAGAGCTGTTTGGGTTTTTTTCCAAAGCTATTAGCCATCTAATTTTGCTGTGGGACCATCACAAAAATTCCTACAAAAAAAAAAAAATAAATAAAAATAAATAAAAAAAACGTTCCCCAGTCCTTGAAAATCACGTAATTGCTATTGTTCATACTGTCTCCCATATACCTCAGTGAAAAAAAGGAGCCATTTTCTCAAAATTTTCTTAAAGTGATTTTTGCAAAGCTTGTGAGATCACTGAACGAGAGGAGCAGGCTTCACACTAGGGTGCCCTGAGGGCAACTGTAGGCTGACTCACCTCACCAAGCAGCCATTTCTCGTGGGGACAAACTGGAGAGCTTGGTCCTACTGCAGGCTGATGTGCTGCGTGGTGCTGGGCTGCCCACACTGCTCTGCTCAGCGGGTTCTGCAGAGGGAACACACTGTACTCCCAGATGTGACTGGTTACTGCAGGCTTTGGAAGCTAGCTATTTATTTATGGCTCTTCCCCTGGGCAACAGCTACGCACAGGCAGTCTGTCACACAATCCTAGAAATCTTCTTGTCAGAATCTCTAGCCACTTAAGGAGGTTGGGCTTTGAGGAGTGAGAGCAAAAGAACCTGGATTTCAGTCATTGGAAGGTGTTGGAAGTGGAGGATAGCAGATGAAGTTGTTATTAAGAAAGTGAAAAAAAACTTCAGTGGCCTACAGTCGTTGCTGATTTGAGAAGGAAGGAAAACAAGGTAAAGTGATTGTTTTTCATTCTCTCAGCCCACCACCTCTCATTTTCCATTCACTACTTGTTGTGAGTGGTATGTGCAGAAAAAATCATGTGAGTATGTCAGCACTTTAACGTATCCACACTTTGCTAAGTAGAGCTTACCTTGAATTCAGGATGGAGCATGCAACTTTTACAGGTTTTATTAGTACAGACATTTGCAGGTATTTTGAAGCTTCAGATGGAAAGAAAATGCAGCATCATGCTTGGGAAAAAAAAATGGACTGCATCAGTTCTGTTCTTACTGAAGTGTTAACACATGGAGTCAGGGTGATACATCTTATTTCACCTATCTAAAACATTAAATATCAGTCACACTTTGAGCTGTACACCATTTCTGTATTTGGCAGGCAGCTCAGCTTTCACAAAATCTTTAGAGCTCTTACAGTAACTGTCCCTAAGTATTGTACTGGGACTTCCCCTTCCTGCAAATGCAGAAATTTGTAATTGGCTGTACGTTAACTCCTAGTAATGACCAAGTGGTACTACTTCTAGAGCATGTAACTCTGAAGGTTGATTAGATTATGAATCAGTGTCAGTCAACGCTGTGAAAAAAAAGGAGTTACATATCTGCATAGGTCTGGGGCCTAAAATATCAAAACTCACAAACAATATATTAATGTAAATTGAATCATTCTGACACACTTTTGCTACATCTAGAGAAGAGCAATGGTATTGCATTAATAAGCACTATGTGTCAATATAATAAACAGCATGAAACTGAAGTTCCAACAGCATGCTCACTCAAGGCAGTGGAAATGTGTTAACAGAACCAACTGGTAACAGTAGGTATGATGTAAGCTAGCAGGACTGATAGCTGCAGCAATCATTAAATCTAAATTTTGATTGCAGAACTGATGTCATCATAAAAATCTTTCACCTTTTAAGGTCAGATTCCTGCGTCTGGCTGTATTCAAAAGACACTTAAGTTGGGCAAGAATTATTTTTTGTTATGCATATGTTTTGTATATTACAGAGGAGCAACTTGTATTTATAAAGTCTGTATATTTTTCTGAAGTACCTGGCTAAAAGACTGGGGAACAAACACCCAGAATATTCGTGGGGCTCCCCCAGAACTGTGGTATCTTGACCACGAAGAACAGTTTTAATTTGCTACATAATCTATACACCAGCTCTGCTCACAGTGCTTACAGGAGGACTAACAACTTGTAATAAGTGCAAAGCACTCCAAAACCAGGTAACTGAGAAGGCTTTGAAGTCATGACCACTTCTGTGGGACTAATCCTCGTCCAGGAGCAGCCTTACTCCTCATTTTGTCAACTTATGCATCATTAAAAATAACAAAAATCCTTCTATTAATGCGTTCATACAAATTGGCCTCAGCGTTGTACTCGGGAGCATCTATACACACACTGCTTTTCCGAGGGCAAGCTCTGAATTTCCTACTGCTCAAACTCGAGATGTGTGTTCTGAAGACCTTCCTAAGGAAGGATGCTCACACGGAGCACTGCCACAGGTCGTGCTGTGCTGATTTTAGCACTCCAGCACAGAGAGCACTACTGGCGTTATCGAGCACAGAGTAGGTTATACGCTGGCCGTTATTTCACTTCTGCGCAACGCGGGTCCAAAGCCCCAGAAAGATCTGCTGGCTCACGTCTTAACTCTACTGCAGAACATCCATACGGTGCTCTGCCAAGCACAGCGAGAACCACCACCACCACAATCCTCAATCCGAGCCACTCCAGCCCTTTCTGTGCGGGGCAGAGAAACGGCCGGCAGCTGCGAGGCGTCACATCCAGTCCCGCTCCGCTCCGGGCCGCGCCCCGCACCGCCGCCGTTGCATCAGCCGCGGCCCCGCAGGGAGAGGCGGCCCCGGCCCGGTCCGGCTCACCTGGAGCGCCCGCACCGCCCCGAGTCCTCCTCGCTGCAGCTGCCGCCTCCCCGCGCCGCGGGGCACGGCGCGCCTTCCTCCTCCTCGTCCTCCTCCTCCGCGGCTACGCAGATCTGCACCGGGCCGCCGCCCGCCGCGACCTCCGTGCCGGCGGCCCCGGGCTCCTCCGCCCCGTGCAGCCGCTGAGCCATGGCGCCCCGCTGCTCCGTCGGCGGCGCTCCCCTCGGGCCCGGCCCGGCTCGCGGCGCTCCCTCCCCGCCGCGCTGCCCCCGGCTCCGGGCAGAGCCGCCGCCCGCCCGCCCGCCGCTCCTCCTTCTGCTGGCGGCGGGCGGATCAGCACCGCCCGGCGGGGCGCGACCCGCGATGCGCGGCGCGGCCGTAGGGAGCGAGGCGGGCAGTGACGGGGCTAAGGCGGCTGTGACCGAGCGGCTTCTGGCTTCGTGGGATTCAGATGGAGCGAAGGCATCCCCGAAACGACGAGAAAACGATGGAGATGCCGAGCCGCCTTCACCCCGTTAACTCGGCGCGCAACGCTGCCCCTCGGAGGGCTGGCTCTGCTATTAAAGCGACAGCAGCGTTTTCACGGTGGGAGCCCAGCCGCACGTCTCCCTGCGAGCGTTCGGCCTCCCGTGCCGGCACGGCGCGCAGCCCATCCGCGCGGCGCCCCCACGGCGTGCGCGGCGCTCAGCTCCGCTCTGCGCTCCGCGTGCCGCCACGGGGGGGCGGAGATCGGCGCTACGGCGCTTCAGCCGCGCGGCCCCGCCGCCACCATCCCCGGCGATGACCCCGGGATGACGACGGCCGGGAGGAGCGGCGTCCTCACGGCGAGCGGGCTGTGCGGGGACGCGCAGGCTCCCCTTGTCTGGAGATGCTCCGAGCTGCCCGCACGCCGTGCGGCGGTTCCCCGGAGAGCCCTGCGGTTAGTGCGGATGGAGAGCGGCGGCCCCGACAGACACGGAGCTGATTCGACCCCGGCCGGGACTGCCGTGCTTTAAGTAAACAGCACCGCGATGCCCTCTAGCGCTCGATGGCCGGCAGCGGTTAAGCGGCGCTCCGAGGGCGCCGTGCGGCGGCGGGGCGGGGCGGGGCGGGGCGGGGCGGGGCGGAGAGCCGGGCGCTGCCTCCTCAGCCCGCCTCCCCGGAAGCGGCCGTTGCCGCGGTGACGGAGCGGCGATTTCCGACAGGGGCGTCGGCCGGCCGGGGGGAGGCGGGTGGCCATGGTGCCCAGCAAGTGCCGGCCCGGCAGGGGCTCGCGGGCCGCGCCCGGCCCGGTAGGTGCCACCGTGCGGGGGGCGGGCGGGCGACGCGCGGCGGCGGCGGCGGCGGCGGCGGCGGCAGCTTCTGCTCGGTGCGTGAGCGAAGAGCTCCGCCTGTCACGGCTCGCCGCGCCCAGCTGTGCGTGCACGCGTGAGGCTGAGCCGGGTTCGCTTCCCGCTGCGGCACGGAGGCGTCCCTCGGCGCGGTGCCGGGCGGAGCCGCCGCCGTGCTGGCTGTGCCGCCCCTGGAAGTTCTATCAGCCCGCCGTACCGATGCGCGTTGTGGGAGAACGTAATGCTGTCTCTTCTCTCTTCCCGTGCTCAGGCCGGTAGCTGCGGGCTCCAGCTGCTGATCCAGACATCCGCCATACCCAGTAAAACCAAGCCAGTAATTGCTGTTTTCTTTCTTCGGTAGATAGGTGGATTCGTGCGGTTGTGTGCCGCGTTTCTGTGCTTTCGGCTGGGGGTCGCCTTTCCAGCAGGGGCGTGTTGGTTTTTAATTCCCCGCCTCGTGTAGCCGGTAGCCTTGTCGTGGTGTGCTGAGCGAGGGCGTGTGAGTGAGGCTGCTGGGCTGCCCCACAGCCTGCCGCGAGTGCAGCGTGTGACCCGTTATGCTTCCTCCTGTACCCCTCCTCCTCCCGTGGTTGCAGTGATCTTTTAGGGCAGTGTCTGTGGTTTTGTGTTTGGTTTTTTTCCCCCTTTGTTTCGCGAGAACTGTATTTGCTTCTAAGGCTGTGTTTGTCTGCTCGAGGGCACTGTTTGCCTTTGAAGGCCTCAGTGTTTCTCTCACACGTTTTGTTATAGTTTGACTTCAAGATAAATAAAGAACCGTCGTCTCTCCACAACAGACTCTTGCAGCACGACCTGGAAAAAAACTATTCGGGAAGGCAAGGTGATGCTCATGAAGCTTTCGGGTTTTTTTCTTTTTTTATTTGGGGTGGGAGGTGGCGGAGGGGAGGAAAGGAGAGGCTTTTAAACTTCTTCTTATGAGCTAACTGGGAAAGAAAGGCTTTGTTATGAGTAGAAAAACGCTACTGGCTTTCAGATGTGACCGCTTTTCCTAACTGAGTGCATTATATCCTGAAACTCCTATTTCTCCTCCTCCCTAGTGCAGATGGCTTTGCTTGTTTTGTTTGTTTGTTTTACTCCTTCTGCCCGTGGAGGAGCATTCCTTCTCTCACCTACACAGCTGCAATATTTATGAGTGCCTTACTCAACTCCTCTGCCCCCTGAAGTAGTTCTCAACCATAACCTCCTGTCAGATGTCCAGTGTTTTAATGTGCATAGAAAAAATCCAATTCTAAGTTGTAAAGAGATGGTTTTCCTCTTGAGTGCTTCCGGCTTTGGGTATTTGGTGGCATCACTGTTAACTGGTGAAGCCTGGAAGAGCTCTGAGACACATCTGTACTGCTGCTGCTTGCCTGTCATATCGAAACAGTGGTGGGCTGGGTTGGAGATAGTTTGGCTCTGTTGGCAATGAAATATCTGTGTATGGGAGTTCTTTATTCATCCCAGCAGATAATAAAGACCAACAGCTGTTCAGAGTAGGTTGATTTTTATTTTATTTATTTATTCATTAGGGCTGTTATGCAGCTTATTCTATTATGAGGTATGTTTAAGCTCTGCAGTTTTGTTTTGTTTGCCCCGCAGGAGACCCAAGAGTGTTGAGCCCTTTGGTGCGCAATAAGCAGCTGTATCTTCCTGTGCCACCCGCTCTGACAGAGCTTTCTGGTTTGGAGTTCAAGCAAAGCACGGGTTCTTTATCTGGATTTGGGGAGTCTTCTATACATGCGAAACCCAGATCCCGACAAAGCAGTCACAGTATTAGTTCACATGCTTCAGGTAAGAGTGTAAAATTCTCATCAGCCTTGTATTTATTTACTTATTGTTTGTATTAGGCATTTAATTTGAACAGTCACAGCCTGTAAGATGATTCCTCTGCCTGATGGACTGTATAATTGCACAGCATGTGCTGTCTCCTGTTCCCATGGTGTATTAAGAGATAGTTGTCAGGAAACTGCTAGTAATGTCTTCCAAGTTTTAATGAAGGAATTTAAACGTAGGCCTTTTATATACCTTTCTGTAACAAAAAGATGGTGTAGGGATCTGTTACAGCATTCAGAGTAAAAAATAATGTCTTCTTTAATTCTTTACGTTTACTGGCTTTGAAATCTGAGGCATAAATCTTTAACTTTAGCAACAATGATAATTGATAATTTTGAAGTCTCAATTTTTTTTATTCTTTAGCAATTCACTTCACTTTGAAGGGTATGTAGAGAATATTGTTATACAGTGGTTTGTTAGAACAGCTACTAATGAAAAGTTGGAAGGTAGCACTGAAAAGCTTCTAAATCAAATTAAGCGTGAACAAACCTTTGTACTTATTGAGCTATTTTCAATAATGGTGTGTTCTACATAACAAGGGAGTTGCTCTCCGTAGAAGTAAAGAAATTAATTCTTACTTAGTGAAGAATTTGTGCTCTTTCCCATTAATATACTCTTAAAAAAAAAAAAAAAGTGCAAACATGGATGATGGCTGTGTGTTCCTGTGATAGCATACATGTATGACTCTGTTTCTGACCAGTATCTTTCAGTGGATTGTTCTGTAAATAAGCTAAAGCTTGCCATACAGGTTGTTTATTTGTTTTGGGGGTATTTTTGGTCATTTTCCCTCTTTCTCCTTATATTAACAAAACGAATAGAGTTGGTTATTTTGTAAACGTGTTTAAAAAGGTTGTCTGTTTTTTCCTTGGTAACGATGTGAAGTGTGAAGCAGTCACAAGTAGGTAGTGCATGCACTCAGGTGTGAAAGAATCCACATTTGTTTCTCGCTCAGTGAGATTGCTCCCGTGTTGCAGTGCTTTAGATTTTAATTGGATCAACATCGATTTGATCTGTGTCATTATGGTTGTTCTTAGTATAGATAGTATCCTCGTTAAGTTCCGATATTGGAATTGTGAACTAGTATGCAGTCTTACCTTAGGACAGCACTGGGTCATCCTGATCAAAATAAAAGCATCTACAAACTGTCTGCTTCCCACAGATTATTTTTAAAAAAGCCCTGCCACATGTGAGCTCAGTGGATGTAGGTTTGCAAGAGGGATCTATCTGTAAACTAAAAATGGCAGAAAACTGGTGGGCAGAGTCCTGAGTGCAGGCAAAATGCTTTTTGTGTACCATGTAGTTCTTTAAGAAGTAACTATTAGTGGTAGTTAATGAAATGATGTTGTCTGTTCATGCATTCTTTTGATGATTTTCTGATAGATAGCACAAACTTTGGGAGCAGTTCATCAATAACATTTCCTGTCTTGCAACGTACTGCTGAAGAAAAAATACTGAACTCGGATAGACTCACACTGGAAAGGTGAGCAGGGAGTGGAGTCTGGGCTCAGCAGCTTGCTGCTCTTGTGTCTGCTGGTCTCAGGGGATGAGTGTTCCAGCAGTGCCTGTGTGGTGATGGCAGGTGGGGGGGGGGGGGGGGGGGGGGGTTTTTGGGTTTTTTTTTTTGGGGGGGGGGGGGGGGGGGGGGGGGCTGGGCTGCTTTTCGTGTTCTTTGTTTCCTCTTCTAGAGAGGACCTGTGTTTCACTGGGATGTTCTCTATGAGTTTCCTTGTGGTAAGTGTTCAGTGATGGTAAATATATCCGTACATCAATCATCTAAGGCAGGTAGGGTTTTTTATTTTAATCTAAGGAGCTACTTTAAGAGCTGGACTCAAAGTCATGCAAGAGATCTATAGAAAGTTGAGGCCTGTGTCTTCATTAATTGTAATCTGATGCATTAACTGTGGAGTGTCTTTGTTTCCTTAACCAGAACAACAACAAAAAGCTATATGTGAAAACCACATTTAATTGTAAATAATTGTGTGTATGGGTGTGCTCATTTTTATTTATTTAGTTTTGTTTATTGGTGATGTTTATGTAGTCAGACAAAATTCTGTGAAGTCAGTAAAATGTCTTTTGGAGATAATCTTGCTGTGAGAATGGCTGTTATCTTTTAGCTTTTGAAGTAACTCTTAACATTTCAAGCATTTATACTTCAAATGTGAAGTTCTGTTATGTAAAGAAGCACGTAGATGTGATGTGCCTTGAAATCTGACCTCAACAGGCTCCTTACATGGCGTCTGAATGGCACATTGGCATCTGTATCTGATGGAAATTGTAGTGTGGTCACAGTGTGAATTATTCAATTTCCATGTAACAGGGAAATCTCTGATTTGAAGAAGAAGTTTTAAGAAAATGTAAAAGGACTTCTGCTATATATTTATGGTTTTTCTACATTAAGGAGTTACTTTGCTATTCCGTAGTTGTCTAATTAGCAAGCCTCTTAATTCAGATAATTCCCTTTCCTCAGTTCAGTTGGAGTGGATTAGTAAAAGGTCAATTACAAATTAGTTGCCTTCATAAGATGCTTTTTGTTGTTGTTCCAGGCAGAAGCTGACAGTGTGCCCAGTTATTGATGGAGAAGATCACCTTCGCCTTTTGAACTTCCAGCATAACTTTATAACCCGGATCCAGAATATTTCCAACCTGCAGCATCTTGTTTTCTTAGATTTGTATGATAACCAGATAGAGGAAATAAGTGGGCTTTCAACTCTGAGATCCCTGAGAGTTCTTCTTTTGGGGAAGAACAGGTAAAATCAAAATAACTGGCTTTAAGCAGCTACTTTGTTATGGCGTGGTGTCTGTAATCTATCAGTGCATCTCTTTCAGGGATTGGCTTGTGATGTTGGCTATGAGACCAATGGGTGCACTCCTGTTAAATGGTATCTAATAATAGCGAGCTTTCTAATAAGAAAAAATAAAATAGTCAGCTCAAGAAAAAACACAGGATTGAGACGGCCATTACCAAGAGTTATCTAGCTCTGTGTACATTGTAACTTCACTGTGCACAGAAGAAGGCAGGAACTAGACTTGCTAGCACGTGCTGTTCATTGTTTTGCTGGTTCATTTGCAGCTGCTGTGCTGGGTGTCCCCCTGGTCATTGGCTGTAGGAGAGTTGCAGGCAATCTGTCACCAACACTTCTTGGCCTTTCATCTGTGTCTGCATCATTCACTTCAAAACATAAACCAATGGAGAGTGATCTTTTTCTTTTCCTTATCAGTAAAATGCTAGTTGGAGAATTTTGGTAACTTTTAATAGTATAGTATTTTACTGGAGGTTTTGGCTTTTGTAGCTGAAATCTAACCTGTAGATATTGGTTTGTTTATTGCAAATTTTTGGGTTGTTGGATCGATAACTAAATTGCTATAAGGAATTATTTTCCAAAATTAGCTACAGTGAGTTCTGTATAGTTTGCCCACATAGAGCTATAGTTTGGAGACAGACAGGAGGAGATATACTTGCCATAAGTCACATGAGACAAAGTTGCCACAAGAGACTATTTTCTACCGCTTCTGTGCATGGTTTTTAATTTTTGAAGCAAATATATCATGCCTGTGATGTTTAATGTAACCAACCAGCAGATGGTGCTGCTGATGCTTCAGCAACCTGGGCTTGGCATCTGAGAAAATGGGGCAGGGCAGGAGGGCGTTGTCATGGTGAGATGGTGAAGCTGTACAGGTGGAGAATAAATTAGGCCAAATGTAGAGACCTGTATTGTCTAGGAAGTGCCAGCAGGGCTGTTGGATGTGTTTTGTTCTCAATTCTTGTAACAAAATCTTAAAGCTTGTCACTACAGTTTTGTTTTAAACTGGTTTGGGAAGAGCCTTTTGCCAGTGATAGTATTTCTTACCTTTTGCATAGGTTGTATGTTGACTTTGTTTTCTAGTAGTGCAAGGATAATTTCCCTGGAAAGAATCTCCCAGGAAGAGTTATAGTGCAGATTGCCACTATTGATGTCCAGAGAGGAAAGTGGTAGTCTAAGGCTTATTTATTCATTTTAGAGAGCTGAGAACTCTGCTTTTCTTTCCCGTCAGTAGGCAGGAGCAAACAGCTAAGGTGTTTGTATTAGCTTGAAAATGTAAGGTACTTTTAATCTAATAAAAACAATTTCTGTCATTATTGAAATATTTCAGAATAAAGAAGATCTCAAATCTGGAGAACCTAAAAAATCTTGATGTTTTGGATCTTCATGGAAATCAGGTACAGTACAATAACTTGATTAATAAATTATCTTATGTAGATAATGCATTTCTGGTGACCTTCAAACTGTTGCTATTTGAAAGGGAATTGTTGGCAAATCTTGCAACTTCCTGGAAATCAGATAATGATATCAGCTTGATCCTCAGTGTCAGCTTTCTGAAACTTGGAGCATTGTGCATTTGGGAGGTTACAGGCTCTAATGCTGAGTAAGCTAAGCTTGGCAGCCCTTGCTTGTGCCAATGGAGCAGTCATCTCGTGTGAGTGGTTAAAAATAAAACAGTCATAAAGTAATAAAAATAAATATAATTGGGTTGTTATTGGTCGTTGCATTGTTTCTTCTGTTGATCTCACGAATCAAGATCATATATGTACCTGTAAAAGACTTGAGTCTGTGTGAGAGAAAAGCAGAAGGAGTCCAAACTCCTTGTTTAGGCTTCTGAATGGACTTAAGTTGCTCAGTGTCCTTTCAGATTATTCAGTTTGAGACTGTGCAGCTGCTTCTGTTTGTGATGCTCGAAGCTTCAGCTCTGGAACATATGAGAGAAAGATTGCTAATGATTCTGTCAGAAACAGCACAGGGTGTATATAAGGGCAAGCCAGATAGAGTATTCTTCTGTAAAATAAATCTGAAACACGTGTGATACAAAATGTTCTGTAATTGAGCCGTTTAACAACACATGGTTATTGTGACTATATAAGACCAATGTGTGATTTTTTTATTTTTATTTCTGGATTCTTCTTCTGACAGTTTTGACTACTTATGGTTTCTGTGTGTGTTCCTTATTATATCATTGCTTCACAGCGAGGAATTAAAATGCTGTAGGGGAAAAAAGAGTTAGCTCTTTAATGAGTCACTGTTACATGTGATGCAGTAACTGTGTAGCTTCTGTGAGTAGCACCCTTAATCCAATAGTGTGCAAGCAGTATGAGAGAGGCACAGTGCAGTGTTAGTGCATTCGTCATGAACGGACCAAATGAAGGCTTCAGCTTCTCTTCCATTAATGAGTTATTTTCTGTTCCTTTCTAGCTTGGGGTCAGGCAAGTTTTGGTATCAGTACTCTTTTCTCCTCTAGTTGAGGAACTCATAATTTCAGACACCACTCTGCCACACAGATTTATTTGTTGTTTTTGAAGGTATAATGAATAAGTAAAGAAATGCTGATTTTTCATAACACTGTACAATGGTAGTGTCTTGGTTTTAAGTCTGGTTGTTGCTGTTTGCTTGTTTATTACTGAGTAGGTGGTCTCTCTTGTTATTTCATTGAGATTTGGAGGGCTTCTTACACTTCATATCAGATTTCTAAAGAATCCACTTAATCTACAGAATTGGATTTGAGAACATGGAAAGATGTATTCCAGAACATAGCAGTTTCTACAGCAGATCAGTAGAATCAGAAGTGAAGTGCTGATGCATAGCTCAAAACAATGGGCTCTAATCAGTGTTCTGTTGACATGGTGTTCTCCCTCCAACATACAAGATTTTTTTTCTTTGATTCAGTTTAGAGTAATGAGAACCAACCATGCAGAAACAGCCTGTCTTTCTTACTGTCTATGTGAAAATAATAGAAAGTATGATTTGCACTATATTAACCAAGCATTTATACATCTGTTTCCTTGGGTGGCTTGTGGTGTTACACTCCACCCAGTTCTCACAGGAGGTTTAAAAATAAATCTATTGTAAATATGGTCAGTTGTACAATCAAAACCAGTTATGGACAGCATTTTTCCTTTGTCAGAATGGTTTTCATTCCAGGTAAAGCTGATGATGCTTCTATGGTGGGTTACTGCTGGCATCTTTTCTCATAGCTATGGAGGGAGGGGAGGAAGATAAGAGTGGCTCTAGCAAAGAGCCACAGGTGTGTTGAAGAGGAGAGGCTGGCAGCACATGGGGCTGAGCAGTGTGTAGGCAAGGGCTGGACCAGGGAGTCTCCAGAGATCCCTTGGAGCTCAGCTGGTATTGAAAATGTATAATAACAACAACTAACTGCAAAAAAAGTAAACAGGAGTTACAGAAATATGGCTAAAATGTCCATTATGAAGCCACAAAAAACCTTCCTGTTGAATGAGTGGAAAATGTTGTGGGATTAAGCTGCAGAGCACTGTATCAACATCCTATTACTGCACTCACTGAAAGGCACTCAGTGTTTGGGATTAGGATAGAAGCGTTTCTGTGGTTTTGATGTATATAAATCCTATACATTTGATGGCACTAGACAGCCAGTCTGTTGGTCTTTAGGGCGTTTTCTTGGCAGTGTGCTCTGCTTCTATTCATCTGTTCTGAAACTGTTTGAAAGTAAAGTTTGTTCACAGCATTTCAGTGCTTTTTTTTTAGCATTTTTGTCAATTTTTTGAGGCATAACACAGCTGATCAATATTATTATTTTTTAAAATAGTATTAAGTCTAGATAGACACAATTTCTTCCTGTTGATGGAGTAGTAACAGTTAAGAGCAAAGCTGCATTCCTGATTTATTCTTAGTCTCCCTTTCCTTCATTTTTTGGGTATAAGTCAATCTCATAGATGGAATGCAGATTGTGAAACTTCTAAGACTGTAATGTTTTCAAGAGATTGGAGGTGAGGAGAAACAGAGGAAAATTTCTTGGAAAATACTTTGATTTATTTGGGTGCAGAGTATTTTGGCTAATATGGTTTGGTCTGATCTTGGAGACTTAGCTGCTGCCAAGTGAGAAATTCAATGGGAACTGGATGTGCTTTAAAGCCCTGAGATGCGGTATTCCACAGTGTTTAATGCTGAACCTATCAAGCCTTTAAATGCAGAAAATGCTTTCCTATAATAAAGGTCCAAAATAAGATTCTTAAAAAATAAAAAATAAAAAAGTGTAATGTAATGCCAATTCCTCTGTCATGTCATTCTTCTTTGCTTGTTTTCCTTTTTGATTTTGCAAGGCTCTTAAGACTGCACAGCAAAAACTTGCAAGCAGACGCAGCAATTTCATGCCATCTATTTTAGTTTCTGTGTAGAATCTGCAGTTGTATGATGGCTATCACACTGATGTGAACACCATGGACTTTGTGATTCAGAAACTCCGAGTGCCATTGTGTGCAGTGTATACTTAACACACTGCAATTTCTATTGAATTTTTAAACAAACACTTGATTTCTAAATACTGTATTTTCAAACTCAATCTGAATGGTCTTTGGAAAGAATGGTGCTTGATGACCATCTTGTCTGTCAAGATAAATAGCATAAATGTGTGTTCTGTATAAATGCTTTTAAAACCTTTTTTTTAAATTTTAAGTAGAATGGACATGAACCTTATTCTGTCTTCCAGTGAAGTAGCTTGATTGAATTTCACAAGGCTCTAATGAAGGCAGAACTTGGCTAACTGTATTTAGAATGAAGTTTTTTTTTTCTCTAAATACTTAAAAAAAAAAAATTTAAAAAAAAATTTTTTTTGGTCATTTAGATTCTGTGAGTTATGTATGCTGCTTGGCAAATAGGGCCTGCTATTTATTTCCAAGAAAACTGCAACTGATACAAAGAGCAGAATAACACCATTTGGTAAAGAAAATTCTCAGCTACAAAACACTCTTTCAACATAGGCATCACCATTAGCTATGCATTTTTGCCAGTAATGAATGAGAACCAGCATGCTGTGCTAGTAAATATCTGCACCTGTGGAGGTGACCTACTGTCAGTGCTGCTGAAATGCAGCACCTGCTGCCTTGCTGTGCTCACATCCACTGCTTGGTCTCCATGAACCATCAGGAAGCGTCAGTTGACATCAGTGAGTGCATTTTTTTTTTTCCTCATGGAGGAATTCAGTCCCACCTCTTTGCTTCACATACACTTCCATGTCAGATGTCATTCTGTCAGACTGCCCCTCTGCTGCCATCCATCACGTGGCAAGAACATGGAATGGAATACAGGTGGGAAAGTGCAGCTTCTACTGTCAGATGCCAACATCTGCCTTTGACATGGTGGGCCAAGATAACAAAATAGGAGGCATTGCTCTTGGAGCAGCCCTTGTACTTTGGTAGCCAAAACCTTAAGGATGTAGGTTAAGCAGGGGGTGGGGGCGGAAGTGAGGAGTGGAAGGCAACTCCCCTCCCCCCCATCTCCCTCTAGATATGGATTTCTTTTGAAAAATCTAAAAAGTGCCTAAAATGTCTAATAATACATCTTATATATCCTAATAATACCTAATAGTAGTCCTAATTCACATGTATGTAATAGAAAATTGTCTTTAAAGTATATATAGCAGTTCTTTTTCTGCTGAAGGAAATATTGTGATCTTCTAAAAAGAGTTGGTACTGCTTGTTAGCTAATGCACAGAGCTTAACAAAAACTGCTGGACTCATGGATGCATGTGTGATAAAAACAGAGAAAGGCCAGTAGAGTCGGTCTTGGAGCTGAGCAAAGCAACAGACAGCATCTCTGTGACTGTTGATGAAATCATAGTCCTAGAGATAGCTATAAAGTGCCAGGATTGATATTCTGCACTGTCACATGCTGCAATCCTGGCTCTGCAGACATCTGCAGGGGTCTGTGCTCTTCGTGCTCACCATCTGCTCTTGGCTGTTCTTGTACAAATATTTCAATCTAAGTATATTGTTATAGACAATAGTGTCTCTGTTCCTTAGCTTTAATATTCTGTGTCCTGCTCTCTTTTTTTCTGCAATGCCATATGCATAAACAGCCTATTTGTTTAATTATGTTAGCAGTTGAATAAAAAAGGGACTTAATGTTATTTAGTTACTATTCTTGCTATCTGATTTTCTGTACTTTTTACGGGGAAAAGTTGCCACAGTACTTTTTGCAGCAGTATATATATTCAGGTCATGCATCATACAGTTAGATGCCTATATACATGTGGTTTGTTTGTATGACTATCATCCATGACACTGTGCTCTCAGACTGTTCAATACCAGCTGCCTCACATCTTCTCCCATTTCAGGAGTTGCAGTTTCTGGAAATTGGCACAGCCACATTTGTACTGATCTGTATCAGCAGAAAGCTTGGTATCACTGGGGAGCTGTATGACACCAGTCTCTATGTTGCTTGCTTCCACCTAATTGCTGTTGGCAGTTTTGAGGAGGGGCAGCATGGCTGGGTATGGGTGTTGCAGGTGGCTCCAGTGGCCCTGCAGGTGGAACAGGCCATCGTTGGTATGGAACAGGAATTTGTCATAGTTGTAAAGTCCATAAAGCTACCAAGTGTTGGATGCACAGCCATGTGCTGTGGAAGGCCAGTCTTTTTCACAGGAAAACCTGCTGCCTTCTTTCTGCTGTAGAACGTGGGGTAGAGAAAGAATGTGATATGAGTATCCCTGTGTGCAGTGGCAGCTGATATCATCTTTGTGATGCTTTACTGTATGCAAATCCTACATAAATGTCTGGGTAAGATCTGGAGAACAGTTTGCAGGCCACTCTGAGAAGAGTACATGGACGGGGTCGTGGAGTACGTCACTGAGAAATATGGACAGCAGGAAATAAAAAAGCCAGATTATGTCAGAATAGCAATAATTTATATCTTTTTAAAAGATATTGCATCTCCAGAAGTAACAATTAAAGTTAAGAGGCAGTGGCTATTGTTATTCTCTTGATTATTATTATTCTTTCAATATCACCTGCTTTAATTCCTAATGCCTTATTTTAAACATATGAATGTAGAGCAGCTGACTTCTCACTGTAGTTTAATCATGTTTGAACCTTCCATTTTCTGATCACAGGTAGCTGTGAGTTGGCAAGGAATTGCTGGGGACTTTTGAGCAAGTGTGCCATGTATCCAAATGAGCGATGCTGCTATTTTCTAATTTTCATTTGAGTAATTTTCCCAAATCCAACAGCTATTTGCTTGTAAAACTGCCTTAAGTTCCAGTGCGAGATTAACTTTGTTCTTCTCCAGAGGTTTGTAGCTACTTGCTCCTGACTCACAGCAGGTTCTTGTCCTCATGACCTGCTGGAAAGCCTGCCTGTAGAGCTTGTGCATAGCTGTGTGGCTGCTGCTGGGTTTTTAAGTCGTGGAGCAAAATTAGAACAGATTTCTGTGATAATATGGAGGTACAATGCCATGTAAGTCTTGCAGTAAAAGTACTGCCAGATTCAGATGTGTGTCTTGAGTGCCTTTATGGTAAAAAATAAGGATCGGCTGTGCACATGATTTCCCTGTTTTGGCATAATATGATCCTAACAGTGGTGTCTTAACTGCATGTCTTAAAGGTTGCTGCCTTAAAACAATGCAGCTGAAATAACCTAACTTCAGATGGTAGGAAGGGAGTGTTGACTGATTTTACTGCTGCCTGACTAGGAAGATGTAAATACTAGTACTCAATTTCCAGCAGACTATAGCTGGTGTTCAACTATTTATGGTTAGTAACATACATAAGCACACTATTAAGTTGCTTTTTTAATCTGAATCTATTTAAAAAAATGTATGAACTATGTGTATTTAGATAAAACATGGTGTATGTATCTATACCCCTTTCATAGATCTCCAAAATAGAAAACATCAACCATTTGAGTGAACTGAGAGTGTTAAACCTTGCCAGAAACCTTCTGTCCATTGTAGAAAATCTTAACGGACTGGATTCACTCACAGAGCTCAACCTTCGTCATAATCAAGTCTCTGCTATAGTAAGAAACAAAACATCTTTCTCTCTTCCTCCCCCTCTCACCTTTCCTTTGCTCTTTCCTTCCTTTCTTCCACGAGTACACTATTACTATAACTTATTGAAAGTATGTCAGCATTTCAAGTTTGTCAAAGATTATCCCACACTCTACTGCTTGTGTTATTTTCTTGCAGTGCTTGATTTTACAACTTGAAGGTGGAAATAACAGTTTGTTTTTTGCTGCAGTTTTGTGCAAATGCGATCACTTGTAGCGATAAAAGACTTGGTAGATCTTGATGGTTCTCCTGGACAAAAATATTCTGACCCTTTTTGGTTCTAACATACAAATTCAAGGACTCTTCTTCCATACAAGTTTGTTTCTTGAAATAGATTGCAATTTCTGTAGCACAGCTAAGCAGTGTTTCAGAAGATTATGTTCTATTCAGGAATGTAATTTATTTGGGGTATAATTTAAAATATAAATCTTGTTACCCTGGTTTACTTCTAGTAATTCTAGTCTTGGTTGTGGTGGTCTGTGGGCTGTTGTTTTTTTTTGTTTGTTTTTCATTTTCCCTTTCCTTTGTTTTTTGTTTTCCTTTTAGATGGATGGAATGCTATATAGGTGGGGGGAGGGAGAGCTGAAGATTTGATTTATGGCTTTAATCAAGGTGATGAGCTCTGTCCCACTTCAGTGTGCTGTGGGTAATGGTTTGATGTCCACTGATCTCAAGCTGGAGTATGTTCCTTTGTAGGATAAGGAGACACACACTTAAAACTGATGGTTTTTGGTCTGCAGTCTGAGTGGTACATGAATCACTGCAAACTGTGCTGTCCGGCCATTATGGATTTTTATTACATAAATGAACTTCAATCATGCTTGATGTGTTTCCTCTTAGCAAAATTTTGAGCTATTTTAAGGTTTTCTACAAAGTTCTATTATACAATACATTAAATTCATGATTACTCATTCTGAAAACATGTTTCTTTTTATAAAATTGTAAAGGTGACAGAGTCCTTCAGATTATTCTTGTTTAGAGCAGCTACTGCTGCTAGGTAGTGCTGATCGCACTGCAGCATTGCACTTCAACAACCCTATTGCAGCATGGTCTATTTTTTTTTTTTTTAAACACTATTTATCCTGCTGCCTAAATGCTGAGACAGCACCTTGGCTTCTTTCCCAAAAGCTTGTTCAGAAACCAGCAGCAGCCTCATCCTCTTTCCTTTAATGTCATTTGCTTTGCAAGTGATGCGGCTTGTTCTGCAGAGTAGATATCTGCACTGAAACACTCCCTTGCAGTCTGCATTAGGGAGAAATGGATCTGCACGTTCGACAGAAATCAATGTTGCAGCAAGTTTATAGTATATAGAAATGCAAGTATTTCATCAGGCAAAGCAGAAAGGTTCAAAAGATGTTATCCTTCAGCTACTGAATTTATGCCTCTATCTTTCCTTCTAGAAAGATGTGGATACTTTGCCCCGTCTCCAGCGTCTGTTCCTCAGCTTCAACAATATATCTAGGTAAGGGGAATTAATACTTGGTTTCCTATAAGTAATTTGAAGCATCCTCTTGGAGCTGTATTTCATTAAAGTTTAAACTTAATGAATGCAGGTTGTGGTTTTTATTTTTCCTATGTATGAACATAATCAAGCCATTGTGCATTTTCTACTTTAAACATAACTTATTTTAACCATCTGCATTTGAATAGGGATCCTCCTTCAAAACTTAGATTTTGAACTTATATATGGTCATTTTCTTTCTGATGATGCTGAAAATTAGAAATAGTTCTGTAATTATATTGTTTTACTGTTAAACTACATATCTGGTAAAGCTACATCACTGTGTTTATGGAGTTATACAAACTGCTGAGTCAGATTCTGCTCATGAGGATTAGGTAAGATAATGCTTGTATTTTTCTTGTCCATATGTTAATCAGGTTAGAAGGGTATATTCCTGCTGGTTTCTCTTTCAAACCAGAGAGCAGAAACAGAATCACTGAACTTTCAAAGCAGAGTCTATTATTTCAAGTAACTAAGTGCACTTTGGTATAAATAGAAAAGTTAGCCTACAACGTAATTTGTATCCACGTATTTTTGACGTTGCATTTGTACCGGTGCCAATATAAAAATAAGCAATGATAGCAGTATAGGCACACTTGTTTTGATTTTTATCTCCAGTTAGGTATGTGCTTACTTTTATCCTTTAATCATCACCAGCCTTTTTTGTTGCTTAGAATCAGATAATTTAATTTTAGACAGGGAAAAATACCTCACGTTCTAATTACTGAAAATAGCATGCTATTCTTGTGGTACCCATTTTCTCTATAAAATGTTATACTTAATATGAGCTTTTATTGTAAGAGCTACTTGAATATTTTAATTTGACCTGCATTATGTTTCCTGTAGACAGTTCCAGCCTGCTTGTAAGTGTTCTTTAGTCTTTTAAAGTACCAATGCAGAGGATATCCCTAAATACTCCTGGGGTTTAAGTATTTAAGCAAAATTAGAGATGAGCTTACAGGAACAGTTAGTATGTTCTTCCCTTAACTGACCCCTTTGTTTCGTGGTTTTTTTTTTTTTTTTTAGCTTGACATAATAAAGAATTAGGATTTTATTTGGCTTATATAATTTCTGGCCTCGGAACATGCCTTTTGTTTCTGTTTTTCTGAAAAATGTCTTAGCCTGGCAAGAACAATGAGGGGACTGCAGTAGCTGGCTCCTGTGCCATGAGGGAGCATCACTGCAGTCAGTGGAATTTCTGTATGCTTTATGTACTTGGTACATTTCACACAGCTTTCTTATGTTGCTGTTTGTGCAGTGCTTTGCTGTTTGTGTGAATTCTTTGACTAGATTTATTGAACTTCATGTAATTGGTAGCTTACTTATTAACACTTTCTCACTTATTCATTGGGGTTTCAGCTGAGCTGTTGATAAATCTAATGTTGGCTTTCATGAAAGCTGGAGGTCATTCAAATATCTGTGCAAATACCTATTTAGATTTAACTTCTAGTTACATTAGATATAAAAATAAAATCTTACTGTCAGACAGACTACTGTAATATCTATGTATGTATGTGGGCAGCTATGTGAATTGAATGAATCTGGTTAACTCTAACAATCTTAACAAAATACTTCTTGAGATCTACATACATACATACACACACACATATATATATATATATATTGCTTGTAGCTTTTGTTTGTGGTCTTTTTTTTTTTTTTGTAGAAAAAACATTCCATTGGATTCAGCAGTTCTGGAAGCTAAAGAAACCTCTTCAATTCTTCATTTTTAAATATGTAGTAGATATATCTCCCCACAGGAAGAATCATTAAATATAAGATTATATTCTTGACCCATCTGTGTTTACTATACTTGACTTAATACTGTTAAACTGACTGAAAGTAAATTCAACCATAATAGCAGTGAATTGCTGTGTTACCTCTGAACCTTACTACAACCCTTCTAAATGCTTTTGAGTATTTTTTCCTCTTATTTACCTGGGCTTATTATGCGCCATATGGTAATTCTAAAATCGTATTTTCTAGGAACAGCTATGCTTATACAACTGATTCTTGCTTTAGTCAATCAGTTACACAGATAGTCTAATTGATTTATCCATACATGTGTGGAGAACCTCCAAGCGGAAACCATTTTTTAATTGTAGGAACAAAATATGTATTGTCACCATTGAGGTGTTCTCCAGGTCAGTGCCATGTTGGTTCTTAAGTTTAGTGAAGTATGTTATATGGCCACATGGGAAAACAGGATGCCAGCTCAAAGAGCTTATAATTGTTTTGTTTTGTTTTTCAATTTTGAATGTTTTTTGAATGTGCAATTTCAGGTGTTCTGCCAGACTCTAGCAAGTGTGTTGGGTAGCAAGTCTGCCTTCTCCAGAGCTCTTTGCAGAGTGTGCTTGATCATTGATGCATTGCTGATGGAAACGTACAGGGAAGGAGCAGCTGTCTTCCCCAATCAGCAGGCTGTATTAGATGACCAGTGCTGCTTTGTCCTGTTTGTGCCTACTAAATGTATAACTATGAATGCATACACTGGGGGAGACTGAGCATACACCTCTCCAGAATACTGTGCTACTTAGTCCGAGCCACATTCTTATATAAGGTAGAAAAAGTGGGTTTGTATCAGCTGTGACAGAGGGGAGAATTGAATGTAGTGCTCGTAACTTTTGTGCACACTCAAACTGACAACTTGGTGAATCTGAAAACATTGTGAGGAAATTTTTTTTTGTGAAAAGTAACCCAAAACCCCTTTTTTTTTTTTTTTTTTGTGGTACTGAAACTGCTAATTTAGCAGAGATAAATTCATCTGGGAAGAAAGGAGGAAACAGAAGTGCTGGTTGGGTGGCACTTGAGGAGGAGGACTTTTGGGAAAAGGAGCAGACATCCCACTCAGGGAGATGGTTGACCGAGTCGGTCTGAAATGGCATCAGCCACAGCTGTTCTGTGTTACTTGAGCAGGTCACAGGCTCCTCTACTGTGAACAGAGGCCAGAGAGAGCACTGCCAGCAGCCTCTCATTCCCACAGGGTGGTCACCATTTGACACTGTCTGCATGCTGGGAAACAGGCAGATGTTCAGTAGTAAAGTGAGTAACTCACTTGGCATTAAAGCTTCGTGTGCTTTTAGATCAGGCTTCCAGTGCAATAAGTATAGCATATCAAGTTTTTGAAGTTGAATTCCTAAAGCTCTAGTTTTGTTATGTGTGCTTGCAAATATATAAAAAGGTAGATCTTTTGCACGATTGTTTTGCTCTAAAATCAAGCTGCTAATTAAGGGAGTTAAGAGCATGATGAAGCAAGCACGCCTGTTTTAGCTGTTGAATGAATGTTCTGGTGTGCTGAGAAATTCAAAGCACAGCAGTGTTTTTGAGTGGAAGGTTTAAAAAACACTAACAAACTTCCAACTTTCTTTTCAAATTTAAGTAATTCTCTGCTTAGGAGAATTGTTTATTTGGGTCAGCTGCTTTCTTTGCATCTTTCATCTTTAATAAAAGGAACAAGATAGGGGCTGTACATGTCTAACTACATTTTACACAGGCCAGTTATTTTTGTCAGGAAACTGTGTCTAGTGTCTTAAAAAGCCAACTTGCTGGTATTTGTAAACTGTAGAGTCTGTAGAACTCAAAAGAATATTTTAAAGATATGATGCTTTCACAGCTTTTCTTTCAGTGTTTAATGATGTTGCAAACACCTAAGATCATTCTTGGGGTTTTTGTACTTGTCTTTTTTCTTGTGTTTTGTGTTGTCTTCATGCTGGTTTTAATGGCTAATATATGTGCTACTTTTCATAGGCATCCTATTTTACTGGTGCTTTTTTCTTTCTGAGTAAAGGTAAACATTAATATTGATTCTGTCCTTAAGAAATAAAATCTTCCATCTCTTAATTATTCATACTCTGTGGCATTAAAACTTTAAACTTTTTTGGTTACAGTTTTGAGGATATTCTGTGCCTTGCTGATTCCTCATCTTTGTCAGATATCACCCTTGATGGCAATCCAATAGCTCAGGAGACATGGTACAAACACACTGTTCTCCATCATATGATGCAGCTCCGACAGCTAGATATGAAGAGAATCACAGTAAGAAATTTATGTTTTCATCAACTTTACTAGTTTCTTAAATTTAGGAGTAAAATGTAGGGCTTTGTGTGTGTGTGTATATATATATAGGGAAAATATAGTAATTTAGTGGCTTCACTAATTCAGTGTTCAATTTAATTGAATGGTACCCAGACATTCTGATATTTAAAACTTCTTTAATTTTGTGCAGTAGTATGTAAGGGTCTGCTTCTTTATTTCATTTATAACATGTTTAAAATAAACATTTAAACTTGTCATTAGTAGGTACTGTGTGACCAATTGCCAAGTAACATGAGAGACTGCAAAGCATTTTGTTAGAGCTCTCTCAGTGTCGTCTTTACTGGTTTGATGTATAGCTGAAAAATATTCCTTTCCAATGAAAGCAGTATTCTGTTTACACTAAAACTGGCATTACTTATATTCTTTCATCTAAAAATTCTACTTAGTCTGCCATTCCAAAGAAACCTGGTGATTACACTGTGTATCTGCTTTTCTCCTTTCCAAGCCTAACCTTCTCTCCCCTTTCTGAATTAATTTCTGAATCTATTGGTAAAGTTCAAGTAACCTTGTTAAAGGAAGAGAGGACATGAAAACAGCTAAGTTGCTTCAGACTTCTTGAAAACACACAGTGAGGTAGAGGATGAAGGGAAAACACTGCAGGGGGCTTACTATTAAGACATCCCTTTTGTTTCCTAGTGTAAGAATACTCATGCTAATTCTTTGTCTGCTGGAAGAGAAATCACAACCTCCTTATAACATAAACCCAAACAGTAAGACAGTGGCTGTAAGGGGCATGGTTTAGTTCACTGACCTTGGGATGTCAGGTTGATGGTTGGATGCGATGATCTTGCTGGTCTCTTCCAACCCAAATGAGTCTATAATTCTGTAACAAATGTAACCTGCTTAACGAGCAGTGGTATTGGCATTACCTTTTCTGACCAGGAGCTGATACATATGCCTTATTTTAAATGCTTATTTGCTTTGTACAACTGCATTAAAAATTGTGGCTATTGTTTTACCTTATATGTAATTCTGTGTGATATCCACTTGACCTGTAGCCAATACGCTGCAAATATGAAATAGAGCTGATTATGATATAAGGTAAAACAAGTATGTGGAAAACATGAATTATAAAAATGAACTGCTTTGGGACATCTGAGTTTTACTACCAATATCTAAACTACTACATTTCCCCCCCCCCTCCCCCTTCTGTGAATTTATACTGTGTATTTAGCTAATTGCTTTGCTTCCCAAAAGAATGCTTTCTCAGTATTATTTCAGAAATGCCAGTCAAATAAAGAAAATGCCTTTTTTTCTTCTTCTCCTACTTGAGAAGAGACAGATCCTGATAGAAGTCAGTGATGGCAAACCTGTAGGAAAAGCTCTAATCCCTTTGTAGACTCTATAGGATCCATGTGGGAAAAGGCTATTAGAAATGCACAACCTTGGGAAAAACTTTATCTGAGTTCACACCTTGTTAAACATAAGAGGATCAACCCATAAGACAAAAAGCCATAGAAAACCAGGCTTCAGCAGTTGTGCTGCTCATAAAACGACTTATAAAAAAGTGTGGTTTGCATCCTTTTTATTTGCCTTCTGGTTTTTGAGCCTGAAGAAAATGTTTTTAAATCTTTTCTCAATATACATAGTGCTGTAAGCTTTTTCCAGTAAAAACTGCATTGCCCAGATAATCATAGGACTTAAGAATATTTCTGTTATTACTATTTTTAAACAAAAATAACAAGTAGCATGAGGTATGTGATTAAATTAGACAATTGACAATGCCAGACCCAGTTACTCTGCCTAGTCATACAACACGCTGATGCTGTGCATTACATTAAGTATAGCCTGGTGGGGGGAATGGGCACGCAGTATTGGGTACCTGATTTTTCTCACTTGATTAGTATACCTAAGGTAATACATTCATAGGATCTTTCATTCATTTGCCTGAATTGCATGCAGACTGTTTTGGACTTAAATATTGCTTTGTCTTTCACAGAACTGAGAGCTGGCCCAGGGTGTTCTGTCAAAGTATTCTTCCCTAACTGTTTCGGAAGTTTTTCTACTCAACAAATGGGAATTACACAATTCTTATTCTTTTATCTTTCCTTTTGCTTGCTGGCTTCACTGGGGCAAGAAAATCATTTTGAGAAAGAATAAAACATAAAGGATATTTTCAAAAGCTTGTTAGGAGGCTTTGAAGCTGGCTTTTAAGAGAACATCCTCTCTTTAGTGCCAGGCATTTCCCATAGAATCCTCTGCAAAAAGAGGACATCTGAGGAAGAATTCTGGTGGCAACAGCCTTGGAAAACTGATGGGAAACATAGCTGCTGCAAATGCAACTCTGGCATTGCAGCTAATTGTTCTAGTATTTCTTAAATTGGAGAAGAATTGCTTTAATTCAGGGAATTCTGTCATGTTATGACAATTTATGAATCATTTTCCCATGAGGAAATTGGTATTTGCTTGAGCTATCTTATTACTAAGCAGTTTTGAAAACAAATTTTAAGCTCTAAAGCCAGTGAGGCATGGACCCAAGAAATCATTGATAGTGATGTCAGTGGAGCTTAGCCACCTGTAACAAGTTTACATACACTTTACATATGTGAAAAAAAAAGTGTGTATGTGTATACATATATATATGTCTCTGTGTGTGTGTGTATATATGTATATATAAAACTATAAAAATGTATTTGTTGTCTAACCTAGAAGATAAATCCCAGCTTGAGAAACCTATCCACTTTGTATTATGCATCTAAAGTACCAGCTTAATGGGAATTTCTAGATGTGATAACAGCAACAAAATAGTCTGCCTTCTGCAAGTCTGAGTGGAACGAACTTGTGTGAGTAGTAATAGTGCAGCAGTGAAGAAGAACATGTGCATTTCATGTGTACTCTGTTCAGGATCCTTGACAGCCTTTGCTGTGAGTTATCCCTTAAATGGCTGCTGGCGTAATGAGAAGTTTGGCCCGAATCTGTGTCATTGTTAGGGTAGAGCTGATGGGCAGCAGGGGGAGCTGTCGCCATGACCAAGCTGCAGGCAATTACGCTGCAGGGTAATAGCTTTAATGTGTTTCATTCTTTTTGGCATTCTGTCACTGCTGTAGCTTCACGCTGAACACGTGGATCTGCGTCCTCAAAATCTCATTAATGGCTTATTGCAGATTGCAGAAAACAAGACTTCTGTTGGGTGGGTGCTTGAAGATGACTCCCTTAGCCATTTAGTAAGTGGAGAACTAATAAATGCAGGTGATTGCACCGGAAAAAAGAGCATCCAACTCTGTTTGTAATGATCTGGCACTTTCACCTTCTGGAATAACATC
This sequence comes from Perdix hodgsoniae, assembly GCA_035772895.1. Lineage (NCBI taxonomy): Eukaryota > Metazoa > Chordata > Aves > Galliformes > Phasianidae > Perdix > Perdix hodgsoniae. The sequence goes on from JAPSGF010000010.1 coordinate 6,962,255, forward strand.
CCCCCAACATGGAGCTTAGAGATTTGGTTTCTTCCGTGGTCATAGGATTAACAGGCTCCTTAGTGTGATGACATTTTCTTTCCTGGCAGGCTACTGCAGTAGGAACCTTGACTTCTTCCACAGATGCCCAGCATGCTTGTCTGAACCCTTCAGCAGGGATTTAAGTTTTTCTAAGGTGTGCTGGAAATCCTTTATCGGTAGTGGGTCCTGACAGTCTGGAATTAGAATTTAGGAAAGAGTGCAAAAGGATACTTGGCAAGTTTTGGAGGATGACAGAGTTGTCAGCAGCTCGTTAACTATTTAAAGATTCATTATTGTTAGCCTAACAATTTATTTTGAACACATAAAAAGAGAAGATGGAGAAGATAAGATTTAAAATAGCTTTAGTTCATCTGGCAACTATCAAAAAGACACAAAGTTATGGATGAAAGCAGCTGAATAATGAGGGGAAACAAAGGGAAGTGGAGAAGGAAATAATTTCCAATGATCTGGAGCTAAAAGGGAAGAGTGGGTGATAATGAAACTGAATTGTAGCAGGCTTATTAAAGGCTTTGTTTTATAGCTGTCTGAGTTTTGTTTGTTCTTCAGTGTATTTTTTTCTTCAAGATTGACTATATGTTTTCTGTAAGATTAATCAAGAAATGTATATAGACTCGACTTGTATAAAAAGTAGATTTGGCCTTTGAACTTCATTAAGATGTTTTCTCCATCATTCTACCTTCATAATTAAAGGAAGAACTAGTTGTTTGGGCAGGCTGGTTTGTGGGTATTTTTTTCGTTTGTTTGTTATTTGTTGTTTGTTTTATTTCTTTGAGCTCACTTGTTTTGTACAACTACATAAAAGATGTAGTGCTTTTTAAATGTCTCAAATTATGATAAACTCTTGTTAAAGAAAAAAGTCTGAACAGCATTTGTGTTAGTTCATCTCAGTACAAACAATAAGACTGGGGAAAGTATTGGACAGACTTGAATGTGGGCAGCAGACCTTCATGGTTGGCAGATAGTGTAATAAAATATGGATTTGATGCTGAATTAAGGGAAGGCTTTGAGATAGAAGATAATGTGGAAAGGGGCATTTGTGGAAGCTGCAAGAATTGTATTAGGAAAGTTTGTGGATGTTTGCCTTAACCTGAATGACCTGAAGTCGTTCTGAAAGGAGGTGAAATCATAAGGCACATTTTTTACAGATTAGTGCCACTTTTTTGTTCAGCTTTCACCTTCTCCTGTGCTAAAGGTAACAGTGATTCAGGTAATTTGAAGCTGAGCATATGATGGCAGGCCAGCTGCTTCCTGCCAAAGAGGATGGATAATTCCTGCTCCCTCTCCCTTGGTGGGAAAACTGGTTTACATTTCTCTTTTTACTGCATACCGATTTTATATAATCAAACGATGCAGGGAAAAAAAAGAAACAACTTTCATTTCAGAGTTCTAAACATACTTAATGTGTTTGATGAGTTCAGAAGTTGTTAGAGAAGATGAGATCAGAAGTTGTCAGAGAAAATGAGATGGGAGGCGGAAAAAACCTTTTTAACAACGTTTAAAAGCAGAAGTGCAATATCAAATCGAGAAATTCGAAAGCTAAAAATCAAATGTTAATCTCCTTTTAATTGAATGGTGCCACTACTATGCTATTTTAAGATTTATTTTAAGACTTTTTGAAATTTTTAAGTAAATGCAAGATTAGTACACTTTGAGATAAATAGCTGCCAGAAGAATCATGCTTGTCATTCTTAACATTCTGTATCATATACTGAGGAGTGGTATATTTTTATTTTGTATTATTTACACATTCCTTTTTGTGGCATATACCTGCAGGCTTTTTCTCTTGATGTTTTTAATTTTATTTATTTATTTTTTTTCTCAGTCTCCCTCAGAACCTTTCAATTTACAAATTGGGCTCCGTTATGTGGCATTCTGTTGCACTGGGGCCTGTAAGGCTTTGTTTTTCTTTTGTTTCCTTCTATTTTTTTCTTATTATACTTTATTGTTGATCTTTCCTTAAGCAGGGCTAATGACCTCCCAAGCCCCATTCTAACCCGTATTGTGCTGTAATTCTGTGACACCAACTTTTGGCTAATCCCCTATTTAGGAAGAACTGAAAAGTCCAGGAGCAGATGAGTCTGCCAACAGAACTAACCTTCAGAAAGCCTTCTGGGGTGGAAGAGTGTAAAATAAATAGAAATAAAATAAAAAATTAGGCTTTTCAATTTGTGTTCTAGGGAGGTTGTTGCCTAAGCTGAGTAAGAGAAGTGTACTTTACCCAAAGCCTCTTTCCTTAATTTGAATCAAGTTGGGCCTTCTTGTTAATGTATGTTAGGCTGAAGTCGTAAGACAGTTCTGCAGTTCAGTGGCCTTACAGACTGATGTCAAAATGTCTGGTGTGTCATTAGCCTTCAGGGGTAGTGTGCAGATAGGTTCACATACCAGTGTGCTTACTAGTTTATTTATTTATATATTGTTATAATAAATGGGAATTACTTTCTTAAGCATGCGTTAACGATGCCAAGTGTCAAGTTACTTTTCTAGTTTGTCTTCCAGTAGGACACTGATCCATGTGCTTAAGGGTTCTTATAGTGCTGTAACCGTAGTACGTTTGAGTTGTATCAGAACTTTGTCATATCAGTATCTTCCTGTTCATCTCTGTTTATTGATGTTCTTCACCTGTAACTTTCTGGAAGGTGGAAGTGAAAAGCCTAGGACAGGAGCTCTCTATTTTGATGGAAACCAAAGCACTTCATGTTCTTGGAAGATACGTTAATAGAAACACCCAAATGGCATATGAAGTAAATGAAAATAAATTTAAGTATGCTTACTAAATATTTTTGTTGGAAGAACTCTACACTTTTTACTTCATAGGGAACATTTCTTTTGTTACTTGGAAAATGCATGTTCTAAAAATACTGTGCTGTGAGAATGTTTAGACTTCTGTAAACAGAGAACATTCAACCTAATATGGTTGTATTGCAGTATTAAATTAAATATCTCCCGGACCAGGAGAATTTAATATCTTCAATCATATGACTTCCATTATTCAGGAGGAAATGACTTTCTTCTTGAACGTGAACAGGCAGTAATATTGACAAGAAATAATATTCATGTAGTACAGTTAATTTTGAAAATATTCTTCTGAAGTTCTGATGTTGAATGAGGAATAACTAACCTTTCTAAGAAGTATATAATGATAAAATTATTAGTTTGGCATAAATTGAGATATGTCCACTCATCCTGTGTATTTTCTTACCAAAAAACATGCTAATCACAAAAAATGCTGTCCTATTTCAAAATGTTTGTTACTGTTTTACTGATCATATACTTAACGTTTTTTTTAAAGAGCTGAACAAATACAATTATAAATAGATTCATCTTCAGTAGTTCCATCTAGAATTCCATCTAGATTATTCTTTTGTATTTCTTGATTTATATGTAGAAACATGTTTTGTTTTACTGTTAAAATATTTAGTTCTTAAAATAATTTTTAATTTTAAATGCTGACATAATGAAACTTATTCATAATATTAATTAATTTCTGAAATTTTTTAATTCATAGCTTCATAAGATTGTTATCTTTTTTGTCTTCTAGGAAGAGGAAAGACGCATGGCATCTGTTGCAGCAAGGAAAGAAGAAGAAAGGAAGCGTGAAAGTCATAAACAGAGCTTGCTTAAGGTATTTAATGTGGCTGTTCTAAGTCTAACTAAAATGAGATAAATCTATCATAAATTATTTTCAATATTACCTAATATTTTTAATCTAGTTCTTAATTATCCCAGCATACCTCTGTCTTTTAAAACTTTTTACAGCTTAAACAGTTCACCCTACAGTTGAAGTTCTTCATTAAGCTATTCAAATTACCTAACAACCAAAACCCGAATCAACCAACCAAATGAAAAAAACAATTGAATATGTGAGGATGTGCTCTATGTAAAAAGATAGCGAACTTCATTTTCCTGAGTACTGAAGTAAAGTAAAACCAAGAGTGAAGGACTTTTCAGTGACTTCATGTTCCTTGAATATGGTTTCCCACATGTCATGAGTGCCCTGATGCCACATAGGGTTTTTCCTTTGTTCTTTCCTGTTGAGGTTATTCTGCTTTGTAGAAGGAACTAAGCAGTTAGCAGAGCAGCAGCTAGGCTCCAGCTGTCTTTTTCAGAGGAGCATTTATGCACTGTACCAACATGAGACTAGGGCACACTCCAGAATACTTGTGCAGACTGGTGACTAAATGACTGACTGCTAGCAGGAGACCAAAGTTCAAGAATAGAAGGCTATCAGCATTCCTTTTGTTGCGTTAATTTGTTCCCAAATCATTTCCTATTAATAGAGGTGTCTTAAAACCTTCTTTTTGTCCGGTAATTGTTATACAAAATGCACTTCTAATGTAGCAAGTGCGGAGGAGTTGGGAGGACAAGGTGGGGAAATCATGTATCCATACTGTGAAGTTGTCTAGAATTGTCCCTTATGAAGGGAATTAGACTACGTGAGTTGTGTGAGTCTGTAAGAAGTGTAGCAAATTTACATAACTCTGAAAATAAAAACGTTGTTATCAGTGGATTAGAAGATGTTTAAGTGTAAACTGGATGGAAAAAAAAGAATTGTGTCTAGTGCCATGTCAGATCAACAAAGTAGTCTTAGTGGTTTTTTGTTGTTGTTGTTGGTTGTTGTTTTGTTGGTACTGGGTTTTGTTTATTTTTTTAAATAGAGCTTTATATTGGGAAATAATGATTTATTTGAAATCTATTCCAGTTTGACATTTTGATGCCTGGTTTCGGTAAGAGAAAGAAATGGGAAATTAGGAAATAATTATACTTAATGTTTTATGCTGTTGACAAGCTAATTGGAAGGACATTTGTGTTTATTTGTAGTTCATGTTCTTAACCAATGATGTAACGTTTTCTTGTAGTTGAGAGATTGTTTGCATTGGAGGCACAGATTTCTCAATGCATCTTGCCAGTGCAAACTTCCCGTAGAGGAAAAAACATGTTTAAATATAATGCCCTTACTACGCAGATTTCAACATTAAGTTGAAGGTTTTGTCGCTTAATTGAGACTTCTTGCTCATCTTCAAGTAGCTAAGTGAATAAATGCCAAATAACAGTATATTCTGCTTGATTCAGGGAGATGGTTTGTACCTCTTTCCTTTGTAAAAATGGGTTATTGTTAGCTTGGATTCTCTGTTGTGCTGTGTTGTATCTTTGTCGTCATCCCCCAGCTTCTGTTTGAATTGAATGGAACAAATTTGCTAGTAGATAAAATATCCAGTGGGGAAAAGAAAATCTCCAAGCACAAGATTTTAATGAGATTTACTTAAAGAATGATTTTCTGGAGTTCTGTTGTTGTCACTTTCCTACAAACCTTTGTAAACTATATGCTGTGTAAAGGAAATCATGGGCATTCATTTTGATAGCAAGTAGCTGCTGCTTTCCTGTATCTGCCGCACTGAAAAAGTTGGTGTTGGCAGTGTTGCCTCCTCCTTGCAGATACGTCCTGGCCTTGACAGTGGAGTTCTTTATCCTTTTTCCATACAGTTTTTTTTTAATATCTCGCTAAAGCCCATTCTTCAGCAGTGAAAGTCCAGTGGGTTTATCTCTGCATTATCAAACATAGCAGACACCAAGATGTGTGTCACTGTAATGGGTCAGTACCTGCAGCATGAGATTTCCTTGTTGCTATAAAGTGTTTTACTGTGAATCGTTTATATGCTCTTTGTTAGTCTGAATGCTAACTTTAAGGAAATACCTAGGCTGTATAGTCACAGCTCATGAAATTTTTCAGAAGACAGTGTTCATTTGTAAAGCATTATACTTCTCATCTCCGACATGGATACTCTGAGGAATGTTCTTTGTGGACTTTGTTACAGTGATGTCTGCGATTTGCCCAGTGTGAAGGAATTATGAAAAAGCATAAGATTAACAGTTCTGTGCTGCTTTTATAGATTAAACTTAAGCGCAAAGAGAGCACAGGTTAAAGCTAATATATCACAGTGTTAATTTCAGACCATAAAATGGGGTTAACTCTGCTTTTCTCTGTGGGAAAATGAAGCTAGTGTTCATTTTTCTATTTTAAAAAAGAGACTATAACAAAACACCATGCTTTGTGATTTTCCCTGTTTTGTCTGAACGTTAGCTCAAGCTACAGACTTGTGTGGTTACCCAGATCAGCTAGCTTAAACTTCATTTTCTACAGCTTGTCTAGATTAAGACACTCGTTTCTGTTATCACCAGTTTTGTGAAACCATTGTCACTTGGGGGCTATGCAAAGCAGTGCTTGAGTGATGCACTGAATTTACTGCATACCTTTAAGCCAGTGCTTCTGTTTCTTCAATTTAAAATGTAACAATTTTTTGATTAAGCAATATATTTGTATTGTATCAAGCCTGTTGATACTACACTGTCGTAACTTATTACAACTTTTGTTTCAGGAAAAGAAACGGTTAACAATTTGTAATATTGCTCGCCAGTGGGAGATACAGCAGAATCGAATAGATCTTGTGGCTTCTTTAAACCAAGATAAAGATAACCAGCCTTGTCCGATCAATGGCAGTGCTGCATACGTATTTCCTGAAGAAAGCAGGTATTATGTTCAGGAATATTTCTTCCCATTCTTGTCTTACATTCTTATTCTCAACTTGGAGATCTCATTGTATTTCGTTATCAAATGTAATATGTCCGAATTTATTCTGAAGAGATGTTTTGCTTCACTGTTGAACAGCATTAGCTGTTGATTGTGAGTAATATATGCTTAATAAGAAATATAACACCAACTAGTTGGCTAAAGAAACTTATTGTAAGTTTTTGTGATTTTTGCTAAATGAAGAACTTAATGTTCGAAAAAGTGTTAATTACAAATTCTGGAGTCTGCACAAAGGAATTATTTTCAAAATAAAAATATTCAAGAACCCCAAGGTTTTAATAAACAGCATTGTTTTTTTTTTTTGCAGATGTTACAATGCTCTTAGGCAACTCATGTTGCATTCTTTTGTCTGAATTGGAGATTTATGTTTGGAACATTTTCAGGAATGGGTAAAGAAATGAAAGTGTGCTAATAATGTTTATCACTAATTTAGATTAGTTTAAACAAATCAATGAAGACATGGCTGTGTCCTAGAATAAATAAGCCTTAAATAATACTGCCATCTTTTATCATGTAGCTGCCTGTTGCATTTTTTACTCCCGATAGCTTAAAGTTGACATGAATCTATTAATGTGTTTATATAATAATGAAGTTTTCAACACGAGTAATTAAGCAACAAAATGGCAAGTGAAAGTCAGCATGGGCAAGTAATGGCCTCTCAGGTAACTATTTCCAGTCAAAAGTGAAATCTTAAACTTTTGATAGATACTGTCAAGAAAACATCAGCTGAGTGATCATAATAGTGGAAAAACATTAAAACATTAAATATTCTAGGATAGTTATAAAGAACAAAACAGTAACAGTTGCACAACTTTCTGAGCTGGTGGGTCTGTGGGTTGTGTTCATCTTTAAGTCTTTCTGTGCTTCAGGTCAGCTTGGCTGCACATATTGTGTGGGAAGTAAGATGCATAGAGGAGTGTGAAAATAACAGGGTCTGTTGTTCAATTTTAAAATTGGTATTACAAATTTGTAAGCTCACACTATTTTAAAAACGTGATTAATAATCCTTATTACTTAAGAATTAAAGAACAATAATGAGATTAGTTCATCTCTAAGTAGAGTAATGAATCCTGATCAGACAGTGTGACATAAGGGTTTTAGCTGAGTTGTGATACTGCTCTTAAGTGTGGAACTGATTGTTCAGCACTGTCAATAGCTTTGTCCTTGGCTGGTATTAATTGTCTGGTTTTAACTGTCCAATTAATTGTCTGACAGTATGAACTGTCTGATTTTTATGGGATGGATCATAGAGCACTTATTCCTGTCGAAACTTCTACAGTTCATACAGAGAACAGAATCTGAAGGAGTCATAGCTCAGATAAGAATGTTGGTTGAAGTTCCTTTTAGGTAACTAAAATATGTTGATTTACATTCTGAAGTAAAATTCTTAAGCAGGTTAAGATGATGTTTTTTTGTGTTGTCCAACTCTAAAACTAACAGAGCCTTCCTGCCAAAGCAGTAGAACTTTTCTAATGTTACTTGATGGAAAGAGAATTTTCCATCTTGTAACACTTCTGAACCACGCTGGGTAAAAATGGATGGAAACTGAGAATTGCAGTCATATTTGAGTTCAGGTTCTGGTGAATGAAAGCACTGTCATTCACTAGAACTATTTTACTACTATAAAATAATTTATATTACTGAATTTCTGTTTCCTCCACAGGTCTCTTGATACAATATTGAACAGTGCAGTACAAGGCTTGTCTGTCCTTGAGTCTCATCTGGTGGAACTGGAAGGAGACACTCTTTACTTGTATGGTTCTGGAGCACTGGAGTGCTTGGATCGGAACTGGAGTGTTCAAACAGCTGGAGCTGTTGTCGCAGTCTCTTTTGTGTTTATAGAATATGATGAAATTGTGCAAGTGTTAACAAAACTGAAGATAAAATTTCCTAATTCTGTGGTAAGAATGTCTCAAAATGTGAGCAGCTTGAGAATATTTATTCTGTAATGGAACTTTAGTTTGGCAGTCACCATTGATTGTTTTATGTAAATAGATGTATTTTTGAATTATGTTGGTTTCATCCTTTTAATGTTCGTTTCATTTTGGCAGTTCTGAAAAAACAGGATTTTAATTCAATTCAGATTCTTCAGCAGGATGGTTATTTTCTTCTCATTCTAGTAATTATTTCCCATAGTTCACTTGACCTGTCTGATTATCTTTAAGTTGCAGAACTGCTGCGGAAACGCAGTATTGTTATTCTACAATATTACAGATTGATTGTATCAGGAGTCCTTCATTTGTATTGTGAGTTCTAAGACCATCTATCTGGTAGGATAGAGAAGAGAGGTAAAATTCAAAGGGTAGTTCTTGGAATTCTTTAGTTCCTGTTGAAGCACAACGACATAATGAGAAATCAGTTTAGTACTTTCTTGGACACGTGATTCCATAGTTCTTAAGCAAGTAATAAAGTAATGATGGCATACTTAAATGAACTTGTCACTTGGATTATATGCTTACTTAGCTTGCTGCTGCTTTCTACAGTTGTAGATATAATACTGCTTACTGGTTCCATTGAGAAATGAATTTGTAGGGAAATGAATTGTTTCAATGAGATGAACTTGTTGGGCATGGCAAAATCTCAGCAATCTTCACCATCCATTTTTCTCCCTCTGCCCTTCTGTAGTGCTGCTGTGTAGCTGCATTTACTACGCTCATGGGAACATTAGTGTAAGACAGAGTTCAAAGAAACAGCTGACTTGAGTGCTGGTCTGTTACAATAATGTTTAAAAACATATTGTACTGATTTTTATGTGTGAATCTTGCCTTTGGCAGAATTGAATAAACCTTCCTCAAGCAGTATCACAGTCTTTTTGTGATATGAAAATGAGAATGCTGTTACTAAGTGGTTTATATTTAGGAACTTATATGTGTAACGTGGAGATTTTAGAATATATACACAATTAATTTATACATTGATGTTTTTCTCCCTAAAGTCTATAAACGAAGTGAGCAGTTTATTGTTATTGTTTTCATTTTTAAGCACCTGAAGTTTAAGGAGACGAATCTTGTGACGCTGCAGCAGTTCAATGCATTAGCCCAGCTGCATCGCATGGAACAGTTAACAGTTGATCCACAAGGAAATCCAGTTGTTAACTTTACTCTGTGGAAGTACTATGTTCTGTTTAGATTGAACCATTTTAATCTACAGAAGATAAATGGAATTGAGGTAAGATATTGTTGCTTCTTTCTTACTAGTGATCTTGCATGATAAATTAGCAAATGTTTGGAATTGCAGATGGTAGTCCAAGCCTGCACCTGAGAGGTAGGAAAATACCTGAAGGCAAGACTTTTTATTATGATTTTGGAATATGTTTTTAAAAAGGTAGAGATCTGCTACTCTTGATTTTAGGCATGACTCTTGTATGTTCAAAAGCATCAAAATTCTTAGTGCTGGATATTTGTGTGGAAATGTGCATTTGACAGACTGCCTTGTAGCTTACCATATGCTATACGTTCCATTGTTAGATAATATAGCTCAAACTGACTTTCCTTCAAGTGTATTAAGTGGACAATATTGGTGGTAGGTGGGTGTTTTGGACTAGATCATCTTAGGGGTCTTTCCAACCTTAATGATCCTATGATTGAACAGTCTGCCAAATAGACTTTTTTTATTAATGTTTGCCATGTACAATATCATTGTTTAAGAAGCAAATTCTTTTCTTTGAGAGATGTTATTTAAAATTTCCCAGTGATAGAAATCTCAGATTAATTAAAATAGCTGTCAAGGTTTGAAGTTATTAGACTCGACAAAATGCTCTATGCCAAGTGGTATGGCATACAGCATAACAAATGCACTACAGTTACTGAGTTGGTGCCTGTTTTCCTAACGTACTACACTTGGCAAGAAGGCTGTGTAATGGACTTGCATTGATGTGGTATTACTATTATAATTCTTTTGTGATTAATGGAGCAAAGAATGTATTGGCATAAGATGGAGAACATGAGTTTCTATGAACTATAGTGCGTATTTAGCACTGGTGTCTCTGTTGACCTTGTCCTTATGCTTCTCTTAACATAAATAAATAAATTAAAATCCCTTTTTTCTCTAGCAGATCATTTTCTGGCTGCAGTGCCCTTTGTTTCCTTCGCTGCCTTCTGAATGCTTTGTTTCAGACCTTGCTTCTGTTAATAGACTGTTTAGTGAGGTCCTTTACTTTCAGACCACTAAAGATTTATTTCATTTTAAATGAAAGTGATCAAAAAGCAAACTCTGTGAAAACAGTGTTTAATTTAATTAAGAAATGTAGCAAGAAATGATGTTTCTAATTTCCTGTACTGTCTTTCTGCGGGGAGTCTCCCTGCATTATGCTGTTGTAGTATATGCCATACAAGGACATGTTGTATAGTCTATAAATATTAAATAGGAATATGAATTCTGACTGAAATTTCATTGCATTCACACACTTGCACAATATAGAAGAAAAAAGTTATGTGAAAGTATCTGATAAATACTGTAGTTACTTACTGTAGTTTGTTTAAAAATGGGTTGTTTGCTAGAAATGTAAATCCTGACAGAAATTAAATTTGATCCAGAAGTTAAGAAGTCACTGACTGAGTTTCATTGTACTGTGTTGTACAGGTGAGATTTAAATGATCATAAAGATTCCTTCCTTGGAAAACCAAGGGTCTAGAAGCTGTGCCAACAAACTTTTGGCAGTTCAGATCAGTTCATAGTTTGGTCTTCTGGCAGTGATGGTCTCTGTTTCTTTTGCCCTAAGCCTACTAGTGAAGACAAACAAAAATAATGAAAATCAACCAAACAATGGAAATTTTCTACCTGTCTTATTGTAAACTGAAGTGTAAAAATCATCATGAAAAGTTTTCAACCATTGGAAGTAAGTTAGGAATATCTTAATTGAATTAATTGTGCCAGTGTAGATTGTATGCACAGAAATATATATAACGAGCAAACTATATACTCTTGACTTCAGAAATGCAGCCACTTCTCTTGATTTGTGTGTGTGTGTGTGTAGGTATGTATATATATGTGTGTGTGTGTGTATAAATATATATATAAAATAAACCTTTTCTATGATTTTGCCAAAATCAGAGAGACTTTAACTTATCTTTTAACATGTGGATGACAGTGTCTTCTGGTTCCTTCGGTGTAACTTGATCCAGTATTTCCAGCAGACCTTCTTTAAGCATGTGTAGTGTGGAACAGAATTATGTCTGACATTCACATACTTAATAAATCACTGTAAAATTCCTCATTTCAAGATCATAGAGTACCATATAAAGTTCCCAGAATTATAGGAAATAAAACAAGCACAAGTATCTCATTTGGTTCCTTTTCAGGTATATTGAAAGTGCTATTGAAATCAAATCTACATTTTGAAGGTATGCCTGGAGCACATCTGCTGTGTTTTGCATAATAAATGTCAGTTAGTCCATTCCATCCATCTATGGAATGAATTATGAATGTGTCAGTTTTGAAACTTCTCTCTCTCACTTTTTGTTTTTCCTCACAGGTTACTCAAGATGATGTTGTAATGGCAGAGAGGCTCTTTGGCATTCTGGCATATGTAGCATCTTCTGAGCTGCCCCGTTATCGCTTGCTTTCGTCATTTGGAGAATCTAGGTAAATTTGTTAAGATTCAAGAAGGAGGACAGAGGCTCTGTTGTTCTTTAAATAATACAGTCACTGTCTGAAATTGCAACACATGTTTCTGAGCGAATGAAGTTTTCTCATTTAGCTCATTTTGTTTCTCTGTTATTATGGAACATCCTTGAGTTCCTTTTTTGTAAAAGATACATATTGGTACTGTTAATGAACTCTGAAGAACTTTGTACATTAGAACATAAATTCCTTAAAACTGAGATGAGATTTGTCTAAATGGAATGTACTGTCACTTTAATGGTGTATCACTGTGGCAGTTAGAACAATGAAATTACCACATTACATTGACATTTCAGAGAAACTGTACGTAGAAAAAATATGATGAACTGAAGTGGAATTTGTCTGGAATGTATTGTTTTAATTTTCCACGATGTCATTCATGATAAATTCTTTCTAGGTAAAGAGATAAAAATGTCACAAGTAACATCTTATGGAAGATAGGTTCTTTGCATGCTGCAGTATTACACTTCCTGATTGATGAAGACAGCTGTTTTCACAGAGGCTGTATGAGGTCTGCTGAGTAAGATGAGAGGCACATGAACACAAATGCCCTGCTTGTTTAATTCTCCAATTGTGCTGGTATTGGTGAGGATTCGTGTGCTTTCACAGTGCAGATGCAGACTTTTTCGTGGCTTTTCTTAATAGAAGACTGTAACAGTTCACATATTTAAGGGTTGGTGCTGCAAGAAAAAAAGTTGTTGAAAAAGACTAAAAATATTTAGTCTTAGTCTTCTACAGATGGTTACTTTTAAATTTAAGTTGCAAGGCTTCCCATTTAGGTGATGAAATGGGATACATGTCAAAATGTCAGTTGTATAGGAATAAAGTAACTGCAAACTATGTAGAATCATCTGTGTATTGGGAGTAACTTGAGGATGTAATAAACTTAAAAGCTTACAAATGACATGTTCAAAGGGAGTAGAGGGGGAAAAAAAACCTCATGATCATTAGGAACATGTGCACTTAAAGAAAATAATAAAACCCATCAATTAAAACTGTAAATCTCTATATTTTTTTCTGAAGAATGAAGCAATTCAGTTATCTTCTGGAGGGAAAGGGGAAGAAATCTGGGACTGGAAATGAGGAAAGTAGTGATAACAGAAGAGCTGGGAGAGAAAGCTCTGCTCGAGCAACATTGAATTATGTCACAAAGGACTTTCATATGGAAAAGCTTGAAGTAAGTGTATCACTATAAAATACTTTTTTTCCTTCTATTATGTAACCTTTGACTACTACCAAGTTTCTGTCCTGCTGTTGTGAATGGTTTAATATCACTACTTACCACATTTGCATGTTTAATCAAACATTTTCAGCTAGCTAATCTGTTGCTGAGTCCTGGGTAATGATCAGTTTGTGTCTTAAAGAAATGGCTCCTGTATTGTGCTGCAGTCTCATGAATACATTCCCACCTGCAAGTATTGCATTGGTGATAACATGTACCTACATTAGTAAAATGTGGAGGGGGAAAAAAAAACCCAAAACCAAAAAACCAACAAAAATAAACCTGCTCACTTCTTGTGAAGATAAAAGTACATTGAACGTAATAAGATTCTTTATGGAAGTCAGAAAGCATGTCCCAAAGAGAAATGGTGAAGATGCTTCCAGACAAAACTTGAGTTAGAGCCAGGTCTACTGATAAAGAACATTTTCCTAGCTGTTAAGGGAGTTATCATTAATAAACTTGCATGCTGGCTTTTTTCAGACAAGTGCATCAGTCATTCTAGCTTAAATTTGTATTTCTGATCTGATAAATCTTCTAGCTGGGCAGAGAATTAGTGTTTCCAGGGAGAATGAGCTTCTTTCATCAACAGTCTCTGTTCTGAGCAGACACTGAGTTACAGCTTATGCATCCTGTTTCCTATGTTTGTCCTGTTACTTGCTTTTTGGTTATGTTGAAATATGCAAATCCTCTAAGTGCCAGAAATTTAATTAGGGATCAGTAAGCACCAAATTCAGTTATTGCATTGTAGTTTTATTTTCTAAGATACATATCATTGAAAAAAGAGGGTGTCAAGCACCTGTAAGCTAGTAGTAAGTTAACCTGGTTTGCAAACTAAGTTAAGTTACTAGGTAAACGTTAGTAAAGTAACATAATACATGTGATTAAATTAGTATATTCCTGAATGTGACAAGTTAGATTGAATGAAAAAATTGAATGAAAAAATAATCTGTTTTATCGGGTGAAAGAACGGGAAAGTATTTTTTCTACTTTATCTGTCAATTAGGAAAACTTCGGTTTGAATGGCCTGAAGTCTGACTTAATGTTTTTAGCAGTCCCACAAACCAAATTAGTTAAGTATATGCCAGCAATATAACTGTTCTATGCTTATTATGGAACTGCAGAAACAGGGATTAATACAGTTTGTCTAAAATGAAGAGCCAGTAGTTGCATGAGGTTGTCTTTTATTATTAATCATGAAATTACTGTTAAAGTTTTGGGTTACTTCATACCTGAAGTAGTTCATATTACGAGCTATGCACTTGCCAGAATCCATCAGGAACACTATGAAGAGGGATGCAGACTGGCTTATTTTTCTGGTGATAATATGTCTTGTTCTTAGCACAGGTAGATAAATGTATGCTTTCCAACTGTTGTGCTGTAGTCATGGAAAGCTACAAGGAAAGGAAAGAAATGGCTGCTTCTTCGTAATTCTGTAGGCTTCGCACTGCTGCTCTCAGAAGGCAAAAATAAATAAATAAATTGTTATGCTGGTAAAAGATATTTATATGACTACTTAACTGGATTTCAGCTAAATTAATTTATGCATGTGCTTTGAATATTACAAGTACGATAACACTGTGGTCATACTCAAGAAAACTTAAATAGACACTAGGTTGTGTAGTTTAAAACAATCAGAAAATTGTTCCTCTTCTCATGTTAATAACTTCTGAAACTTATCAAATTTCTGTGGTTTGGGTCTTGTTTTTATTTGTTTTGAGTTTGATTTTTGTTTAACCTTTTCTTCCTTGTCTTATGCAATGTGTAATGATTTCTCCCCTGCAGGAAATCAAGGAAAGAAAAACATTTTGCCAAACATATGTCAAGAATTTAGTGAAAGAAGCTGCTGACATCCATATGAAAAATGAGTCCTTGCAGAAGCTCTGGCCTCAAATGTTCATTGAACTTGTCAGAGATGCAGTGATAGAAATACGCAATAAAAATTCCTACATGAAACTCAGCTTACAGCGGATCACTGATCAAAAACAGTAGAATCAAGACCTGTTTTCTTGCAAGCTTTTGGTTTCTGGTTTGGATAACGATTCACAAACTTAAAACAATAGAATGTAAAATTACCATCACAATGAAACGCATCCTTACTACTCCCTTGCTCTTCTTAAACAAAGGTTACCTTTAAATCTTAATTAACTCTGTTTTCATACCTTCTTGATAGTGTTCAATTACAAATTTTCTTGCATAAAGCATTAACAGTGATTCCTTGGCTAAAGTGAAGAGATGGCATAGAAGTAACTTGGTGATTATGCCATGTTTCACTACATTCTTGTTTATTTTTTTCTGCTATCCTTGCTTTGGTAGTGCTATGGCATTGATGTTAAGGAACAAGTTTACAAACTGCTTATTTATTTATTTTTGTTAAATGCTTTCTGATTGTCAACTTTTTGACTATTTCCTGCTGTCTTAAAAAATATTCCTATATTAGCAATTTTTTTAATGATCAAAAACTAGCAAATTATTGCTTTTACACTCTAAGTTTGATGAATGCTTTATATTGTTTGATTTGTCAGATTATAGAACACAGTTTCAGATCAAGTTCATGACAATTCTTGACATATTTAATTAACCTAATTCTTAACTGAACAAGTGGCCCAAACTGGACTTAAAGTTCTTTTTTCGTTAATTTATGTTAGTTTGTGTGAATTATTATAGGTAAAATATGAAATTGGGGATATTGTATTTAAGCTTTGTTTTTATTCTTTTATAATTTATTGACAATAACAAATTATTACTACTTGAGCTTTGTTGAATAAGGTCAAATGAACTGAAAAGCATGCATTAAATTTGATAAGGAAACGGATGAATGCTGTTCAGTTGTAATCACTGACAACTGTTCCATTTCTGTGTCTGTATGAAAATTTCAGACTTTTATCAATAAAAATAAATTACTCACTTTTACCTTTCACAGATAATTGGAAGAAGCACTGTGTGCAGGGAAAGGGCTTGTCCTTAATGCTGCATGAAGAGATGAGATGCAACTTGCCCTTGAAATCTAAAACACATTCCATAGTCCACTGTAAATACCTCATTATCTTCTGCCCAGAAATTGAATTTAGGAAATGCTAACAAGTTCAATTGATTCCTACAGTCAGTGTTTATATGTGGCTAGAAAGCTGTGCCATTTGAACTTAAGTTTGGTATTCTATCTATTGGTATCTTAGTAGAAGAATCCAAATTCTTGACTTTTTTTTTTTTACTCAATTCAAATTGGTCTAATTTTATGTAAGCTCATTTATAGGAGAAAAGAATCATAAATCATCAAAGCAAACTTCTTGGAATGGTTTATATGGCTCGGAACTACATTGTTTTTCCTGCTTTATGAACAAGACTTCCTGGCAAAGCAGAGGTAAGTTTCTGTGTCCTGAAAAAGGCTTAGAGTCAGTAGCGGGAGTCAGGTCAAAACTTTCTTGGAACATAGAATATTTGCATTCAGATCACAGTGGTGTTTCTCAGTTATCATTATCATTTCCAGAGCATGTTACAGGCTAATGGTGGCATGCATATCACTGAATATAGCTTCCAAGTGTTCTTGGTTTGATTGATTGTATATGGGAACTTCAAAACCATACTTGCAGATTATTACCTTTTAGTATTTACAGAATTAAGTAGAGTTTAAATCACTTCAAATTTCATGCAATGTTAAAAATCCTGTAGAAACTGCTTCAGCAGTCATCAGATTTTAGTAGAATTAATCACCCCTTCAGGCTTTTTGAAAAGTTTAATGGAATTTAAAATAATGTATTTGATAGGATTTCTTTCTTCTTTCCATTGGAAAACCATTCTCTCAAGTTTTATGGTGCCTTTTTATTAAGGGAACACAAAGTCCATATGAAAAGGGGGCTGGATAGGGGTGGAGGTGGAGAGAACAATTTGCTACATAGATATGCCATCAGTATGGAAACAAACTTGCAAAAGTTTTTTTGGATCTATCAGTGACTTTACGTCATTTCTGTGCAAGGAGGGGCGAGTGGAGCAATTCCAGCTTCTGCATGGGGACAAAAAGCTCAGCAGCTGTGTGAAAGTGCAAAACTCTCTTGATGATATAGCCAGAGCAGATGGGCCCCTTTTGAATCACATTCAGCAGTAATAAAACTTTGGAAAAAAAATGCTTTAAGAAGGGTGGTTAGGCCTAGGAGAACAGGAAGTTCTCCATGGGAAAATCCAGAGAAAAGCCAGACTTTGTGATGCTATGGCTTTAGAGGTGTAACCCTAATTGAAGGCTTTAAGGTACAATCTTGAAAAAAACAAATGACATAAAGTAGAGGGTATTAACTGTGAATTGTATGAACTTCTCCTTAGAATACTCTTTATTCTCAGTAGTCTGTGAACGCTGCCAGTTTTAGTGTTTTTTCTCTAATAGCAGCTGTTTGTGACAGGGTTGTTAGGTCACTGAAGTGAAGGTTGGTAGGCAGCTATTATAAATGAAGTGAAGATTAATGTTGAGCTGTGTAGTATCTTACATGAAACCAGTAGGAAAAAAAATCATTATAGTTTTCGTAAATCTTTCTTAAAACAAATGAATGAGGGACTAAAGTGATGTTAGGTCTTAATACTTCAGGTTCTGAACTGCCAGGTGGTTTTATAATTGTTGGTATGTTATGTATAGCTTATGTATGCATCAGATTTGTTCATATCAATTCATGCAGACTACTGTGACCCATTAGTAGTTGGTTATTAATGAATTTTGGAATACCTACAAATATGAAGGTGATATAAGCTACAGATTCTGAAAATTAAATGCTACATACATAAACTTTCCATATGTTAACATGTATAAATTGAGGAGTTAAAATAGCTATTGACTTTCAAGCTGATAACCTTTTAGTAAAGCCTTCCAGGATGAAAGGAGTTGTTCTCTTGCTTCAAAAGCCTCTAAATGCTGCATAAAACCATATTTTGGTACCTTTAGTATTTCATGGATAACCCACTGAAAATGAACCCTTGTGATCCTCTCACGTAGTCTGACTTTGTGCACAAGACAGGAGGTATAACTGTATAACTTATATGTATCAACTAGAAATCATCTTAAAGATTAAAATATTTTGGTCAGAAGAGTACCTTTTTAAAGCTTCTTTTCCATTGATTTCAGGATGATTAATATGTTGTTCTTGTTTTCTGAGAAATATTTCGTTTCCAGCTATGGGTGGATAATGATGTATTTTATTTTGATTCAGTTTTGGTTTAGCTGTGTCATGCATGAAGGCCCCATTATGTCATGCAGTCATTGTTTATTCTGCAACTGAAATTTGGTCCTCAGTAAGAAAACTGGTGAAAAGCTGTGTTTTGTTCACTTTATTTGATATAGGATCAGAGAAAATAATATAGCTGCAGATAAGCCACCAAAGTGAACAAAGAGAGGTGTGATTCACCTGGCACAAACCAAAAGCTCATGCTGTCAGTTTTGAGGGAAAAAAGGTACTGGGAAGAGTTCTGTCGGAGCTCAGTAAAGTAAAAACCAATTTACTGACCAGGGCCAAGTGTTCGTTTTGAAAGCTGTTTTATATTCACGATCAACGCTGCCTAGAAAAGCAGAGTATTTTCTCTGCTAGTACAGATGGTCGTACTTACATGATAGAGGTTACTTAATAATAAAGATTAACTTATTAAAACACAGATCATCTGCAAATGTAAGCAGTTGTACAAACATTCTTCAGATTTAAGGCTTCTTTCTTTGTCAAAGCTGTCAGCTGTAAAAGTAACAAACATTTATGCTTCTTATTGCTATTTTTTATCATAGTGGTGTAACACAATTAACTGCTTTTTGTTAGGTAGTTTTTAACTCAAGAAGCTGAAGCAAATGCCTGCTTTTTCATATTATTAAGCAAAATGCACAAATATATAGGTTAGATTGAGAAGTCAGTACTCATCTTGAAAATCACAGTAAAACCACTTTGTTTAAATTTGGAATGGGCTTCATGAACATTTCTGTTCTCATATCACACAGACTTCATCTACAAGTCCGGTATCAGTGCAATCATTTTCTCTTTGGTTTAAATTGGAGCCATCTGTCTTTTAGGGAATTATGAAACTTAGTGCTTTGTTACTCGCATGCAGAAGGAGGGGGAAAAGATGAGAAGAGCTGTCGCTTCACTCTGTGGTGTGATAAAGTTGCTTTCTCTCGTGAGTGAATGTAAACTGATTTTTGTGTGTAGAGAGGATTGGTTACACAAACACCTCAGACATTTTTACAAAAGGCTCATTAGTATTTTCTTACATGTAACTACAGATATCACCTCAGAGCTGGATCTTCTTGTACATGAGCTAAAAGAAACTGAGGGACTACTTCTATAACCTAAGGATCCAGTTTTGTTGGCCAGCTTTGCTAGGCTTCTGTTATCAGGAAGAAAGATAAGCTTATCTGGAGGAACTCTTCTTTGTCTACTGTGATACACCAAAAAAAAAGAAGAAAAAAAAAGTAGTATTCCTCTGCAGGCTCTGTGCTGTACTTCATATACTGCGCTTGTGTGTCGATGGCTGAATGGATGCCTCTGCTGGTCTAAAATGTCAGGGAGACTTGGCAAAGCATTGAGAACTCTTAATAGGGAAAAACTTTTTCAAGGCCTGTATTTCTTTGTTTATTTCAGTTATGGATGGGTGGATGTATTGCAAGTGGAAACATCATTTACAAAAGTACACTGAGCACAGAACAGCAGAAAACTGCAGGTTGTAGTTTGTATACCAAATCCGGCGTTGGAGATCACCACAACCCCAACAGATGTGTCTGTGCAAGGCAGCCCTGTATCGTTAAGTACTGGCTGTGTTGATTCGATGAAACTTTTACTGGTAAATCTTTGTTCCAACACTTTGGAAAGCACAAATTGATAGTTTAACGATTGTTTGTTTGTTATAATGGTATAAAATAATGTGGTAAAAGGAAAATCGGGTAAATTAAAGGCAAAATCTGTTAATTAAAGGCCTAATACCACTTCTATCTGTTGCCTTCCTAGTTAGGTTTGTGCCTCTACGCTAAAAAGGAAAATCTTGTGTGGGATCATTATCCTTGTTATACAGTGCATGCATGCTCAGTCCATCTCTTATGCAATTATAGATGTTTTATTGGCATCTAGTTTAATGCTGCCTCCATAAATGTTACTTTCTAGTTTGAGACAAGCTATTCCTTACACTCCTATTTGATTAATATGTGCACCCCAAAATTAGTGCAGCGAGCAGTACTTGGCTTTGCATCTAACAGGTTGGGAACTTTGCCTGAACATGGAGCAGATCATAGACATATTCATTCTTTCTTGGAACACTATGCATGGATAACATACACAGCACTAGCCTTTTCAAAGGATTGAGTATGATAACTTTAAAAAATCAAGGTTACAAAAAAACTGCTTTTGTGCATAGCTTTGAGCATTTAACACAAGCACAGGGAGAGGTAGTCTGTAATCATGTTGTGTTTCCATGTGTTCGTAGTATACCATTAGGTAAGAGATTGTAAAATTAATTCACATTACAATTGTGGAGTAATTGGAGCTCACAAACAGTGAATGTTTGTATTACATGTATGCATAATCTAGGCACTTTGCTAGGTTTGGCAAGATACTGAGGCACTTCACTCTCAGTGAAGGAAATCATTGCTACATGTAGAGAAACCATTACTTTCTAGTAATAATAATAATTTAAAAACCGCATTGATATGCTCTTACTGTATACTTAGAAATTAAATTGTGAAGCAGTGCATGCTGTGATTTGTGTTGCATTTTGGCACACGGTGTATTTGCAGCCTGCTCACATTAGGCTCCAGTGACCTATGCTCTCTAATGAAGTAAAGAAATGATTCTGAAAAGTATGAAAAAAAAACAAGGAGCATAGTTCCTGTATGTGTACTGGCAATTTGACATATTAGATTTCATACAACTTATATCCTGAGTCAAGCATGTTAAAGCTATTGTTTGATTCTGAAGTTTTTGTGTATGGCTACAAATGTTTCGCCCTCTAGCAAAATGTCACTTAGTTCTTAACGTTTCTCTGGAATCTATACTGTAATTAGGTGTTTTTGTAGTCTGGAAAATGCAAACTGGCTTGTCAGCTTGAGAAGAGAACTGGGGAAATACTAAAGAGAAGGTTGTGGTGAGTGCTATTGGATTAGAGAGTGAAAAGTGTAGAGAAGACCTGGTGATTTGTGTGTTCTTTTGGAGAACGCGGGAGTGTGCATGTAACATGGAATGTATCAACCCGTAGTAAAAGACCTGAGCATGAAGATCTCTCTGTGATGTTGTGGTAGTCACTTGAAAACAAACAAACAAAAAACCTAATCTTTTTTGACAGTACCATTGTTGTGCTTTAACCCCAAAAGGCAGCTCAGCCCCACACAGCTGCTCACTCACTGTCCCCGGGTGGGACAGCAGATGGAATCAGATTATCATTTACAGAAAGTACTGGTATTTTCTAAGCTGTTGGAAATACATTTGTTGCATGTTCTCCAGGCTGCTACTCACAGCACTTTAAGTTTTAAATAGAAGGAAAAAAATAAAAAAGTGGTCTGCAACTGTAAGGAGAGGGAGTTGCATCAGTTAAAGTAACTTTAGAGAGGTGGTAAAGACCCTCTAGCTCTGCTGGTACCATTTTTTAAATTGCATGAGTCTTGGTCTCCTTGCTGGTTTTGGAAGAAAAAAGGAACCACAGGTGTCTTGGAAGTCGTACTGATGATTTACTCTTTCTTTGTTGGTGCTGAACTTTTGCCCTTGTTTGTAGGTTCAATCTCAGGGCAATGTAGGTTCAATCTCAGGCCTGACTGTGTCAGAAAAAATATCCTAACTGATGTAGGTGTACTCAGGGCATTTTTCAGATTTGATCAACATGTGTTGGCTATTTAAGATTAATAATTTATTTTCACATCTTCTGTTAACACCTCACTTTGACAAGCCTTGTTATGTTGTGGGGGGGTGAGGGGGGGGGAGATGACAAAGTGACCTTTCAATAACACGTGTCTCAGTGTGTGATCTATATGAAAGTGTTTGAGCTCTTCAAGGATAATTGATGAGCATCAGTTCTCAAGTGCTTATGGAGATACCTGTGCTGCCTGGCCACTGACTGGCTCTCACTCTATTTTCTTTCATTCCAAAGGTACTTCTTCATAACGTGTTCTTGTCAAACTGCTCCAAAATGGTAAGGAGGCTATATGATAAAAAGCAGTGCCTTGGAGAGCATCATCCCCTCATGGCCTAAATTTTAACAGCAGCAAAAGTGAAATAAAAATGCATTAGATATCTGGTAATGAGCTGACAAAGGTGTTTAGGCAGCCAGGTGCTGCATATCTCATCTGAAGTGTATGCTAAGTGTTGGGCTCACACAGTGTGGCAGCCTTATGTATTTTTAGAAGTGTGAGAATTGTTGTAGGAAGCCAGATCCTTCTCTATTTCTCCTCGGCTTCCCTTTGGAGGCTCTCACATTCCCCATGCTTTAATTTCAAGCTCCAATGTATTCTGTTATTTAAGAAAAATATCGTCAGCGTTGCTTGTAACTTCAGTGCTTTGTCCAATAGAAAGCAGACACGGGCATCTTTTTACTTTTCCCCATCATACAGTGGGAGTCCAGTGGCCAAGAGGAAGAAAACCTTGGGGTAGGGGTGTCTACCAGCATGCAATGAAAGTTCTAGCACATGTTGTTTCAGCAGGATTGCTTTTTTTTCCTGGCACTGTCCTCTTGTGAAGGGAGGTGTGTACTTGGCTGCCACCAACACAAGCTTAATTAACTTGCACTTTCACCTGTAACAGTCACAGGTCAAGGATTGCCTCGATTTTGTATTTTCATTTTTTTCAAAGTAGTCCGCTTTATGTCTTAAAGAAGATTCATGCTTCTCTTCTTTATTGATCACTGTGTCTGTAGGATGAGAGGAATTTGCAGTAAATAAAATACTCTGAAAGTAAGTATTTCTGTGTGCTTGTGCACTAATTAATATTTATTTGTAATAAATACTTACAGTACAGCTAAAAGTCTTGTAAATCTTTAAGTGCATTCTTGGAAAATTGTTTTTAGCAGCTCAGCTGAGGATGTTTTAAAAAATTTCAGCCAGAAAAGATTTGTGTATTTAGGACCAGTCTCTAAAAGGAATTATTTTCTGAACTTTTCAAAAGATGGTTTGTGATATGTTTAAGGTTGATGCTGTCATAAAGTGATCAGCTGCAGAGTGTCAGATATTGTACGCAGCAGAACTGAGCAGGTGTGCCTTGGGCGTAGTTTCTTTACTGTAGGCCAGTAAGGGTTTCGTTGTTGTTTTTTTGAAGTTTGTTTTTTGAATTAAAGTATGTTGAAATTAATGTCGTATTTACAATTACTGAAGTTCTTGGAAAAATTTAATTTATATTCAGGTCTGCAGTGTTAGCAGATTCAATCTGCATTCGTAGTTGGTACTTGAAAATGCCATGGGTTCCTGCAGCTGCTTCTGGAAGGTGAGGCTCATCTCTGATCACGTGCAGACAAAGGAACAATTTTATTTGTTTATTCTCTTTCTGGAGAAGTCATCAGGAACAATCCAGCTCAAAAATCTATAATTTAGATCTTTCTAGTTTCAAATTTCTGAGGTTGTCTTGGTAAGGGGAAGAGAAGAGTACAAGAGTGGCAAAAGCAGAGGAGTACAAGTTATACAATGGAGAGGGCCTGTAATAAACAAGAAATATGCTTTCTAGAAGGGCTAATTGGAGCAGTCAGGCAGGCAAACCAGCTGCTACATTGGGCTGCAGACTTGGGGAAGGCCTATGGCACTTGAACTGAGTGCAACAGAGGTCTAGACGTGAGAGACAGTGAGTTGTGAGCTATGATTGTAGTCTGATTTCAGACCTGTACAGCTTGGCAGGTCGTAGTATTTTTCAGTAGGAAATATGTGCAACTCAACCTCAACGAATGTTCATCTTTTTCTTATAACATTCTTTAACTGTTCTCTTTGGTTGTGCTCCCAGTTCATTCCAGAAGGCGGCTTTCTTCAGACTGTGTTTAAACAGGATGCCTCTGCCAAGTGTCAGGTCAGTGATTTAGCTCTCTAGCGAGGATTTTCTACTATTTTATTTATTCTAGAAACTTCTAACCATCACTTTGTGAAATCACAAAGAATGGCTGAATTGTATGTTTCTTCTATCTCAGTGCAGAAAAGGTAGGTGTGAGCACCAAACTGAAGAGAACTACCTCTTTTTCAGATACTTTCTGAGCAACATTGCTGACCTTTACTGCATGATACTTCTTTCCTGTTACTCTGCCAGAAGCATTGCCAACATCATGTCTTATGAAAGTCAGTAGTAGTGCAAATTTTCATACAAATCTGTTGTACCAGTCATCTAGAGGCAGCAGTTATTAACTTTTTCATAGCAGTGAACAAATAAGTTTGTTGGAAAACTTTTTCTCAGAGAAATGTGTTAGAGTGGATATGTTCAAGAGAAATTCAGGCCAGATAGTTGTTTTTTGCAGCAGCAGTTTATTGCCGTATGCTGCCCTTGCTGAGAAGGAGGTAACTATAAAGTTGAAAGATGTCATGTTGGATAACATACTGCCAGTCATTGTCCAAAAGGCACTGAAAATGGGTGGGAGACAGCAAGAGGCCCTCAACAGGTATCTTTCATTGGTGCTATTCCAGTGTAAGAAATATTCTATGGGTAAATGTCATATATGTGTAAACTGCTATCTATTTTCAGTGATGACACAGGAAAGGGTTCGGTCCAGACACCTATCCCTGCTTACTGGGAATAAGTTTGTGGTTCTCCCTGCCAAAAATATGAGTAGAAAGAACTGGATCATCTAAAGAGTTGTGTTTATGTATTTCTGTGGGGCTGCACAGAAGCCTGTTTACTTTTCAGTTCAGCAGAATTGGTAGAATGTGGTTCACGTTAGTGTCTAGGGTCAGAATAGGACCACTGATCTTGGAATGTTTGAAGGTCGTGTTCTAACCTGCCAGCAGTCCGGTGTTCAGTGTCTTCCTTTAACATGGGATTTTAAGAGGGCATGTTAGCATAACCTGTGCAAGTGAAAGGCCAGAACTGGAGACAGTGTCCAAGATCTTAGACTCCTGAATAATCTTTCAGGTAGAAATGTGTTGGAAAATCAGAGACGAGCATGCATGCAATCTTCAAACTGCCCTGAAATGTTTTTTAATTGGACAATTTGCAGAAAATGATACTATTATTCCATTATGCCTCTCCCAGATATTTAAGGACAAAAAAGAAGTATTTTCTCTGGCAAGACTTGAGATTTAGGCTGTAGATCAAACAGGTTGAAACATTTTTCTGACCTCTTTTTTTTTTTTCTTCTTCAAATAATCCATTTTTTTTATTGATTCTTTTATATTCCCGTTAACGTTGCTCATATTATATTTCAAAGTGGTCTGGCCAACAGTCTTGATACAGAGACAAAAGTCTTGAGTACTGGTTAACCAAGCTAGTAAGAGATGCATATTTTCATCCTGAAGCATGATGTTGTCCTTGCAATATGTTAGAGGTGCTTTGTCTCGATTTTACTGGCAGTTTCCAACTCTAAGTACTTAAATGCTAATTCATTGGCTTTGAGCTCTGTCAGCCCTTCTTTTCTGGAGCTGCAACTAAATCAGTGTCCAACAAGTAGCAATGTTAATCATTCTTCCAATGTACCTGCATGCAAGAGGGAATGGAATTAGGATTGCTTGCATTTACTTAAAGCTGCATCTGTCTTTGATTCTGCAAAACTGTGTCTTTAAAACTGTACTGCTGGAGAATGCAGCTGTTTTTTGCATTGCTGAAAGTTGGCTGACATAGGAGTAGCATCCAGACTTTCTTGGATGCTTCATAAAACATCATGATAAAAATACAGCACTGCTAGTGCTTCTACGTCTGTTATTTGTGGAGGTGCAATTACTAAAAATAATTCTTTCTCTCATAAGAACTTTGCAGAGACAATAGTACAGAAAAGTTATCTATAATCTACAATTGAAAAGGGCCAAGGAGGTTCCTGTATAAATAAATCTCTTCTGTGATGATCCCCTCGGTCTCTGCTTTGATATGCTTTAGAGTAAGTTAGGTCTAAGCTTTTTTTTTGTAGCAGGGAAAACCTCAAGAATGTGAAGCTGGATGTAGGCGATGCAGACACAAGTCTGCACAGAACTTGTAGTAATAACAATGGGAGTTGTGAACTGCTGCCTTAATCTCTATTGGGTGTTAGTTCAGATATTCAGCAGTGATGTTTAATTGTGTGTGTTAAGTACTTCATTCCTTAAGACTAACAAAATAAAAAAAGGGGGGGGGGGGGGCGGGGGGCAGAGAGCTGCATGATGAGTGGGAGGCATTTCATTTTGATGGCTTGAGCTACTGGGATTTGATGTTTGCTTCTGGTTGTCTGTTTGGTTTGTTCCTGAAAAAGTAAGGTTTAGAAGTCCATTAGTAAACCTTGGAGGAATGAGAACCAAGGAGTCTGGCTGAAAGTTTTTTGGCAGCTTTCAGAGGTGTGGTTTATCCTGTAGATGGAAATCCTACCATCCTTCATCTCCATTCCTAGTATGACTAACATTAAACAGGAAAGCACTGCAATTTTTTTTTTTTTTTTAATGAGGCAGATATGAAGCTGCTCCTGAGCAATTTTGATTTGTTTTCTTACCCTTGTGCCTATCATCTTTCTTAATTCTTTTTCCTTTGACTAAAATGTTTTGAACCTGATCAAATGGGACTATGCTCACCAATCTGTGGATGTGGGAAATAAGGAACATGAAAATAAGCTTCTTCAGAAAGGAAGAATTAAATCTCTGTCCCCTTGCTGGGGTCCTGTGCTACCTGAAGGTGAGGGTTTGAAGGTCAGCAAGGTGTTTTAAATGTAAAGTGGGAATTAGGTAGAACCATACAATGGTTTGGATTGAAAGGGACCTTAAAACCCATCCAATTCCAATCCCATGCTGTGGGCTGGCAGCCATCTACTGGCTCATCTTCCCAGGACCCCATCCAGTCTGGCCTTGGGTACTTCCAGGGATGGGGCACTCACAGCTCCTCTGGGCAGCCTGTGCTGGGCCTTACCACCTTCTGAGTGAAAAGTTTCCTCCTAGTTTCCTCCTAATATCTAACCTAAATCTCCTTTCTTCTAATTTAAAGCCATTTCCCCTTGGCCTATTGCTATCACACCATGTAAAAAGTGAGCCTTCCTCCTGTTTATAAGATCACTGTGGCCTTCCAGTACTTAAAGGGAAGTATCCCCAGAGCCTTTTCAAATCTTGGGCTCTACGGTAAGTTAAGAGTTGGTGTTTTATAATGGAATTATACTTCTGTGCTTCTAGAGAGAAGCAAAAAACAGCAAAAGAAAATTACTTCTTCCATAGCATTTTGGGTAACAGCATTAGCTTTGACTGCTAACTGTTCTAAAGATGCTCACAAATTAAACCTGGCAAGTACTTAATTTTAAGTTTCCCTAAAATTGCTTATTTTATATTCCACAGAATTACATGAACTCTATTTGATTGCTTAAAATATTATTTTAATGTTTTATATATTATACACTACTTACCATGCCAAAGTTGTTCCTACCCATGGAATAGTCTATGGCTGATTTCTATAGCTGTACAAGTTCCTTGGCTTCAGACATTTGCGTGCTGCTTTTTTTTTGTTTTATTTTTCTAGAAGCAAGTATGTTAAAGTGAATAAACCTACTTCCGTGAAGCTCATTCTCTCTTTTATGAAGTGTTTCATTTTGTTCTTGCAGTTTTGTCCTACTCAATGGCCATTCTCTGTCTGTAATATTGATCAGAAGCCTAGCAAGCTAAGAAAATCCAAACAAAGGACTTCTTGCTTCTGTTACCTACTGCATCAGCTGCTATGTTTGGCCGTCTGTTTCTAACATGTACAATCTACATGCTTGTGGCAGCTTTGTAGATCAGGTGAATCCAGTCAGGCTGAAGTTGCCTTTGGATCAGTCACACTCTTACAAACTGTCTTTGTAAGAACAAGGAATGTGCAGTAGGGGGATCCATAAAGTGGTCCACACCTTCGCAATTTTCAAGTGTGAAAGATAACAGATTACACTTCCAAGTAGTAGAAATTAAAGGTGGATTCTGTTTTTTAATGTTTTTTTTTCTGTTTTTTTAATAACTTATCCATTTTTTTTTTTTTAAACTTTCCCTTCAGCCATGAAGCCTCCACGTCTTTAAGAACCTGAGAGAGAACATCTTTAAGCTAGAAAGACATTAGCCTTGGAACTGTGACAAAAAGGTTTTCCATACTCCTTTCTGCCTTTTTTCTCTCAGAAACCGATTGCCACTTATGCACATGCATACATGAACAGGAAGTTTATGCATGTGTTTGCATGCATACTTTTGTACGCACAGAATTTCAAATAACTTTGTTGAAGTAGTTGCCAACAAAAGGAAATGCAGCTTTATGCTTCATAGTGCAATCTAGAGCAACCTGGATCTGTCTTATGAAGAAGTAGGTCGTAATGCTGAAAGATTCATCTCATACAAAAAAAAATATTCATAGGAGACTTAACTGCTCAACAGATGTCACTAATCTGTAGCTAATTAGTAGCACTGGAACTTTTCTATTGGTAGAAGCACTGGAAATTTTCTTGTGATATTTTTAAAATCGGTTAGAGCTACTTGTGTTTGGTGTTTTGTACAGAACAGTTGTTAACATCTCAGCCTACTTTGTACACTGGCAGGTTATGTAACCCAAAAAAGTTCTTTAATTCAGATCTAGGGGCATTTGTTTCTATTATTTAGCTACAACTAAGAATGATCACCCTTCTTTCTGTTTCATTAAATGTCATTTTATAATTTTTGTGAGAAGAAATCTTTAAATGCAATAGAAATTACATCTGTAACCTTTATAGTATATACTCCTCTTTTTAAAGCTATAAATTCTATTTCTGAGGCAGCACCTTACATTTCACCCTTAAGATTGTCTCTGGTACCTATAGAAGTACTGTGAAATTTTTTGATTGGAAATATACTCCATTAATTTTTGTTTATTCTTTAAATGTTAGCAATATTGTTCTTTGAGTAGATTTTTGAAATTACTGTAGATTCTATTTTAAATAATAAACCTTGCCCTGTTTTTCTCATTCTTTTTCTCCAGAAGTCAGCACTAAGTGAAATGTTGCCGTAAGTATTGACATTGTGCATCTGCTCACACATCTGCTCCCACAAAGACTGTGTGTGGATGTTAGTCAAGGATGTGCTTAAATACTGCAGTAAGTGCTTATAGGTGGTCCTGATTTTGTATGCATTGTGTCAGGATTCTGCTAGTGATAGTGGCAGCAATTTAGTCTTTTGTCAGTGGGGTTATGATTGCTTCCCTCACTTCTTCCAGGTAGAAGGAGTGACGTGAGTTGCCGCTGCTGCTTAACAGTTTTGAAACCACCAAAGTGAAAATATTCTCTTCTTTGCTGGTGTTGGAGTGCAGTCAGTTTTCTAAAACTTACTGAGAAAGATTTTGGTTTAGAACCAGGGGCTAAGCTCAAGAGTTGAATAACCCAAGACAGGGAATTCAATAAACTTAAGCAGGATTATTAAACAGGCATATGAAAGGCCTTTTAGGACACTGGAATAATCAGAGGAAAACTAGTAGTGCCTTGGCATGTGAGACTGCACAGCAGGAGGATGGCTGTAAAATGCCACTTTATACTTTTTGAAGCCATTCTTGCAGACAAGCATGAGGACTCCAATGCACAGACTTCTATGCTTCTGCAGTTCACTTTCTTAGGATTTTAAGCCCTTCTTCTTACAACCCCTTTAACTTCAGTGTACTTTGTCTACCTCTTTAAATTCCTTCACCAAATTTGTAGCAATGCTTTCTGTGAACCAACTTAGGAGGGCAGGAATTTAGCAGAGGAAAAGCTTAGGTTTGTAAGTCTAATCACTACTGTTGTCAGTGAGCAGCTGTTGGGGCATAGCAGCAGAGAGAAAAAGGCAGGGCCTTTTGTCCTGAGATTGATTTGCTCAGCAGGATTTCCCTTATATCATTGTGGATTTTCTTAGTTTTGTGAATTCCTTCATTCCAGAGCTCCTACCTGAAAATTTCCAAGCAAAGGTTCAAAGAGAGAACGTTCAAGAAGTACATAGTTTTGCAAGAGACTTCAAAAATGAATTAAATTCATGTGATGTGCATTTGTCAACTAGTAACTGAGCAGTTTCTTGTACAGGTACAAGTAACAGGTACATCAACAGGATGGTAACTATAACATCTGTATCTACATGTGTATGTGAGGTCCTGTGATCTTCATGACGGCTCTGCCCCAGGAACAAAACAGCAAGTTCTTTTTTCCCAGCGGTTACAGGTAAACCCTGTTGCTTCTTTTTTTTTGTTAATGAACATGAAACTTACTATACTAGATAAATGTCTTTATTTTTCATTATTTTTATTTTTAAATTATTACATTGTATTGTGCTTCATTATTCAAATATTGCTCACCTATTTACAGTCACAAAAGAGAAGTTCACTTCCTCATCCAAATGTTTCTTTTGCAGGGTTTGGAGAAAAAGCACGTTCTGTTTGTTTACTTTGTGTCTTAGAGAATTTTCAGAAGGCTCGAGGTTTTTGTCATTGTGTGTGTGTGTATTTTTAATGAAGTAAAAAAGGAAGAAAAGAAGGGAAAAAAGAAATGGGATGCAAAGGTGTACTGATTTTGTAAGAATCAAATTGAGGAACAGTTCTATGAATGTTTTCACCTCGACTCTTAAAATATTCTTTTAGCTTTTCTCTTTAAGAGCATTAATACATGTGCACAGACACTCATGCATTTAATAGTAGAATATTAATGTCTTTTCCATGTATTTTTAAAAGTTCTGCTGTCTTATAAAACTTGAGATCTTTTACTGAAGTGGGGGTGGTGAGGAGTAAAAAGCATGTTTTTTTTTTATGCTTGGAACGTTTTGTTCAACAGAATGCACGTCTGTGTGATTTCACTGACTGCTGCCTAGGCCATGGCAGGTTCTCTGAAAATCTTGATTCTGCTCAGGAGGAAGACATCCAAGAGCAGGGCTAGAGGCAGATTATGAACGCATGGGAGCAAAACATCAGTGAACTTTTGGAACTCCTCCTTGGAAAGGCTTGCATGTTCCAGCTGTTAGACTTAGAGATGAAATATGACTCAGAGTATTAATCTCAGTAAGAACCATTGAAATGGAAAATAAATAATGTGGAGACCTAGGTGTAATTAAAAGTTTAGTGATGATGTTTCTTTTTTCAGCAAATCTTTGTACTGCTCAGAGACAAGCAGTCATTTAAGTACCTGCTAAAAATTCACAAAGCAATTTTTGTGGTGCTTGGTAGTAGATCGTTGTTTTACTCTTAGGTAGTGACAGTTGTTCCTAATGCCAAGAATCATAATGCAACTACTACTCTTGTTGCTTAAGGCAGGACAAAGGTTGGACCAGCATCAGAGATGAAATAAAGAGAAGCAAAAAAAGTTATTTGAATTCAGCATTCTCCAGTAAGCGATGTACAAGAAGGTAAAGAACATACGTGATTATTTGCTTGTATTTAGAGAATCTTGTTGGATACAGATGTGAGAGCTGTTTCCAGTCGCTCATAATGTGGAATTTGTACTTTCAATATTGGTATTTTTAAAGGTACTTGTGAAGTGAGTGGGTGGAGACTGTAAGTCAAGAGTAAGCTGCTATGAATGTGCCAACTTTCCTAAATACTGAAGGTATTAATATGAGGCATTCCAGAAGATATATGCGTGAGATATTTGTGGCTTGTCTGTTAGGTGACTTCAGCAGTCTGCACATTTCCTACCGTGCCAGTTGTCCTACATCTGAAATTTCACGTTATTTCAAGTCCAAACGCAGTGAATTGCTTCTAAATACTTGAGTTGTTGCTCACACACTACTTACGTAGTCAAGATGGGAGAAGAGCCAAGTATTTTACCTCACTGTCCTGTATGCTAACCTTACACTGTACTTAGTACTTCTATTAATAATTATCAAATGTTCATCTGTATTAAAGCTGCCATTTACTTACATAGAATTCTACCTGGTGATCTTTTAGGGAGATAATATTTGGTACTGCTAGTACAACTCACAAAAATGTGATAATAGTGAAACAAGTTAATCATTTAAGAATAGTATCTGAAAGAAATTTTCCTCATGCTTTTTAGTCTGAATCGACTAGATAAAGACAACTTTTTCCATTCTAGGGAATATCTAGTTCAAGTATGACAGCAAAACTGGAAGGTACTTCCTTGAATTAAGCTTACTCCTAGGACTTAATAGAATTATTTCAGTTTTGCTGGTTTACTGTTTTTCTTCTTTTGACTCAGTAGCAGGTTCCCTGAGCAACTGGATCCAGTGTCCAAGTGAATCATGCTTTGAACAGGTGTTGAACTAAATGAAGTCCTGACATCTCTCAATTATTCTGTGTTGTCAAGAGAAGAATTAAGATTCCCAATTGTGTTTTCCTTCTTAAGTCCTCCTTATTTCCTTCCCTAAGTCCTCCTAGGCGATTACTTTCAAGGTCTTGAGCTGATGCTTAAAAAGCAAACAAACAAACAATTTTTAATCTTGTAACACAAGTTCTTCCTTCATGCCTTCCCCTTCCCTTTGAAATAACTTTTGCTGATCTATCAGTACTGGATTTTTAAAGTGTCTGAGTAATCAGTAACTCAATTAATTTCAACGTGATTTTTTTATTGTTGTCACTGTAGTTGAAAATATCCAAGCGGCTGTGACAAATTTGGATAAGGAAGCTAACTTGGCATGCCTTCATTCTCCATGTGTGTTCTAATGTCAGTGCGTGCTGATTTTTTTTTTTCTCAATCTGTCATGGTATGTTTGCCTCATACAATGCTACATGCTGAAGAGAGAAAACTTTATAAGAAGAGAAAATCTAGATCAAGCTCAAAGCTTGAAGAGATTTCAGATTTTCTGGTTATAAGTTTCCCAGTGATAACATTGAATTTGCACTCTTGCAAGGCAGTGGTTTCTTTAAAACTCTCAGTGTTTTCCTTGAACTAAAGTACTGAAGAACAGGACAAGTCTGACATACTTCCTAATAAAAACGCTTTATGGTAGGTTTGGGATGCAGCAATATATTCATTTTAGATGCAAGCTTATCTTTGGGCTGGTCTGATTCTGCTGACAAACACCACAGCAAGCTAAACCTTAGAAGTTCTTCATTTGATAGCTTTTTTTTCAAAGTGCCATTTAAACCTATTCAGAATGTATTGGGAGAAGAGATGCAGAACTAGTAACTCTAGTCATAGTGCTTGTCTACGCTTTTTCTTCTAGAATCATGGGATTGATCTTAGAAATGTATGGGATTCTTTAGAAAGTTTCTCAATTTGAGAATGTCTTCTCCTGCGGCAGAAACTCCGTTCATTAAAGGGAAATGTAAGGCTCCAAGGAACTGTGGTGCGAACACACCTGCAAATCCTCCACTATAAAGCTACAAGGCAGGGGGTGGGGGAATACCTCTGTCACACTGTAAAAGCTGAAAATCAGCTTCCATTTTTCTCACATCGAAACACAGAGGGAAATAATTCCATGTTGTGGTGAACTGAATATGTGGTTCAATGTTTGGTTTGATATGTGCTTCTCCCCAGAAGAAGAAACCAAAACCAAGAAGTGGTGCATGTACTTGGAGGTACAAACTTAATTCTGGTGTTAAAACGCACAGCTTCAGAATCTTAAGGAATCGTCATATTTTCAGCAGTTATAAAAGCTGTCCCTGGGCTGCTGCTTTGCCTGCTGTGTCTGAACTGCTATGCCTGCACCATGAGGGGGACAGAGGTGGTCCAGTGGCCTTCAGAGCCTCTTGAGTAGGTGGTTGTTTGCCCTCTGTCATCTTCTCCAACACTCTCTTCCAAAGGGAAGTAATAAATTGTCTTGTAGTAAAGAAAAAATAAAACTACATAATAGTTTGTGCTCTTTGGTTTGGTTTAAAATTAAAAAAAAAAACAAACCAAACTAATCAAAAGGGGGTGACTGGTTATAGTGCTCATCAAGAGCTTGGCTCACTCAGGTTTGCTTTCCAGAGAGCCGTGCAGATTAAGCCTTTGTGCCATGTTTTCCTAGATTTAAAATAAGTAAGAATAACCTGCCTGTGGCTGCTCTTAATTTGCTTAGCTAGTCTATCAGCTTTTAGCAACTGTGTTTTTCACTTTTCATTTGTTGCCAATCTGGCACTGTGGGTCTTGGTTCTCTTTCTCAAGGCTCTGAGGAGCTGACGTTACACCACTGGTACTCCTAATGTTTAGAGGTTCTCCAAAAACTTAAACTAAAATAGAATGTCTGATTGTGTAGCTTTTTTTAATGATTCTCTGCAGGTCAGAAACATCTGAAAAGTATGTCTGGTAATTGCAGTCCAGTTGTTAAGGAACAGATATCTCTGTCTTGGAAAGTTTGTTTCTGCCAGTTGGACTCTTTCCATGACAGTTTCATCGGCTAAGCAGATACATGCACCCTCTTCCTTGTCGTATACAAGGAAAAATTGTTTCACTAGCAGAGTGGAACTATGGAAAAGGACAGAAACCAGTATATCTGTACATCAGCTGAAAGATCTTGAAATGCTTACGGGATTGGGTACAGAGTCTTACACATGTATTGGTCTTAGAAAACTTGTAAGGGGTCTAAATGCAGATCTCTGGATTTCTGTTCAGTTACAGATGTGTAGGTAGATGGTAAGTTTGAAGGCAAGACAAATATACTGAAGATAAGAGAATTATAGGGCCTTCTTGTAAATGCTGAAAGGAATATACTGATGCTAGCTTTAGGATATAGCTTGCTGAAACCAGAAATGTGCATTTGAATGAGAATTATAACTAACACTAGACATGTCTGTTTCTGCCAGATAACTGCCAGTCATTGGCCCCTGACTTGCTGATGTGTAATATGTGGGGTGCACAAAATAACTAGCTTCATTTAGTTCAGGAACAGAAGCTGGTTATTTCTTTGTTGTTGTTTAATATTTGTTGTGATCACACCCAGAACAATAATCAGGGCTTATGTCAAACAGTATGATATAAAATGGTATTTGGGTGTGAACGCAGGTTAGCTCTTTCAGAAGATTTGTGATTCAGAAGATTGTGAGCTTTGACTTCTAATTTCAGGGGCTTTTCCATGTCATGTTAGTGTGAAGATGACCACAATACACCACGTAAATGAAAGGAAAAAATGTGAATGTAAAATATGCTCCATGATCTTGTGTCGGCCACATCAGCCCCATCAGTAGAAATACACCATTCAGGAATCTGGCATTCTGCTTCATTCTCTTCTTATCGGAGTGTTGAACAGTGAGAGGCACAATGCCTTCCAGTGGAAATTATTCCAAAAAGTTCCATGGCAAAGTGGCTTTGCCTGGTATTGATGAATGACACAAGCTTAATATCTGGCAAGGAAAAAAACAGTATCTGCTAGGAAAATTATCTCTTACTGATATTAAGTGTCAGCAATGCTCCAGCTGAATCAGAGGTGAATGTGGGTTGGCTGCCAGCATACACAAGGACAGTCTGTTCAGAACCATTTTGGCATTGATCTGGCATGCTCTGTAGCTAGATTGTAGTTGTGTGCTGTTCTGCACTGTCAACATAAAAGCAGTGTAGACGAGAATAGAGAGAAAATACCATGAAGAAAACCACCTTAAATCAAAGGAATAAAGCAGGACAATTACAGATGTGTCTGTAAAGCCACTTCATAGCCCTGTTGCCTAGTGGGGAACGAGTGAAGCCATAAACAAACAAACCAATAAAACTCGTCATTGTCAGATGTCAGTGAGGCAAAAAGCACTGTTGAATTTTTGGTCTTTTCTCTGAAGCACGATTGCTGGGCAAAGTGGGAAGAAGAACCACAGTGGCTCTGAAAGGACCACAGCCTGGTTTGAGTGTGGTCGTTCCTGTATTTCAAAATCCCATCTGAAAGCACAAGGGGATGGTAATTCTATTAGTGTTGCATACAAATCTTTGTACCTACTTAAACTCCCCTGAATTCAGTGCACGGGGTGAACATTTATTTACAGAATCGCAGACTCATGGCAGTTGGAAGGGATCTCTAGGGATCATCGAGTCCAAAGGTCCCTACAGTAGGTTGCACAGGAAATTGTCCAGGTGGTTTTGAATATCTGCAGAGAAGGAGACTCCACGGCCTGTCTGGGCAGATTGTTCCAGTGCTCCGTTGCTCTGACAATAAAGAATTTCTTCCTTGTGTTAGTATTTAGTGTATACATGTCAAACCCACTAGATTTATGTTTTGTTGCTGCCTTTCTTTTGTTTTAATAAAAGTTATATAAAAGTTTATTACCTACATACATTAAGTATACAATGTATTTTATATGTTGTCCAAGACAATCTCTTGTCACTCAGTGCGGCTCAAGCAAGTCAGAGGATTGGACACCCTTAGAGGCATTTACTTACCAGCCCATGCAGTACTCTGCCAGTTCTTACTGAAAGACCTTAATATCAGAAATTTTTATCCTAATATAAAGTGTCTTTCTTGGAACAGGGTTTCCTTAAACTCTACAAGTTATTTATTCTTTATGTTTTCAGGTCGATATTATTCATTTTACTAAATTGGACTGAAGCCTCACAGGGTATTAGGGCAGCAAGTTACAGATGCTCAGTTTTTAAAGGCATATCGGTAAGGCTTGCAGGTTGGCTCTGCTGCGTAGGAACTCGCATTAATTTCCAAGTACCAGCATTTGAGTGCAACTGATTCTTCATTTTTGTAAGGATTTTTTTAGCAAAATGATCTGCTCTCTCATACTAGAGTGAAACGGAGGCCAAAGATAGTATGTTTTAGAGACTTGAATATGATGTCTTACTTGAACTTGTCTCAACGCTAAGAGTCTGACAACAGTTTTACTCCTTGCATGGTGTATACACTCACAGATATGGTAAGGGCATGTTATTGTCAGAGAGCTGTCATCTGATGCATTGAATTGCAGTCAGGGCAAGGATTCCTTGCTGCTTAGGTTCTTGGAAAGCTTGAAAGCCATTAACATTCCTAGAATTGCATGCATCATAAACGATAGTGTAGCAAGATTAGAAGTGAGAAATACATGAGTATGTATTTGTCACCATTCCTTCACGTATGTTAAACTGCTGTTGCAAAGTATGCCAAAGCAATTAGATACTAATGCTCTCCACAAATGTTGGGGTTTTTTTTGTACGCTGGGCATATGATTCTCTGGTGACCACAGTTGCTCTATCCTGCTTCTATTGGCCAATATTGAAAGAACAGAAAGTAAATGAAAAGACTTGTTTGCAGCTTCTGCTGCTCATATGTGTTTTAGCTGCTCCCAGCAGTGCTATCACACAGTGCTGTTCTGACTTGCATAAAAGGGAAATGAGGAAGCCAAAAAAAAACCACGATAGAAGTTATGAATTTCTCGATGTCATAGAATGGAAAGAGTCATTGTGTCACCTAAAGTTCTGGTGTGGTTGTGATCAAGTAAGTCATTCATGTTCGGTCACTGCTCAAAACTAGGTACAGAAAGAGCTGTCCTGAATACATTTGGAAATTCACTGTCAAGTAGTGACAGTGCTTTCTCAAAAAGCTAAGTTCTCTGAGAGGGATCAAACACTCCCTCCTTTAATAATGCTTTCAGATACCTAGAAGATTACTGCAAAATAGAAATGAATAGTATATTTTCCCATTTTGGTAGGAAAATAAAGAGCTTGAATTGCAATAAGATAAATTCTGCTTTGTTTTGGCTAATGCCTAACTAGGACTAATGTTCGGCTGGGGGAGTGTGAAGTCTTTGTCACTTTGGATTTTAATAACTGTTGTAATTGGCACTGTCAGGTGGGTCTGATCGTGCTGTGGGCAGGAGAAAGGGAAGCTCCTGAGTCCTGCAGTTAATATTTCTGTGATTCTGTGATTATCAGATTTGTGATTTCCAGAGTTGTTCACTCAACCGATTTTTTGAGGTAGAATTCTGTGGTGATTTAAAAACACAGACACAAGTGAAGACACTAGAGAGAGAAAAGCACTCATAAATTTAAAGAGATTAAGAGAATTATAGCCATTTTGATAACTATAAGAAATACAGTGAGATTGCAAGAACAGTGTTGAAGTAGTTTAGCCTGCACTTAGGTGCCAGAATGTCTGCATATAAGCCTTGGAATCATTATTTCTTTTTGCTGTCTACAGCTAATGCTTACAAAGTCCAGCTGTGACAAAATTCTCTCCTTTGTTTAATGACATCTAGACAAATTCCTGGAAGGAGATGAATTTGAATGTGCTTTTAACATCTGTTGAAGATGAGGAAAAGAATCATTCAGCCTAAAACATGGGGCAGTTTTATAGGCAAAATTAAAAGGTTAGTGCTGTTCTTTGAAGCAGACATAATATTTGCAGTATGTAGGCAAGTCGTGTGGGCAGAGGGATGGCTTCTTTTTACCAGAATTTTCTGTCAATGACGTTTAAGGCGAGCCTGTGTAGGGCACAATGCTGCACAATTTCTTGTGGTACCAAGAAGACAGCTTGGTGGCTTAAGCTCCTCCAACATATTACTTTTTGAGAATGTTGCAAAAAATAGATATCAATTTTATCAAGTCACATTTCAGGGTGTAGGCTGTTATAAAATAATCTTGAAGTGATTTTCTTTTTTGTATGACATGACTTGAGAAAGGCTTTCTGGCTTGAACATTAAGTCCGTGCTATTTTTGGTCAGCATTATCTTTGACCACT
This sequence comes from Perdix hodgsoniae, assembly GCA_035772895.1. Taxonomy (NCBI): domain Eukaryota; kingdom Metazoa; phylum Chordata; class Aves; order Galliformes; family Phasianidae; genus Perdix; species Perdix hodgsoniae. The sequence continues at coordinate 7,001,306 of JAPSGF010000010.1, forward strand.
GTAACTCTAGTAACAACTCCTGGTGCATGAAAAATGGGTAGTGTTCATTCTTGGCCAATACTTTTGAAAGTCTCATTAGAACTGTGTGACTGGACAACAATCTCCGTATCTCCTATTACGTGGCATGGCATGCTTCTCCTTTGGTTGCAAATGTTTTCTGTCATCCTTGATTAGGAATTGAATGAGCATATTCTTGACTGCTAAAGCAGCATACTGGCACCAAAAACAGTATTGGAGTTGGATACAAGCTTGATGAAATGTAGTTACTGACAAAGCATTTTTTTCCTTTTAAATTAATGAAAGAGTAAACCAAAAAAGGCAACCAACCAACCACACCAACATCAAAAACCAGCAAAGCAGAACAACAACAACTACAAAAAAGCCAAACCCACCAAATTAAAAAATTGATAATGCTATAGAAGAGCAAGATTTATAGCAAGAATTATAGTTTTTGTGCTTCTGGGTCATGTGAGAGTGAGCACCCACAATCACAGGAAGGTAAAGGAATAATGCTCTGAATAAATACAGAGAAGGGAGAGTGAGTGAGCTGGAGCTGGCGCTCACATTCATGTTGTGAGCCAGCACTGGCAATGTACCACAGCAGATGGAAATGTTTCAGCAATTTACCATATAAACAACCAAACAGCCTGGATTTATCTAATCAGCTTTTTGTGATAAAGTATGTCCAGGACCCCTTTTTCCAAAGCTAAAGGGATTGCAGCAATGACAAGATTAGGAATAGTGTGAGTGTGTACCCAGAAACATGGATGTATTTTTATTTTAATTTGAGTGTTTGCCCTTATGAGAGAGTAGATGTTTAAAAAGGCACAAAGTAAGAAATAGGCACTGCTTCAGCAATACTTAATGTTGACATTCTGGAAAGCTTTCAACATCAGGAAAATTCTTTTTATCCCCATTTCAAGCTAAGTGCTGTTAGTCAAGATGAGCTAGCAGAAGCTTTCTAATTAGCATCAGGCCTTGGATGAAAATGTGTCCATGGGAAATGAAGTAGGAGAGGAAGTGATACAGGTTTCTTCTGCCATATACTGTTGACTGACTTACAGTTTAATCTGTTCTTCAGCACGCTGGGGACTGCAGTTCTCATCTGCTTCTTGGTGTTCTGGCATTTCTGAAGAGAGGTGTGTGACTGTCAGCAGTACGTATCTGGATCATGACTCACCTTGTTACGCTACAGCTGGGCTTTGTAAGTGCTCCTCTTTCCCATGACACACTGCTGTACGTTTTCAGCCGAAACGAAATGGTGTAGACAAGTGTGAATGTCTGCAATAGAACAGGCACATTTGAAGCCTTTTTTGTTACAGAAAGAAACAGAAGAATCCTTTATATTTTGCTTACTCTATGGACTTGTCTTCTTCCATCTCACTCCACCTCCAGTTACTTTCAGTCCTCCTATTTTTCTCAACAGAAAAAAACATCTGATAAATATTCCTGACCTTGTTAAGGATGACAAGTGTCACGAAGAGAAGTGGAAGAATGCTGAGTGTCAACATTGTTTTCTCACAACCCTGTGCACTTCCATAAAGATTTAAAATGCTGTGAGTTTTGTGTTTGTATGTATTTCTGATTGCTGTGAATATTACTGCGCTTTAGAATAGCACGGAAAATTCTCCTGTTTTCCTATAAGCTGAGAGACCCTTTGTAGTGATTCTGATGGCCCCCCAGGCCAGGCTATTAGAAAAAACAAAGCAAAAGAGAGAGCATCTCAAATGCTTTTGGATTCTCTGTAGGGAAATATTTCCAAGGGAGTGTTAAAAACATGGTGAACTAATAAGACCTGTCTTGCTGCAGCAGGAGCAGGTAGGGTCTTCAAATACCTGCACTGTGCAGATGGGCTGGGTGTCCTGTGGAACTTGATGAAGAACAGCTGAGTTTGTTTCTACAGTTGTTTTCTGAATATTTAGGCAATACCCTCCTCTGAACAGCGCGTATGCAGAACAGACCCAAGACAAATGCCTTTTACATACTAGCCTTGGTTAAAAAAGATGGTCTCAACAGACAAATCACTGCTGAAATAAAGGATCTGATTAATCTTGAGCTAATTTTGAACAGTGCAAAGAATACTAAGATGCAGAATTCAGCAAGGTGCAGTAGTTTCTGACAGAAAAATCAAGTGAGCAATGCAGTAAGTTCTTACGTGTATTTCATAGATCATACCAGTAATTCCCGTGTGCCTTACAGAATACCTGCAGAAAACAAGCCAGCAGCCTAACACCCCTTTTATGACCTAACTCAATAGGCCTTGGTTTCATGTCTTGATCACTCAGCAGTAGTTGTATAGAACTGTTTACCTCTAGGTAAAAAAAAAAAAAAAAAAAAGCCTCATCTTAGCAAATTTGAAAGCATATTATGAATCCTTGAGACAACTAATTTTGCAAGAGACTGGGATTTTTCTGAGGGAGTTGTCAAACCTTTTTAGCAACTCAAGTTTAATATTCTCAGTTTTTAACAGTAGAGATTTTAGCACTTCTTATTATTGAGCTTCTTAAAGTAATTTGATATTGCTGCCCAAGCCTAAACCAGTATAAATCAGAATTAATCTGATTAGAAGAACCTAAAGGTCCTTTTGCTTACCATGAAACTGCCTGCATCTGGTTTCACTTATTTCCTCACCTTGTATTTTCCAGTTCTTGTTTGCGCTAATGACCACAGAAGTAATTTTTCATCTTCTTTTAGGCACCAAATATTGTCAGTGTTTCTGAAATTAGTCTAAAAGACAATGTACTGCATTCCAAAATACTTTTTTTCCCAAAAAATATTTTCTAGAAATATTTGTCACAAATTCTGTTTAATTCTTCTGTTTCATTTCAGAACATTGTAATTTCATCACTCTTTCCTTGCGTGAAGTTCTAATCCCTTATGGCATTGCAGTACTCGCTACATCAGTCTACTTATTATAAAGCAGACGGATTTCTAAATTGTGTTGATCTTTTTTCCCCTTTTCACCAAAATATTTCCATCTGATACCAGCAAAGTTGAAAAGTTCCCTTTATTTTTCATCTTATTTCATGTTTTTGATAAGTTTTCTTTCTCCTGCTGCTATAGTTCTTTTGGACCTTGCACTAACCTTGCACTAACAGTAATCTTGGAATTCCAAAAACTCTGTAATTATTTGCATTTTGTGACTTTGATGGATTGTACTTTACAGTTTAAATCTTGACATTCTTCTAGGTTACAACTGTGTTACTGTAGCAGTTAAGAAAAGGCAGTTTTTGCACTTACACATCTCTACCTTTTCTCCTGTTAAGAAACAGAAAAAAAGAAAAGTTGAAAATTGATGGGATTGGAGGATTGTTTTCATTCTCTCTTCCTTCTCCAACCTTTTCCCATCTCACTCCTCCCTATAGGAAATTGTGGAAGAGAAGTGAGAAAAGAAGAAAGATGTAAAACAAACAAACAAGCACAAACAACACTAGACATATGCACTATGCACAGAACTCTTATTTGGAAAACTTGTAATCTCAAAAGCTATCAACTTTCCCTTAGGGGGAAGAAAACTGCTTTCCTATCCAGCTCCATTCAGATGTGGTGAGGGGAAAAAAGCTTGCCTTCCCACAGAATGGGCCCAGGAGCAGATCTCTGGCCAATTGATTGTTTCATAATCTCTCAGGAAATTCTCTAGGTATCAAAGTATGCATGGGATTGTCCCATCCAAAATACAGTGCCCTAACTGAACAGCTTCATACTCTTTCTTGCACGTACCAAGGAGCTGTAAGTTTGTGAGGAGGGGAAAAAAAAATGCACCATTTTAGTTGACTCTGGGTTTCTCCTGCAGAACATTTCTATGACTGTCAAAAATGTCAGCTGTGCAGAGCCAGTGTTCTCCAGCAACACTTCCACCCCAGCCAATTTCACCTCGCCGTTGGAATCCCCAAGTGCACAGTACCCCAGAACATGAGAAGCAGAGCGAAGTTCTGCTTAAGACTGAAGATCTATCTCCCCCTCTGACAGATTTCTTGACAATGTACTACATGCTCTAATCCTTTCATCTGCTCCACTTTTTGAAGTGGAGGTTATGATTTGGCTCCAGGTACTTGCATTGACAAGCTGTGTTTGGGCTCTGACTTGCTGTGCAGACGGTATATGTAATATAGAGAAAGATGTAGCTCTCACAAAACTAAAATTGCATCCATGGTTTTAGTAGGAAATGTTAAACTTCCGAAAGGATGTTTGTTGAAGAAAAATAAATGTAACTACGTTTTTTTTTTAATAGGTGAATGTTGAGCTGTGGAAAAATACCACATACGGTACGTGTGATTGATGTGCCTTGGTGCTGTAGAGAATTTGGAGAGTTGATCCAGTGTTGTCTTTGGTTGAGCTGCAAAATGTTCCAAAAAATGCAGTGATTGCTCAAGAAATAGTGGAAGTAAAATACATAATAATATTGAAAACAATAACCAAGTCACTTGGAGCTATTTTAATAGCTCATAAAAATCTATTTTGCTGCAGCCTACTTGGTACTTATGTAAGTACCAAAACTATTGTTTATTATCTGAGATGCTGGACTATTGAACCATTACTTGTGCTACTGTGGAAAGAGATTGCTAGCAGGGGAAGATTCTCATAATAGTTGTGGTGTCGTTTTAGAATGTGGTTGTCTCCTGTGGGGTCAAGGGAATTGCCACATCTTATTGCAGAACACTTTATCAAAAATAACCTTTAAAAATGTTTAAGAAAACCTATCTCCTTGTGTAGATGAGAAGAAAAAACTATTTTATTCCAGGTAGAAGTATCTAAAATGCATTATAAAATAGCTACTTTTATGTTATAAAAACTTCTTGTTCTTTCACGCACTGCCTACTTTCTAAAGTGCACAACTGACTTGCACACCAGTGCTATTTCAGTGAAGATGTTTTACTCTGTTCTTGTTTACCACAGCTCAGTGGTGTCCACTGAATGTAGATGTGGAACTCTTGCCACCCATGGGCACAACTTGAATTTAACTAGTAAGACCAGAACAGGTAGAATTCCTTGTAGCTCTCGGTATCTGTCTACTGAACAGATGCACAGAGAAGCAGGCTGGTTCAAACAAACTGGTCGTCATTAGAGATGAGAGGAATATTAGCTGTTGGAAAACCATGGGACCATCTTTCCTTAAAAAGGAGGATTGCTGAAAAGCGAAATGTCAGCTGCTTCGTGCTCGCAGTGTAAGGCTCTGACCCAGCTGGTTCAAATCCACATGGTATTCCTTAATTGATTTAATTGCTTTTGGATCATCTTGTGTGTTAGAAGATTCTACGCAAATGTGGAGAGTAAATATGGTTTAAATTCTAGTCCTTATATCTATATAACTTTACATATGACTTGTAATAGTTACTTCTTAATTCCTATAGAATCTTGAAGTTTCTAAGATATTGCCTATATAGTAAGAACTGAAGGCTTTTTGGCTTCTGTATTAACAAAATATCATGTAAGCTATCTTACTTTTATCTTTCATTTGTGAAAAGCATGCCCAAACCACATATGTGTGCATGCAACGTCCCCAGCAAATGGAAGAAAACCAGCTACCAAAACTGGAATGCAAAGAGCGATTGCCCTGGCTGAAGTGCAGACTTTTCACAGATGTTTGATTGTATACATGGACAGACTTCATTTGAGATGAATAGAGAGTACATAAAATGCACACTTTCCCTCCCCCATTCCTCTTGTTTATCTGATTTTGCAGAAGAATTTTAATTAACCCCACAGAACTGCAATAAACTACAGGAACTGTAAGCTTAATATCCAGAAACACTACAAATAGAAAAATTGCTACAGAGCTCTAAGGTTATGTTATTCTTCTTTTGTGTCTATAAACACATCTGTTCAAAGCTACATGCAAACTAATTTACTTTTCTTCTCTGCACAGCTGAAGTGCATAAGGAGATATTTTTCCTGGAGGAAAAAAAAAAAAGCAATGCCTACTTTAAGGAATTTGAGACTTAGATAATTAGATAGTGAAGAGTACAGCCCTCGCTCTCCAAACATCTCTAAAAATAGTGCTTGTTTAACTACTTACATTTACTTCTTTACAAGTTGAGAGAGACTATCTGATCTGATATTCTCTGTATATACTCATATATACATACTTGTGTACTTGTCCTTCTGCTAAGCAGATGTTGGTATTGCAAAGATTAGTTTTCTATGGGAAGACAGATCAGTGAAGCAGAGTTTGGGGCTTTCATTCTATAGTGTGTAATACCTACTAGTGCTGGCAGCATGCCTGCAATGAGGCGACACAGCCCTCCTGATCTGATTCTCCAGTTTGCTTGCCTGTTCACATCCATGGTTTAAAGTGCTTGGTGCTCACACACCACCTACTTGATGTGAACTGAATTCTGTTTACCTTATGTACAAAGAAAGGCAGGAGATGACCTCTAGCTGACTAATTTATCCCCATGTTATTCTGGAAATGAAAGAAGATGGTTTCCTTCTCCTCCCCATCCTCTTCGTTTCTCTCCTTATTTTACTGTTGCAGATAAATTTGGTTCAAGTTTTAGAAGCGACAGCTTTTATGAGGTCAGATTGTCCATTTCTTAGAGGGCAGGGAGAGAAGAAGTATTTATCTAGCTGCTGTACAAGTGCATGTTGGAGGGTTTATTGGCAGGGCTCAGCCCCGAGCTGCATTGACTCCAGCTCTGGACTGGAGTCTGCCTTTAGGGTAAGTTTTGTGCCCTCATCTCGTCCATGTCCTGTGTTTGGGCAGCGGGCAGGTTGGAGTTACATCAGGCTCTACACAGCAAGGTGAAAAAGTAGGCAGGTCTGGAGGGACTGCACCACCCGACATTGCCAGGGCACCTCAGCTATTCCGTGTCATCCCAGGGAAAAGATTCTTCCTGCTATGTAATGTGTTATTGGCGTGAGGTGTTTGTAAGAAGACAGTACAGTCTTCTTTCTGACAGCCTACCTTGCAACTCTGTGTAAAGCTGAATAAAGAGAAAAGGCAGGATTTTAACAACTCAGTACAGCCTAACCTTTCTTAAGAGCCCCAGCTGAAATAAAGGAAATCTGTTTCGTACAAAAAAACGTTTGTCACTCGTGCTTAATTGGACTCCAGTGGATCATAGCATGTTAGGCACTTAAAGATTACATGTTCCTGATATAAAATGCTGGAAGTATGGTCTGAAACTCTGGCACAAAAAATGTGTTCACGTGTGTTAGAACTTCTAGTTACTGTGCTGGTAGAATTTCCAAGAACAAATGTAGCAATCTCTGGTTTCAGAACATTTATCCAGGGGTGGGTGAGGGAATGGTGTTCATGAGTTATGTGGAATGTCTTGATATCTGGGCCCAAAACTACTCCCTTTTTCTAAAAAGGACAGTGTAAGATCTTGTTCGCATTATGCTCAAAGGGTTTTGGCTGTAAATAAAACTTTTCAGAATAGAAGTGTGTTACAAAGCATCTGGAGAGTCCTGGCCATGACCATTTATGTAAAAAGATGACTCGTGAATATCCTTCCTGAACTGCTGCTATAGACATATGCCTCATCCTTAAAAACCTTTCTTTTTAGAATGTGAAGTTGAACACGCATCCTTTTTCCACTGCCGTGTCTCTTTCTCTCTTTAATAACCTAATAATTCAGACAGTACACAGTGTTCAAATGTACTTTTATTCTTCTCAGCATAGAATGGAAAGCATGACTGTACGAGGGTTCACACCCTCCAGTGAGAATGAAAGATGATGCAGACCTATTAACGCTCAAGAGGTACAGGGGAGGGGGCAACTACAGTGTTTTGTTTCACGCTGTTCCTTGTGTGCTGAAAGTGTTTTGGGGACAGACCAATGTTTTAAGATTTGCTGCAATCAGTATGCAGGTTGCTTACGATCCAACTGTTTTCATGAATCAGAGGAAAAACATCTAGGCATGTCCACTGCATAGGGAAGCAAGCCCATAGTTCAGCACTTACATCACCCGTAGGCCTTTTATTTATCTTTTGTAAACAATTCTGCTTCAAATTAATATCCTGATTGAATCACTGATATAAGGGTTAAACTATTTAGCATCAAGTTGTCAGCAGACAGCATGACAAAAAATGGTGATAGGAGCACTCTTACCAGTGACTTCCATTTGAGAATCTCATCAGAGCCTTATCACACAGCCTGCGTCTCTGACTATTGGTCTCCAGGTCAGACATGCAGTGTGTGTTTGGGTTTGGGTACTAAATCTTTTCTTAGTGGCAGTTGTTTTCGGATAATTTTAAGTTCGACCAAGAGTCAGTAAATCAGAAAAGTGGGTAACGTTGGAGATAAAAACTGTCTGGAAACAGCCTCTGTTCCAAAATGGAAATGAAATTTTGGTTGGGCTGCACGGTGTGTCTGATATAGGTTCAGGGGTGTGCCCTGAGATGCAGGGGCAAGAAATTATGAGTGCAAATTGAGTAATAAATATTTGATTCCTGCATTCCTGGAAATATCACTGGAGTGTACCAAGCTGCTTTACCCTTGCCAAGGGAGAGCACAGCTACGTGCCTTATTTCACATTTAATCTCCTGACTTCTCAGATGTAGTTGTTGTCTGCCTTCATCTCCTCTGGGTTAAACTTTGTTCTGTTGGGAATAAGAGAATAGTCTTTTGGGCCTAATTCAGCAAAACACATAAATATGTTTAACACTGTGTGCATTCTGAAGTGTTTTGCCAGGTGAAAAAGCATGTGACTTTCCTTCCAAGGCAGGGAAACAGTCAGTTCTTCAGCGCCCTTGTCTTCGCCTGCAGCCTCCTATTTCTTTTGCACTGGATCACAGCTTTCCTGTGCATACGCTGGGTGAATTGGGTATTGCTGTTGATTGGGTGATAGTCGTCATGGCTGTGAATTTGTGTGCTAGCACTCTAAGACAATTATATTCAAGTCATAGAGAGAAAAGTAGTACTTTTCTAGAGTATTTAATCAACTGCATAGGAATAATTTCATTGGATAAATTATAACGCTGTAGATTTCATGCTGCTGCAAACGAGAAAAGACGCAGGCCCAGAAGATTTATTGAAGAAGATGACTTATGGGTAGAAGTGCACTGCGTGTATAGAGAGGAAAGAAAAACACAGATTGATAAGTGTAAAAAATGAAAACTCTAAAACGGTATTTTGGCTCAAAATCAATAGTCCTCTGACATGTATTGGCAAGAACAGCACTGAGGTGACAAAGAATCCAGAGTAAATCACGCAAGCAGCATGAACTCCCCACTATCAATCAAAATGCAGGCCTTTTTCATTTCATGACCAAGCACTTGCATCACTATTCAAAGGGCTTATTCTTGTGTCATGTATGTTGCCTTAAGCAAATTAGCTCAGGGAACCCACATGGGAGGAAAAAATAAAAAAGAAAACCCATAGTTTTGTCAGAAGCTTTTGCCAAAGTCAATATTTATGGAGTCATAACGGCTCGGGAGGAGCCCATGCTGTTTCAGTACCACAAGCAGTGCCATTGCTTCCACTGCGTTTTTTAGAGTTTTCACACCTCTGAATCAGCAAATAACTTCACAAAGGCAGCTCATGTGCCAGAGACTTGTCCAGACCGTGTGTCTCACATTCACTGCCCAGACGGGTCAAAGCTCATGCTGGAGAATGGTTTTCTCAGTGTCATCGTGGTGCTCCCACACAAACCAGAAGGTTCAGTTGCAGAGCTCCAGTGCAGAGAGAAGTGTGGAAGTCTGTGATAAGTGAGGAGGAACAGAGCAAGAGCCAGGGCTGGGTTCTGCCCGTGTCACCTCCGTGGCACTTTTTGAGCTGGTTATCATGGCTGCAGGGCTTTGCTGGAAGCTTCTAGCCACATGATGCCTGTTGTGAGCATTACTACATGGTTGTAATACAAGCGCATGCATTTTTAATTTCCCTCCAATAGATCCCTGATTTAGGAGAGTTTTGAGTGAGCTGGGGGTTGGCAACCATTCTTCTACTCAGCATTTAATTGATCTCTGCTTCTCACTGATCATAGAGGATGGTCTGAATCTTATTCTGAGATCTTCATAACTCTCTCTTTGCATACAGAGGAGCTGAGATATCTTACACATAGACTGTTGGTGAGTGGTTATCTGCAATTTCTAACATGAAAGATGCCAAAGTCCGTGATTATTTCTATGGCCCAAGAGCTGCATTCTAACAGCTTCCACTTGTCACTATCAGACTTGGGCCTGTGGGCACTGCTACCAGCACAGAGGCTTGCTTCCTGGCTGCTTTATTTCTGAACAGAGCCTCTTTTCTCCCCTTACTACAGGATACCCAGTTGGTTGTCAGTGGGTTTCTCACCCAGCTCCAGCACTGTGGCCCAGACTTCCAGTTATGTCTGCAGCCCTACGGCTTTGCATAGCTATTCTCAGTGGTGGTTAGGTTTTAAAAGCAGTACAGATTTCCTCGCTCTCAAAGCGGATAGGTTCAGCTGGAGAATGCTGCCCTGATGGCACACAGGCTGCAGCCAACACTGTGCTAAGTCACCCTCTGTTTTGAGAATGTGCTGTAGCTGGAAATACAGCAGAAGAGAGGTTTAAACTGTATGGCTGAGAAACAACAAAGGAAAATAAACGTAAACCAGAGAACGCAGCGCACACAAAGCTATGTGTGCTGTAGGTCTGTGATCTTGCTATTGCACAGTAAAGAAAATAAATACCAATAAGAACAGCCGCTCAGTTGTACAATTCTCTTGTTTTCTAAAAGCACGTTGTTGCTTCACCAAACCTGTATATTCTGATTGTATTTCCTCCTATGAATAAATTGTTTTAAAAGGGATGCTTGTGTGGGAAATGTGTAGATACGTTATTTGACATACACACTGTAGTGTTAGCTCGAAGGGAATAAAGATGGTCATCAGCAAAAGGCAGTGATTAAGAAAAAAAAAAGTAAGTCTACCTAGAGAGAACTGCATTGGGGCATTTATGTGTAGCACAGCAGTAAGAGCAGAGGTTGTGTCTGTGCACCCATACAGCCACACATGGCCGGTGCTTATCCACAACGTGGAGAAGCCCTCCAGAGTGACTGCAGAGAGGCGCCTGGTGCTGGACAGGAAGCAGGAAGTCCTTTCTGTTAGTCAAGAAAGTCAGCCTGCTCTGCTGTGCTCCCTCGGAGCTTTCTTGAGGGGTTGGTGGTACCTCTGCCCTGCGACTGCAGGTTCCTGGTACCCCCTCACTAGTAAAGTAATAAGTGTCAAACGAGCATGTTCTCTTGTTTCTGTAATGCGACACACTAATTGAAAAGCTTTACAACTTTTGTCTGTCTCCAGTGCTCTCAGGACTGACCTAGTGCCAGGGAGGGCACAGATGGGCACAAACAGAAGCTTTTCTGAACACAGCTTCTGGGTGTGAATTGCAAAATTATTATTGCTGCTCAGCATAGCAAGGAACTGAGTTACTGGTCTTTTTTCCTTTAGCATAATGTATTGAGTTCTGCTGCTTAAAGGGAATTTGATCAAGGAGTGAAGAGAAAACTTGTAAAACCTCACTGCCTTTCTCCCTGGCCATCAGGTAACTGTTTTCTCCATGTATTCTTTTATTGCAAGCCTTATTTTTTCTTGTTTGTTTTCTTTCTTTCCTGTCCGTGGTGTCATGTCCCATCCCACACCCTGATCTCACTATAATAGGTACATTCTGTGCCTTCACTGTGCCACTGACCCGTGCCAGACCTGCTGAAAATCTGACATTGTCTGCCATACACTGGGCAGCAGATTCCTAACTCTCTGCCATGTTTGACACCTGCTCTGGCAAAGAGGAGGAAACGAAGCAGAAAGATCTCCTTGCAACGATTACTGGCTCACATAGAAGTATTCAAACAAGTGATAAGCAGCTGAAACAATTCAGGAGAGGGAAATTCTAGCTTCCTGCTCTACTACCATCTGATCTCCTTTCTCAGATTCCCTCCTTCTTCATCCAAGTGGGGGAACTTTATGCACACCAGTTCTCACTAGTGGTGTGAGATTCATCTTCATGACTAATGAGGTGGCAGCTCAGTCCCACCGGGCAGAGAACCTTGTTCTACCCTATTGTCTGTTTGCCAGTCCTATCGTTTCATGCTGTAATCGAGTCTGAATGTTCAGAGTAGCACTGCTGTCTTGTTCCCAGGCTGCTGTAACCCAAAGAATTTTAGTGAAGCCAACTGAGAGAGACTGCTATTCTTTCAGATGCAGCTGCAGAAGGAACTGACTCGTAGGCAGGCCTCCAGCTTTAGAGTGAAATACCCTGATGCTCCTTGCATCCCAGACCTTTGCAGCTTGCTGGGTAAGTGGAGCTGGTGGCTGGCCTTATCTACTCACAGGGGGATGAGATGTGGCTCAACCACAAACTGAATAAATGAGCAGATAGGGTGATCCACGTCTTCACCCACACCTTTCTTTGCTCAGTGGTTTGGATTTCTCCAGTATCTTCCTCAAGCGCGATACTTTCTAGTACATCTTGTGATAACAAGTGAAAGCTTTAAAAAAGCATTTCCTTCAGAAATTACAATTTAAACTCTGTGTGAGTGCTGTTTTCTTCTAAGCATTCATGTTTTGCTCTCTGTTAGGAATAATGACGTCACAGCCCACTTCATGTTTGTCTCTCAGATAAGGACAGACATAGACTGAATACATTGCTCTTTTATTTTTTGTACATAGCCACATTTGTTATGTAGAGTATGAAAGACTTCAGACAACACTGCAGTATAATGAGAAGGGGACTCCTCACTCTGCAATTGTTCAGAACAAATCTGGTGTCAGCCCTCCAATGCACAGATCTGTGTGGGAAGATCTGCTCCTCTCCTCCGCAGCAGCCCAAGAACTTCCTCCTACATTGCTGAGAAAGCATTAGTGTGTGCCTCTGAGCTGTTCACTGGCAAAGGGAGGAGGTGGGGGGAAGAGATAATGCTCTGCATTAGCCGCTGGGAGGGAGCAGTCATTCTAAAGCCAAACAGAAAACAAGAGATATTAGGGAAATGAGAGTAACGGCAGCACGAAAGAGGAAGGTGACCAGTGTGTGTTCCTTGGTGTTTTGGAAGGGCTCCTCGTGCTCTGTGCTTTCACATGCAAGGATTCTGAATGTCAGGCTCCAGCTCTCCTGAATGCTGTTAGCTCCAGAACAGGCCTCTGGGGCTGCCAGTGTGTGGGCTCACTCTGCTCAGCTTCCTTCAGTGCAGAAACGAGTCCTCCACCCCTGAGGGCTACTGAAATTAGCTAGCTGATTTCTCACTGGTATGGATTAAGCAAACTTCCCCCGATACCACGAGTTAGGAACTCTCGAGCAGAGCAATCCCGTCATGTGGGAATTAGTTCATTTATTAATACCTATGCACTTAGGGCTTTGCTCCTGAAAAGAAACTCCTGACTTTCGTCCCTCTGGCTGCAATTGTCTCTCCCAGAACAAACTGCAGCTGGGTAATTGGTGGAGCAGGTGAAGCAGAACATCTAATCTGGTAAAGATCAGCACTGAAGTACCGTAATCTGCCAGAACTGCTTCTGCTCACACGCTGCCTGGTTTAGCAGGTAGCAGTGATCGATGCGCTGCATTGTGCCACGGGCAGAGCCGTGCAGCATCCGCTTCCTGCAGCCGCCAGACAGGCTCCAGCCCCCCCTAAAAACAGGTACGGGCCTCCTGCTGCCCGGCGCGGTGCTGCTCCGGGGGACTGGAGGAATGCTCTCCAGATCGAATCGCGCAGTTTCCAAACCCATTTACCTACTCCAGGTGAGACCTCGGTCCCGGAGGTACCTAACTGCCTCTATCTCAGCATCACAATGCCGCCTTTCTTTGCCCGTGGGAAAGCCCTGCAAAGCTTTAGCACACAGCTGCCTACAGCTGTCTGTTTACAGCCACAAAGCATCTGAAACTGCCGCGGGAGCCTTGCTGTAGCGAGCGCCTGCTGAGCATGCAGGGAAAAGAGGCTGTCCGCAGTAGATCCCTCACTTAGCGCCTGTTGCTGCACGTGGGCTTGGAAATCGAGTAACTGCGTGTCTGTGCGCAAGGAATAGCAGTCAGCACTTCATCTTTCAGTGGCTGGGCTGCGTTCAGGTATAATTGAGTCCAAAATGATGCCAAGAAAAAAACAACGTATTTTGCTATGTTTTAAAGTAAACGGGGTCAGTTGGTTGGGTCCGTTCCCACAAGAATAATATATACGCCTAGTAAAAAGGCATTAAACTAAACGTTGCAATGAGCTCTTGCAGTACCGAGCTGCTTCGGAGGTTCAGAGCTCGTGCTGGACGCTCGTTGTATCATCCCGTAGCAGCACCCTGAGGGTTGTTAGGTCCGTGCACTGATTATGAAGCAGGAGCAGGGGGATAAATCCGCATTTGTCTTCACTTGCGGTCTCAGAAATTATCAGAATACATCCTCCTCGTGTGTGCTTCTAAGGGCTTTGCTTTCTGCAGTGCGAGGATGACGCCGGCCTCCGCCTCGCTTCCAAACCTCAGACTTTTAGACAAACGCTGGCGGGAGCCTCAGCGTCAGCACCGCGCTACGGGGAACCTCCGCGGCCCGGACCCGGCGCTGCCGGTGCGGCGTGCGGCAGGTGCCCGCGGCGGCGGGGGCAGAAGCGGCCCCGGCGTCCAGGGGCTCCGCCGCCCCCGGCCATGGCCCGCCTCCCCCCCGGCACGTCCGCGCCCCGGCGTCGTCGGAGGTGCCGTTCCCCGCCCCCCCTCGGGC
>JAPSGF010000010.1:7016294-7097478 GCA_035772895.1 Perdix hodgsoniae
GCCAGGGGAGAGGCGGCGCGGCGCGGCGGAGGCTGTCGTGCGGCCGCCGGGAAGCCGCCTCGGGTCCTGCGGGGCGCTGCAGCCGCGCTCCGGCACTCCCGGCGGAGGGGCGCCGCCTCCCATGCGCGGGGCCGCGCGGGTGCCCGCATCTCGCCCCCACAGCACAGAGAGCGGCGGGACGGGACCGGACCGGACCGCGAGGCGAGGCCGCGCCAGGTGGGGAGGGGGAGCTCCGCGCCTCGAGGGGGCGGCCGCGCCGGGGCCGTGCGGGCGGTGCCCGGGGCTGGGGGGCGGCCCGCGGCGACGGCCGGGGCTGCGGGGCCCGGCGGGGGCTGCGCTCCTCGGGCTTCGCGGAGCTCGGAGAAGTTTCTCTCCGCCCGGCTGCCGGAGACCTCTCCCATCTCCGCCGCGCCCCGCTCCGTGCCAGGAGCCATTTCGCCGCCGCCGGTTTCCAGGGGCTTTGCGTCCGGGGAAGCGCCCGGAGCGGCGTGCCGGCGGCCGCCGCCGCGCTTCGCCCGAGCGAATCCGGCCGGGCTGCTGCGGGAGGGTGCGACACCAACCTGAACCTAACTCTCCTTCTGCGAAACCTGCGTCGCGACCTTCCTCCCCTCGGGCCGGCTGTGCTGGCGCATCTGAGCGGCGCGCGGAGCCGGACGAGCTCGGGCCGTCCCGCAGCGCAACTCGCGGTCTCCCGCTCCTGCCTTCGTCGGCGCTGCCCGGCTCGAGCGGCGCTGAGGTTACGGCCGCGGTGTCGGGCTGCGGGACCGTGCGGCTCCGGGAGCGCCGCTTGGCCGCCGTGCCCGCACCTGTGCGCTTCGTGGGCCGCTGCGAGCGGGCTTCCCCGCGCCCTGTCCGCGTGATTCGGGACACTTGGCAGCGCCGTGGGCGCAGGTGTGGGGACTGCTTCCTTCGGCTCGTTGTTCTGCGTTCGGTGTTGGGCCCCTTGCCACCTGAACGTGTCCAGAGAAGGGCAGCGGAGCTGTGAGGGCTCTGGAGCACGAGTGTTGTGGGGAGCGGGGGTTGTTCAGCCTGCAGAAGAGGAGGCTCGGGGGAACCTCACTGCTCTCTGCAGCTCCTGAAAGGAGGTTGTGGTGAGGTGGGGTCATCTCTTCTCTCAGGTAACAGTGATGGGATGAGAAGTGATGGCCTTAAATTGCACAGGGTGAGGTTCGGGTGGGATATTGGGAAAGATTTCTTCTCAAACGAGCGGTGATGCAGTGGCGCAGGCTGTGCAGGGAGGTGGTGCAGTCATTGTCCCTGAAGGAGTTCCAGAACCACGGAGATGTGGTCAGTGGGCATGGCGTGGATGGCTGGCGGTTGGGCTGGGTGCTGTGAGTGGTCTTTGCCATCCTTGATGATTCCGTGGTGAATTATTCTCTACTTGCTATGTCATAGAATCATAGGAGCATCTTTGTGCCATTTTCAGAACTGCATTATGTTATCTCTCTCCCTTCTTGCTCCCTTTTTTTCAAAGTAAAGAATTCTTCACCTTTCAGTCATTTATCCCATGGGAATTTTCCCACATCTAGTACTGGCGTCAACGCCTTTCTGTATGTTTTCATTCTGTTGTGTGTGTGTGCGTGTATATATATATATATGTTTATATATATTTATCAAGGGGTCAGCAGAACTAAGTTATATTCCAGACTTCATCTCAACACGGTTTACACAGCAGCAGAAAGGTTTCCACTAGCAGCTATGACAGAATCTAGAAGATTCAATTATGTAAAGAGCCAACAAAGGCAATAGAAACATCTGTAGCTCACTGTGCTCATCTACTGATGAATTTGTGTGATTTATTTATTTTTTTAATCAGAAAGTGTATTTAATTAACTGGTTGTTAGCTGGTTGGAGCTCAGTACAAGGGCATAATGCCATGGTTGAAGTGGGCTCCTAATGGATATGCAGTACTCCATCAAAATGCTGTGCGTGTCCCTGCTGTCTTCCTTTCCCGTTCTGAGATAAGACTGGGGCCTGAAAGTGCCCAGATGTATCTGGGCTTTGTGCTGTTTGTGGGACTGCTGGTGCACTCAGACAGCATGGTCTGTCTAGCTGCAGCTTGCCAAGTTGGACTTCTTTCTGGCATGAGACTGGAAGTGATCTATTGGTTGATGTGACTTCCACCCTTTCAGTATTATCAGGGGTTTAAAGTGAAACACGATACTGCCAAAATTCATTAGACAGCTGTAATTCCTGGTGGTTTCTTTTCTATTGCCTCTCTCCCAAGGATTCCGATGAGACATTGGATGTCAGTGGACCAGGAAGAGAGTATCGTTTGAGGAGAAAAGTGCTGTAAGATGAGAATGCAAAGTAATGCTAGTAGGAGATCAGCTGTTTTAAGTTATCATGTAGAGGCTTTCAAAGTGTGTGTAGGTAAGAAACACAGGTTATTTGTTATAACTGTGCCCTGAACATGGCTTGTCAGGTTTTAGAAGCAGGGCTGGTTTTGCTTATGGTGGCTCTAATTTGGAATAGTTCTTTTGGAATCGAAGGGGCCAATTCTGGTTCACAGCTCTCAGGAGCACTTGGAATAAGAAGTGTTACACGGTGCGAGATTGTTGTCCTTTCACACTTCATACAACAGGTTCTTTCAGAGCTCCAGCAGATTTAATTGCAGGAAATTAATTAGGTTGTTTGTGCACAGTGATGAGTTTTATGATTGCAGTATAAAAACTTTGCTCTTGCTGTAGAATAAAATGAGTAGCTGCGCTGGGCAAACATGCATGAAACTAAGCCTGAAAACTAAACAAAAATGAATCATCTTGAAGACTGGCCTGTGAGTGTGATTCTGTGTGGACAGTGACTACAGAAAAACTTTTCAGCACAGTAATCTCAGTTCTCTGTGATGTTAAATCTAATGTGATATTCAGAGCATTGATAGAGACAGTTGTTGAAAATGGGGGTGAAGAAATGTCAGGCACTTTTTTTCTTTTCTTATGCCTTAAAACTTGGTTTACTGTCTAAAGTTAAGAGCAGTCAGTGTAGAGACTCCTATGGGCTGTCAGTTATTACTCACAGAACGGCCAGGGTTGGAAGGGACCCAAGGATCATGAATCTCCAACCCCCCAGCCACACACAGGGCCACCAACCTCCACATTTAATACCAGACCAGGCTGCCCAGGGCCCCATCCAATCTGGCCTTGAACACCTCCAGGGACGGGGCATCCACAACCTCTCTGGGCAGCTGTTCCAGCACCTCACCACTCTTATAGTAAAGAACTTCCCCCTGACATCTAACCTAAATCTTCTCTCCCTTAACTCAAAACCATTTCCCCTTGTCCTGCTGTTATCTCCCCTTTCAAACACTCTCCTGTTTGTAGGCAAAATTAATATCTTAGAGATCATTAAGGTTTCATGGTTAAGCACTTAAAATTCAGAAAATGCATTAAAAAATTAACTTTGTCCTCTGTTGTGTTGTCTTATCACAACAGGCTTCAATTTTAGAAGACTGTAGTATTTTCATTAGGGTTGGAAAGGACCACTAAGACCATCCAGTCCCATCCCCACCAGCTTAGTATTCATGTCCCTTGGTACCATGTCTACATGTTCTTGAACTCCTGTAGGGATGGTGACTCCCTGGGCAGTCTGTGCCAGTACATCACCACTCCTAATATCCCACCTAAACCTCCCTTGGTGGAACTGAAGGTGTCACTTCTCATCCTATTGCTGTAACCTGGGAGCAGAGGCCAACTGCCACCTCACCTCAACCTCCTTTCAGGAGTTGTAGAGAGCGATAAGGCCTCCCCTGAGCCTCCTCTTCTCCAAACTAAACAATCTCAGTTCTCTCAGCTGCCCCCCATAACACTTGTGCTGCAGACCTCTCACAGCTTCATTGCCCCTCTCTGGACCTGCTCCAGGGCCTCAATGTCTTTCATGCAGCGCGGGGCCCTACTGAGCACAGTATTCAAGACACAGCCTTACCAGAGCTGCTCCGTACGAAGGACGATCACCTCCAGCTCCTGCTGGCGGCACCGTCTCCAATACACGCCGGGATGCCACTGGCCTTTTGGCCACCCGGGCACACTGCTGGCTCACGCTCAGCCAGCTGCCAGCTAACGCTGTCACTGCAGACAGGCAAAGCATTTTGTACCTTTTAATTGTGAGACATGTCCCATGATCATGGTGCTCTCCTTTCCCTTACCTGGCTGGAGAACATGCTGTGAGGAGCCTTGTTCTCTGAAATGTAGAGCTTGGTTATTAATTCATTTGTTTTCAGAAAGCAGCTTAACCTGATGTTAATACAGTGTAGAGGAGGAATCAGATAATTACAAGGCTAATTCAGTTGTGAGTTTAAGTGATCTCAGTGTGATCAGTGGACATAATTGTGCATTGCTGATCTGTATTACCTAAGAGTTGTTTATCGTGTATCAGCATGTAAATAACTTCTGTTGCATTCAGGATAATATGTTACACTGGAAAGTTCTGTTTATGTATGTTAGATGTTTAGGGAGAATGGATGTACTTAATTTAAAAGATTAATTAGGGAGATGTTAGGCAGATACAAGTGAGAAGGAATGCTTGGGAGAGTGATCTGATGGGCACTGAATGTGGTCTCATCTCTTACCCTGTATAAAGAGACCATCGCAGAAACTGTGCGCTTCAGAGCTGGTTCATTTTTGTTGTTGTGTTCTTTGTTCCAGTTGGCAATAGCAGATACAAACTCTATGATTTGAAACAACTTGGCTCCTTATGGAACGTTCTGTCCCACCCCAGTTTTCTCTTGGGGACTTGTGAGTGTCATGTCACATAATCTCATTTGTGCAGCTTCTCCCGCAGAGGTCTGGCATTCCCAGAGATGGGTCAGTGCATGTAACTTTGGTTGCTGTTAAACATGCAGAGCTGTCAGCACCATCTACAGACATCCGTTACATGCTTCTAAGTGGTAGTACCAAGTGTTCACTTTGAGGCTTCTTGGCAAGAAGTAGAAAAATTCCAGTGTTGATAGGATCTGAACATAATCCTTGTGAAAGAAGAGCATCTCTATCTCTGTCCAGGTGCTGTGTGTGAATTGCTGGAATGTGGGTGTCTCTTTTCAGCAGTACCATTGACCTGCTCATCATTCTCACTGGTGTCTTTCTCCTTTTCCTTTATCTCTGAAGAAGATACAATCACAGAACATTTACCATTGTTAAGTTTCTTGAAGATAAAATGTGCATACGCATTGCTTTAAGTTCTTTAAAAACAAATAAAAACAAAAAAAGGCACTGGAATAAAAACATCTATTGCAAAGGAACGAAAACAAATGGTGTAGCATGTGCCTCTGAGGTTTATTGCTGTGTTTCTTCCAATTGCAGCTGGAGGACTTGCTTGTTGGCTATTTCACATCAGTCCTGTGCTGCTACTTCTTGGCATCCCACTTCAGTATTTATTTTGGTCCTGGTTTTGGAATTTCCCCTCACAGGAAGATTCCATACTCCATATATGGAAAAATTCGTTTTAAAAAGGACTTTTTTCCATTGGTCCTATGGATCCTTTTCTTAGTAAGTGTAAGAGTGGCCATCTGTTTGCTTGAAAGCTCTGATCCTAAGGGCCAGTAAAGTCAAGGAAAATGTTATCAGTAACTTCAGAGACTTTTGGATCAAGGCGTTCCCATGTGGTGTGCTCTTGCCATTGGAAAGAATAACCACTGTTTTGAGCTCTGACATCTTACTGGCACTTTAAAGCATCATTTCAGTATTAGTTTAAAGCCCATTTGTTGATATGCATGCATTCACATGTAAGGAACTCATTCTGTGCATCTCCTGGTCCTATAAGCAAGTGGTGCTCATTATTTCTTCAGTGGGTCTAATACCGTGTCTGAACTGTGGTAAAAGCTCATTCTCTGATTATCACTCTAGCTGGTGGAAAGGAATTGACAGAATGCATGAATGCAACTGTCTGCTCAGGCTTTGGCTCATATTCCCAACTTGCATGAGTCGATTGATGTTAAACATGACGATGTTCAAGTGTTGATGTAACTGGAGGTTGGTCCTGCCCATTGTGTAGACCTTTCCTTTCCTCAAACGTTTTTTCTTATCACTTCGGGACAACATTTTGTGAAACAGAAACATTTTGGGAACAGAGAGTGCCATGCAATATAGTAACTGTGAATTCTGATGACCACTGAATCAAGTTGGCAGGTTATAACTGGTTTAAAAAAGGAGCAGGAGCAAGGCTTTATCAGCACAGATATATCTAATGTCCTCATCAGATTTAGAGGAAGAAATGACTTCAGAGCTCTGGGAATAAATGTTTGCTGAACAGGTGGTGACATTAGCAGTGCACCAGAAGCTACAGCTGTTGTCCCAGAAGCTAGCAGTTTATTAGTGTGCTGTACAGTCTGCATTTAGGAAGGTAAAGGTAGATTTGCCCCAGTCAGAGTCTGGCTTTACAGATAAGGAAATTCTAAAATCAGTGTGTCTGGATTGATGTTTTCTGAGCTGTTTAGAGTTTGCATTTGCATCTGCATCTTCTCTTTGGCAGTCCGGGAGCTGGTGCCTTGCTCTTTTAATGGGAGCAGTGCTTGTCACATTGTCAGTTCCTGGAAGTGGGGCCTTGGCAGTCTCTCTGGGTACCAAAAAAAGTCGTGTTTAAATACAGAGATTGGTAGATACAGTTCAGTCCTTTACAGAGAATCAGCAAAAAGGTTATGCACTATTTCTGTGGTCCTGTTTCCACTTTTTTAAAAACTGCTGTAAACTTATAGTACCCAGCTTTGTATGATTAAATATGGAGAGAAACGCACTTCTTCAGAAAGCTATTGTTTTTTTTATTGCATTCCTGTTGATTTCATTTTTCTTAGTTAATATTTTTTCCTTAAATCCAGCCTTCTTAAAATATTAAGTAAGAAAATAACACTCCCTTTGTATTAAATTCAAGGGTTAGCTATTGTGTGATGGGATTTTCAGCTTTCCTACTCTGTCTCAAGGGGTTGCATTGAGTTCTACTGTACAGAAATGAAGTTCAGCAGAGAAACCCAGGGGTGACTGGAATCTCACTGAACTTGCCTGTGCCCATGTGGAAGCAAGGCTGCTGCTGGTTAAGATGATGCCTTGGACCTTGCTTGCCAAGGTCCTGTATGACTGCGTGGCCTAGTGTGACAAAGGAGCAGTGAACTGCCTGGAGCTTGATGTCTGCCGTGAGCCTGAAGGACGTGGTCTGTAGCCCTGCACAGAAGTAGTGTGGTTTCCTGCTGGTTGACTTCATAAAGGGCTCTGATGTCCGCCCTGCGCCGCGTTATCTCTGTTCTTGTTTTGGGAAGAGGGTAGATAAAGAAGCCCTCTTTTGAAAGCTCTTCTTCATGAGAAACATCTGCTGTGCCAGGCCTTGCTGGGTCAGCACTTGGATCTGTGGAAGAATCCTACTCCTCCAGGAGACAGACGTCACTTAGATACTCAAGTATGGTATGACTAAAATCTGTAGTCCTGCATCAGGCGGATTCCCCGGTGACTCCGTTTGGATTAGCTGGCCAGAAGTGCGTGGAAGGAGAACTCCAGCTCTAGATGGCAAACTCAGCAAAACTGTTGACAACAATCTGAGAGTAAATGTTGGCTTGGAAAAGTTTCAGATTTTTTCACATTCGGTCCTGGATTTTTTTTCCATGGTTACAGTGATTGCTCTCATCCTGGTTTGGTAAAGTCACACTGATAGTGGTTGGTTTTATGTTATACTTGTATTTTTGTTTGGTTATTTCTATCTAAAATGTCATTTCTATGAACGTAAGAAGAAGAATGATTTTGCTTATCAGATTGGACAGGCTCTTGCTTCCCTTTGCCAATCCCACCCTGCTTAATTACAATAAAATGACATCCCATGACACAAGCTGCCCAAAAGGGTGATGAATTACTCGGAATGGATGCAATAACTTAATCTGGCAGCAGTGAAGTCTCTGTCTCATGTTCCAGTAGTTCTGTGAAATTACATTCACTAGGAAAGTGGATGTGGAACAGCAGACAAATCTTGCAGATCTTCAGGGCATCGTGGGGACTTTGCTGAACTCAAACAGCATAAGAATAAGGACTTAAAAGAGCAGAGTATGTTAACCATTAACTGTTAGTATTGTACAGCTTTGGCAGCCCAGGAATTACTGCTTGTGTGGTGAAACATGGGGGTTAATGCTGGATGTCAGTTTTGATTTTTGTAGTGATAACCAGGCATTAAAAATGTGATATCCTGTATTCTTTACTTCTTCAGCTATTGTTTGTACTTGTTCATGTAGATAGTGCATCAAAAAGACTTTTATCCTTACAGCTCAAGGTTTTGCTCACATTGGCACTAATGAGTTTGAAGAACTTTGGCTGCTTCTCCTAAGAAGTTTAAAATTTTGCAGGATCTGTTTCAGATTTATTCCTCAGGCACTGGCAGTACTGCTGGCACCATTTGGGAGCATGGTAGAAAATTAAATAATTATAATTAGCAATATATTGAAATGAGAAAAAAAATCCCTGCGTGGTTTTGGATGATGGAAGCATGAAAGGATTAAAATGCTGCTCTAATCTTGCTAGAATTGACAGAAACTGATCTGACTCTTGAACTGTGCTGCTTGTGATTAAGTTGTGATTTCTTTCTGTCGCTTTGAAATGGAAGAGGGAGAGAAACTGTTTCCAAATGTATCTTGCTGGTTATTGAGGGTTCAGAAAGGCGGTGTTGATTGGTGTGTTTCTGCTCTTTGATTCGCTGGTTTCCCAAAGTTATGTTACAAGGGCTTTTCAGAATTCCCCTTTACTCAGACCATGCGCATCTCAGGCTTACCCAGGAGCCCGGTGTCAGTCAGTGTCCAAAGAGAACTGACGTTGGAGCTGCATTCCTTTCAGCATGTCTTCTCCCTGTCTCCAGCACTGGGTACCCAATTAGACCTCAGGTCACTTTTACTGACATTAAGCAGTATGCTAAACAGCAGTGAACTCGAACAGCTAATTTAAAGAAAATGAAAAACAGTCACTTTCTTTTTTTTTTTTCTTTTTAAAGAGATCCCCACTGATCCTCCATTGTCTGCCTGTTGCATAGGGAATATTTAAAGCATTAACTGCAGCTCACAGTGCTTAAGGAGTTAACTCTGTTTGACTCTGTTTTCTTTCCCAGCAGTTTGCAATCGGCTGTATATGTTTTCTTGAAATGCCAGAAAGTCTCTCACTCACATTTTGAATCTTTATTTTTCAGTTTTTAGGCACTTGGGTACATTTTCCTGTAGCTTCAAGTGATGTCAGGTGAAGGTCAGTGCACTATATTAACCTGCCCTTAAGCATAAATAAATTCAGGCTCTAATGCCAAGAGATGACCTTTTGATTTCTTTTTACCTGACACAATAAGGGCTCTGTTCGGAATTCTTTACTCTTCCTTTACTTAGGCAAAGTCCCAGCCACTTGAATAGGTTTGCATGGGTGAGGAGAGTCACAAAAGTTCCTGAAGCATGGCGTGGGGATGGCTGAGGGTTCTGCACTGTAGTTTAGTTTGAGAAACTGGAAGAGGCTCAGCATTTATTGTGGTCAGAAAAGAGAAGTGAAAGGTGAGAGTGGATTTTGTTGTGACTTGCATCACTACTCTGTCTGAAGCTACACGAGTAAGTACTGGTTTTAAGCTACATTGGATCAACAGGGATAGTGAGGTTTATGTACCACCAGAAGGCTGTATGCATTGCCAATGGGTAGCTGGTATTGAAGTACTCAACACTTTTCCTACCAATCAAGGTGTGTGCTTGAGTTGTGAGATGTAGGACTGCTTGAAGCAGGGAAAATTCAAGGTTAAGACCTGACCTGGAAAGGACAGCTGTGAGTCAGAAGAATACAGCACTCCTGACACATTATTTCTTTTACGTAATGCTGTTAGCAAGGGTGACAATGGTTGTTGCTGATTCTGTGAGGTTAGTATCTTTTACCTGTCAGCCATAAAGTTATTCTTCACAGGCTGCTGCATGCTATGTGCCAAACAATTTCTTTACTATTAGGGAGGTTTTTAATATACAGCCAGTAAAATATTTCAGCTTTGTTGAGTGATCGATAGCCTGAGATTATCTGAA
This sequence comes from Perdix hodgsoniae, assembly GCA_035772895.1. Taxonomy (NCBI): domain Eukaryota; kingdom Metazoa; phylum Chordata; class Aves; order Galliformes; family Phasianidae; genus Perdix; species Perdix hodgsoniae. The sequence goes on from JAPSGF010000010.1 coordinate 7,026,289, forward strand.
TGTATGATTATTGTGGGGTTTTGTGTCAAGGACTGATATCTCCTATGGGAGTGTAACAGTTTGTGCAGTTCATGTTAAGTGGACTGAAATACTGACTGTCATCTGGACCACCAGAGCATAACAGGCATAGCAGCAAGACCGGACTTGTAGGATACCTAAAATCCCTTTCAAATGGGCAGGGTAAGTATAAACAGCTCCCTCTGCTCTCTGTTAGAGGATCTTGCAGTTCATTTTTCAAATGGAGGTGGCACATGGAGGTATGATTGGTACAAACATCAGGACTTTTCTAGAAGTGTGCACCAACCCTCATCTGAGTGAGGACTTCAGGAGAATTATAGTCAGTGGTTTCAGTCTGAAGGGGTATGATAATTGAGAACATAAATTGTCTCTGGGTTTCTGAACACATGAATTTTACATATCTTCTGCTGTTAATCATACTGCATCTTCGTGTCTCTTTCTTCAAGTTACAGTGATACCGTTGTCTGCTTCTTGTGAAAGCTGAGTAACAGTGTTTTCCTTTTTTTATCTCCACTAGCATCCTCACATAAAGAGGAGATGCATCTCTGCAAATGTGCTTCTTTAAGTGGTGTAGTGACACCGCTGGCATTTGATGGTGCTATCGTGGTTGCCTCCCCAGTTTTGCAACAGAACTTTTAAAAAAGATTTCGTTCAAGTCCAGAGGCTGAGGGTAGGGCAGTTGATGGCTGCTGTTGTGTTGTACTCTCTATTTTTTTTCGTGGGTGAAAGCTAAGCCAGCAGTTCTTCAGTGAGTTCTCTGAATTGTACCTGTGCTGTTTGTTTACATGCAGAATTTAATATTCACAAAAGTTTTACAAGGCTTCTTGTCATTACTGCCATGGGCTCTCAGAGATCCATTGAAAGTTTACGCTTTCATGTTGGCTTTAAATTCTCTGGTATTCTGTCTCAAAATTATGAAAGAAATAGTTCTCTTAAGACTTCTCATTATACCTATTATCCTTCATTATGTAGAAACATGAAAGAAAGCAATAAATCTTTAAATTCCATTGTTGCATTTTTGTACCAGTGTGTAGGGAGCCCCAGATCAGACAGGATTTTAATGAGAAATAAGTTAGAATCTCATCATTCCTACTGCATTGTTTGACAGCAGTTAAGTGAAATATTATAATCGGTTCATTTCAGGATGTTTGAGGAGCGTAGTCTGAAGTGTTCTGTGCGAGATGTGTAAGCTACATGGTGAGCTGTGTTTCTGTTCATGATCTCACAATTATCTGTACTGGCTCCTAAAAATAAAGCATCACACACAAGTCTCACTGCTGGGTATGAACAGATCACAGCAGTTGAGTTATGTTTTATTCAGCAAAGGGATATGAAGAATTTATCTGAATTCCATGGTGTCACTGTTTGCTCTGGGCACGTCACTTATTTTTCAGTGGTCCCTAAAACATATCCTCATATGGATGCTTGAGAAGCTTCCATGTGCTTGGATCTGGCCCCTTGCCGGCTGATCCCCTATGTTACTCTCATATATTGCGCCTATTTAGAAGATGGTTGGTACTCCTCCCAAATGTTAAAGGATACTGTATCTATTTCATACTATATAACAAGCAGATAAATCTCTGAAGTCTGCTGAGGATGGTTTTTTATCTCATTTTTTAGCTCTTCACACAGAAAGTAAGAATAATGCTACTGAAGCTCTTGGAATTACTGTGGCCGAAATGTGAAATTGGGCCCAAGGATTTTAATGGAAATCTCAGTGGATTCCAATGTTATATTTATAGATGTATATTCCTGTTAGCGTCTGTTCTGCTGCATAAGGTTTTACAGTAGAAAGTTAAGCATCAGTGACTGTAACAAATATCAATAACCAACTACCCAGAAGAGAAACATGTAGACAGTCTTGACAATACTATGCTTACTGTGATCACTTGGATGATCTATGGTGCACTTTTCCACTGGGATGATTCCATTAGAAGCTGGCTAGCAAGCTTGAAACGTGGTTTGATTATTGGAGCATCCCTCTACAGTACAGCCTCATCACTCATCTGCTTTGGAGCAAAGTAAAGTGTTTCCAGAAAGCACTGTTCTTTGGAGTGCTGCTTCTGCAAAGTGCTGGTTCCTCCACTGGTACTCTGAAGAAAATATTTTTTTCTGAATAAGCAAGCAAAGATTTCAGGTCTCCATCACATTCTCTTCTTGCTCTGTGCTAACACTGATGCCCCAAACAGAAGAGAAGTCTTCTAAGAAGAGGAGAGGGAACTTTGTGAAAGTTACTATTTTGCTATTGTGTGTGATCCTGTAGTATCTTGATGGGAACACCAAATGGTTTTCCATGAGGACAATGGTAGGTTTGAGCATCCAGCTGCTATTTAATTTCTTCATCTGAGAATCATGGCTGTGTGTTCTGAACTCTGACTTTGTTGGAAATATTTCAGAGCACTGCTGATTCTATTGTCCTGTTCGTGTGAATCAGCCCTAATTTAGAGAATGGGTAGTTTGGCATCAGGTCTTTTATTTGTGTTGGAGTCACATGGAGAGTTAATGATGCATCTGTTTACTAGTAAACAAAAGATTTCAAAGGGTACTTGTCACAGGGAGGAGCGCTTGATCTTCGCCTGTGTGTGCTCTTAAATGTTGCCCAATACTCGGGCCAACAGAACTATACTGTAAAGTACAGCCCCCTAAGTTTTGTTCCCTTTTTTTCAGTGCAGAGGATATCGATGCTTGGGCACATGTTTGAAACGTTTTTGGAACAGCATGGAAGCTAATTCTCATGGTCAACTGTTTGAAAATATGGCTTGTGTAATGCCAGGCAAATATTCTCATTAGTTAGCTGGCTAGAAAATTATGTTCATCATTACAGAAGACAAGTATCTTCCACCTGCACAATAATTGTGTTCACAATTCTTACTTGACTGCATTTCTACAAAATAGCTGCTAAAATACACAGTGTATTACTATTACTACAATGTGAAATCTGTGCTTAGTTAGGTTATTATTGTGTATAAGAAGTTTAAAGTGTGTTTTTAAATCAGGTTCATTATAATATTTTCACTTTTATGTCTTTTTTATTACTAATATCTGTTCAGCAAATATTAAGTTAATTTTTCATAACCAATGGTATAAAAAAGGTTAAAAAAAAAAAGGAATCTAGAGAAATACTGAATAAACCAGTCTTGTCATTTGACTGTGACTCACGGTGTGTAAAATGAGTGCTTGTTTTCATAGGCTCTCCCTCTACTTTTGAGAGACTGTAAACTGTATGTTTTAATGTAATTAATGAATTCTTGAGGAGATTAAAACTCTGGTGGTAGATGTCAACAGATATGGTATGAGCTGTTGAGTGCACACTCAAATTGTGGAGCTAGATAGATTTGGTGTACTGTGTGGTGCTTTATCAAAGTGTTGTGCATGTAGTGACTTTTGGATGCAATCTCAAGGACTTGCATTCAACATAATTTAGTAGACATGAGCAACTAAACTAATAAATACTCCATGCTTTACCATTGTACAAGGGAATGGTTTCAAAGGCAATCTTAAAGAGTATGTATACTTTTTTAATATAAGATTTAAATGTAAATGTTGTTTGCAAATGTTTTTTTTTTTTTTCCCCCTAAAAAACACAAAAAGAACTTTGCTCATAAGTGGAAATGGCTTTGAAATGATGCTCCCATTTCATAGCTACTTCAAGTTGCTGTTGACAGTAGCTGGCAAGCTATATAATCAAACCAGGAAGACAAATGTTGAAGGAAATTTAACTTCACTTGCCAGATATTTAAGTTATAACAAGATAAAATAGGCTGAGAGCAATTTGGAGCCAAACTGAGTTTTATGTGTGTTTGTACATGATGTATCTCACATCATTGCTGTGAGTTAGAATAGATGGTCTTTGGTTGTTGCAGTACATTTGTGTCCATATGGACTTACTAAGAACTTTCTGTTACAGTTAGTGCGCAGGTGGATAAGGATATAAGTGAATAGCAGGACTTAGGTGAAGTACAGCTTGATGCAAAAATCACATTGGAAGTATCATGCACTTGATGCACAAAGGGTAAAGTCACATGAAAAGTTATGTATGAGTAGTCCTGTGATGTTTGAGCTGTGAAGGTAACTAAATCATTAGATTTAGCAAATATTTAGATCACAGAATCACAGAACGGCCAGGGTTGGAAGGGACCTCAAGGATCATGAATCTCCAACCCCCCTGCCACACGCAGGGCCACCAACCTCCACATTTAATACCAGACCAGGCTGCCCAGGACCCCATCCAGTCTGGCCTTGAACACCTCCAGGGACGGGGCATCCACAACCTCTCTGGGCAGCTGTTCCAGCACCTCATCACATTTCACCACTCTCACAGTAAAGAACTTCCCCCTGACATCTAACCTAAATCTTCCCTCCCTCAACTTGAAACCATTCCCCCTGTTTCCATGAGATCACCTCATGGGAAGACATTTTTAAAGTTAATTAGCCAAGGGAGAAGTCTCTTTGTTGACTTCCCAGTAGACGTCCCTCTTTACTTCCTGTACAGTGTCTGTGATGTCCATCCTGGTAATTCCATGTATTGCATTATTTAATACTTTGAGACATGTAGTTGTGTTCATCTCAGCAAACTTCTGAGATTGTCCATAAGCCTAGTAGATTCCTTTTTTTGAAGTTGCTGTCGTTGTCCATCTCTGCCCCTGAAATGACATGAAATCCCTATTGCAAATTAGTGCTTTCATTTTCTAATTTAATCTAGACACCTGTCTGATCTCTGCTGACTATGGGCTGTGGTGTCTGACTACTAGCAGCACGTGAGGCTGAGATAATTGAAAACACTCAGCGGGTCATGTGTAGAATGTCAGAGCTAATGTCAGTAAATATCAAGAGGAGAGTTATGATTAGTTCATGACTTGACAGTAGAAGTTCTGAGGCTGGTAGCGGTTAGAAGGCATTAGGATCACTCACCTACAGTGTGAAAGGGGAGGAGGCATGAATTAGGGTCTGTTTACCCAATCTCCTTTTCTGTGACTTGATGCATGTTTTATTACATGAGGTGAACAGACTCTCCATTTGGCTGGGGAGGAGGTATGAATTCTGCTCCATCCTTTGTGGTGCTATTTTTTTTCTTACCCAGTTTCACATGTTTGGTTTTATTCTACTTTGGGGTGAAATAGTGAAGTTTGCTGAAATGTAGAGTATTTTAATGTGGTGGAGAAAGTCTTGCTAACTGCTTGAGTCCAGGAGTGTGGTTTGTTCCAGCCAAAACAATGTGATCTATTTTGCTGTAAATATTAAGTCTTTTCTAGATAGATTTATAGTGCTCTAGAGCTCCTTGTGGGAAGGTGACTTGAGGCATTGCAGTGAATAACACATTTTACACCTCACTGGGCTTTTGAAAACTTTCATGCCAAAATTTGTGTTATTCGATGCTAGTGTTAACTGTCCAGCCATTTCAGGTATTCTTTTTGCCCCGGATATTTTGGAGGGAAAACTAGTCTGTCTTTTTTTTTTTTTCTTTCCCTTCCCCCCCCCCCCCAACCTCTTAGCAAAACTAGACTGATAACAAAATGTTTTCTGCTTTTCAAATGAAATGTAATTCACAAAGTGGATTAGGAGTGTGTATGTTTGTTCTCTGAGTTTGTATCACGTAACAATATCCTATTGGGATTGAGTCTCTCTGCACAAGGATGTGGGATAAAAAGATTATTGCAGAATGAAAAAGCAGAAGCAAGAGAGTACATCTGGAAAAAACAATGCTGAGAGCTTGGAGCTATGTTAGTGACAGTCTGCGTCACACGCATATCCTCAGTTTTCAACAAGTGACGTAAAGAGTATTGCCTCAGTATGGCTGATAACTGAGAGTCAGATTGCAGGAACCGAGGCATGTTTTGCTCATAATCCAGAATATCTGTTAGTAAGTAGTTTCTGAAGGGATCTATCAGGTGCTTTGTGTTAGCACTGTGTGTATAGACTTGCCTGACATCCTTTCTCTTTCTGTTAGTAACATCATTTCTCTGACTGACATGAGCACAAGTCTTTAAACAATGCTACTTGCAATTCAAATAAATAAATAAAATCCTCAGTTTGGTGGCAAGAAAAAGGCATAACATCATACAGCTGACTTATCAGAGATGTGGAGATGAGAATGGAAGTAAGTTAAACATCAGTTTTGTACCCATGGCAATCAAGATTTTGCATTCCGTGGCTTTTCAGCAAAGCAGTGTTGAAGTCCAGTCCCCCAAAATGGGGCATGCCCAGTCTATCCATGTAAGTTACACTGGATTTACAGTCTGAATGGCTGTAAAGCTCACAAATTCAGGTAGAGATGATTAATGTCAGTCTGTATCCAGTTTCTAAACATCCAGAAATATACTGAATAAGCAGTGTTAAAATGTTTTCTGTTTATTTCTGTAGGATTTGTTTGACCCACATTGAGCTTTACTACAGTGAAGAATATTTTTCGCTTCAAGACACTTCGCATTGAAGGATCATGGTAGACAGTTTAATAGTTTCTTTGAGGTAAGTGATGCAGCAAAACATTTCAGATCTGATTTAATATGCTCTCAACAAGCTGCAGAAAATATGAATTTAACGGACCAATTTAGCCGTCTCTTACTTCTGTATTATAAGTCTTTGAATAACAGGAGAATAAATAAAAATTCTGTCCAAAGACTAAATAATCAAGCACACACAACCCAGGCATGGTGTTCTTTGGTGGCAGTAAAAAGAAAAAAAAAAAGCTCTCAGTATTTGTTTCTGCTTAGTGTCTGTTGGTATGTGCCACTGTTTCTGGATACTTTACTGGAAAGTTCCTTCTTTTTTTTTTTGGTTGATGATACTGTGTCATTACAGTCACTGGTTTTAAATAATACATTTGCATGTTTTAGTACCTGTGCTGCCATTCATTCTGAGATTCATATTTGTCATTCCAGAAACTGCTTGCCAGTGGGTAATGTGGGAAATACCTTTCAAGCAGTTTTTCTGACAAGGGGAACACTCAGCTTTTATTAAGCTGATCTGTCCAGTTCCTTCCATAGTTGGGCAAGCAGGTTCAGAGAAAGCAGGCAGCTGTGAGGCTACAGGAACAACAATTCCTGCTCAGAATGACAGCTGCATGCTAGGGAACCACGTACTCTTTTGTTTGTACAGAGATACTGTCATTTACACCTCCTATCCAAGGTTTCTTGTGAATTTCAGACACCAATCTTTGAATTGTGGTACCCTCCTAATATTCCAGGAAAGATTCCACATCAGAATGAATCTGTCACATACTATTGATACTATTTGTGTTATCTTTCCTGCTGAGACTTCTTGCATTTCTCCCCTGAAGTGGTTCCAGACTTAGGCTGTCCTGTAGACTTTCACCTGGGGAGGAAGTCAGAAACATGAGACAAGAGCTGTACCACACTAACGAAGTCTAGGCACGTGGGTGAAATACTTCCACTCGTGATTAAACAGTCCACAGTTGGCCACGGCAGCCCTTGAAGCACAATGTGTATGGGACAGGAACTGTACAAGAAATCTACTTTGGTATCTTCTAGCTTCCTACACTGAGAGCTGTTCACTTCACTGAGAGAGGAAGAACAGTGAGAGGTGTTCCTAATATAAATAACAAAACTTTTTTGCTGCTTCTAAATTAGAGCAGGTATAGCTTTTTTTTCCCCCTTCCAAAAGAACCAAAAGAAATTGGTGTTGTCAGTAAAAGCAAGTGAGCATGTTTGCTCTTAGAGATAATGCTGTACAACTTGTGTAGATACCTGATTGTGTCTTGAACTAGCTGCTTGTCTCCAAAAAGCATCATAACTGTGAGAGCATGGGCTCTGTAAGCAAGGTTCTTATTTAGAAACCTGAGTTAAGCAGCCATCAGTCAGCTGGGCCTGTCAGCCGCTGAGCTCTGCCTGCTCAGTACTTCGACATGAGTACTTGTCAGTTTTGAGAATAGTTAGGAGCTGGAGCATTTGGAAAATAAGCGTGTGCATCAACTAAAGACAGACTTGGTGTTGTCATTTTGTAGTTTGGAGGTCTGAGTTCTGTTCTACCTTTGATTTCAGGTGTGTTTAACAGATCAGCTTCTTCAGTTGTATGCCCTCCTTCTGTCCACTACTGCCTTGTTCAGCTTTGCTCCAAACCACGTGTCTGGGCTCTTACTGTAGTTCCTTTACAGTGTCTTGTACTTTCAACTGCCTCCTTTGTATTTGGCTTTGTCACAAATGATAGCTAAATAAAATGAAATACTGCATTTCAATGGGCTTTGTTATTTTCCTTTTTTTTCCTTCTAAATTTATGTGGCAGTAAGGAATGATTATTTTTTTTCCTTTAAATGTTGTTCCTTTAAATTTGAGAACAGCATAGACTGTGGTGATGAAGTGATGAATGGCCATGTGCAATCAATACTTACCTAACAGTTCCTTTTGCAGTTTGTTACCAATAACTCTAGCAAACAGAAAACTCAAGAAAAACATTTTCTCAGGTAGAAGAACGTATATATTTGTGATAATGAAATGCTTGGTATAAAAAACTGGTTTTGTGTAGGCATGTCTTTGAAAATACCTGAAACAATGTGAAATATTTAAAGGATTACTGCATAGCGAGCAAAGGAAGGGGCTATGAGTAGGAAGCACAGCTGGATTTTGTCTGGTCCATTAGTCTGCAGCTGAATTTTGTGTCCAAATCCATCAGTTTTATTTCTGCATTGAAATTCAGCAGCTTTTTCCTTCATGGAGGGTCCAAAGGATTCTCTTTGTAAACTGAGAACTCAAACTCCTGGTAGAGGTGAAGATAACTTAATTCTCACTCTCTCTTACCCTTCTGTATTTCCAATGAAGGACTTGCTGGAAGGAGGGGAACCAGTCCTCAGTTCAAACTTAGCAAACAAAAGACTGATCTAACTGAACCCAACTCACAGTAGGCTCTGCGGAGTCATTATGGTGGTGAGGCTTGACAGAGCAAAGTTTGTTTGGGCTTGGTTCCCATTATGACTCCTTTCAGATTGAAGATGTGGGGACTGGGGTGATGTTTGGCTGCTTATCCTGAGTCTCCAGTGAGCTGTGTCCGCTACTTTCCATCTTTTTTGCCCATTAGGTTATTCAATTTTAACAAGTGTTAGGCAGCTGGGGAGGAACCTATGTTCTACAAAATCATGGAGGTTCTTTACAGGTTTCCTGTGCTGGAGGATGAGGAGTAGTAATTTCAGTCTATCTGCAGTAATTTCGGTACCATCTGCAGAATGAGGAGCTACAGTTAGAAACACACTCAGTCCACAGATGGCTGAACTCTTATTTAAACTCATGAAGCATATCTCAATTTTGACACCAAGTGCCGAGGTGCAAAAGTATGTACTTAAAAAAAAATTAATTTAAACATAACGTTATGTGAAATACTATTAATGGATTCTTCTTGGTGAACTTTTGCTATATAGGAGGACAAACGTGTATGTACCTACTGCTGCCTGCTGTCTAGTGAAGAGAATGTTATAAGAATATTTCACACAGTTTATTGAGTCTGCTTTGCTTAGTAGTGATATTCAATTGTGTATCTAAGTTCTTGCAGTGTCAAGTCCTCTGTTAAGCTATAGATAATTTGGATTAGTGGTAATGATGTATTCTGTTTCCCTATTTGCTTTTTCAGACTTCTTGGTTCACTAGCGGTGCTGGGATTTCAGTTTGTCATCCCACAGCCTTCAATTGAGCACAGAAAGGTAAGCATTAGCAATATTCAGATTTTGTGTACTTAAAGGTAAATATTAGAATAAGAAGCATAAAGCAATGTAATTTGGGTGAAGTTCTTGGAACATTATGGCTTTTGTGTGTATGTTTTTATGTGCAGCCAACACAGAGAGGACCCTTCCATCCTTCTCAGCATTAGTGGGGCCTCGGCTGGAAAACTTAATTTAGATCTTTTGCATTGCTTTTTAGAAAAAAAGTGAATGATTTGGAGAGAAAGAGGGCAGCAGTGATTATCCTTGGGAAGTTTTGAAATGTTACCTCTGAGGGAAGTTTGAATGAATTCGGGTTGTTTAGTCTGAAGAGGAGACTGCAGGAGGAAGGCAGACATAATCTCCAGATACTTATGAGTGCTAGAGAGAGAACTGTTCTTTATTTCTGCAGTGAAGTAGATTAGAAGAAAGGGATTTAAATTGGCAAGGGAAATGTGATTTTGGCTATTAGAAAAAAATTTCTTATGGCAAGGATATAAAGAAGAGTGGATCACACTTACTGGATAACTTCTAGCATTTCTGTGATGGAGGTCTTTGTGAATGTGCTGGACAAACATTTGTAAGGAGTGAAGTGTGGGTATTGCTCACTCTGCCAGGTACTCCAGGAGCAAACCCTTTGGGTACTCTTCTGACTGTGTAGTCTGATCTGTCTCACCTTTTAATACTCAAGCCCAATAAAAGAATTGATAAAGATATCAAGTAATTTCTTTGTTAAAATTACTTTTAAAATAATTTTTAAATAATGAACAGTATGTATATTTTTAAACTTTACTTAAAAAAGATAAAATGCAAGTTTTCCTTCGTGTTTTTATATGCATATGCCAGTATATTTAGTGCAAAAAATGTTTTGACAATAGCTTCATAGATACCAACTAAAAACCTGAAAGTATCTGATGACTATAGACTTAAGAACACAACTGCCAATTGTAATACAAGTTAAATGAGGTCCAGACTGCAGCTACCCAGATGCAACATTTTAAACCTGAGTACAGTGTGGTGCTTTTCCCTATTTCTGATCTCTTTAATTTTGTTGTACAGTTGAGATGGTCATTTTTTGCTGCTGCTCTTTTGTAACTCTGACAGTGGAGTGCTGGTGCAATCCAGCTTCCACATGGCCGTAGGGGAAAAATTAATGACTAAAATAAGGCGAGTCAGAGAAACAATGGCTTCATTCTGTGAAGCTCTGGAATTACTTTTGATCAAACCAGATTCTTTTTTTTCAGTTGAGTTAGAAATGCCTTGGGTTTTAACTAGCACAGGCCTCTGTACTAGTTAAAGGAATGAAAGGCATGGCATTAAGGGGCATGGCAAACACCTTGGTCATGCTTTTTGTATTGAAAACAAGAGAGGCTGGAGATGCCTAGTGATGATCACGTACAGTTTCTGAGGCTGTGTACTTTTCTCAACAGCTACTTCAGTAGCTCTGAAGGCCAGACACATTTCTGGTGTGAATTCTCTGCTTTATAGCTCTGCAAGTCATTCCTTTTCCTTTTGCGTAGTAACTTGGATGCATGTGTACTGGCATCCCCAGCCATCATCTCCTGTGTATTTCTGCACAGATCTCTGCTCTTTGGCACAACTCCTACGTGAGTGGAGATTGGTCTCATGGGCAGAAAGGGAGAGAAAGAGGAGGGAAAGATTTAGGGAACAGTAAGTCATTCTAACAATGTAGTAAACAGCACAGTGTTATTTGATGGCTTTAGTATATGCACTTAGAGGATACAGTATATGTAAACTGAGAAACCAGATCTGGCTTGTAAGAAAACAGTAGTTCGTACCACAATCCTTATTTTGTATTTATTTTTCATCTTCAAGGTAACCATGCATTTAGGACTGATGCTTGAACACGTAGTGTTGGAGAGTGGATTCTGTGTTGTGCACCCTTTGTATAGTTATTTTTTGCTATGAAGGCCGTGGTCAAGGAAATAAGAGAACTGGATTTAGGTATTTGGCTGAATAGCTCATAAAATATTTCCAAATAGGCCATGTTTTTATTTCTTACACTAAAAATTTTGGGAAAATGAAATAAAAATCAGGACAATTCCCAAAGCAGCGGATTGAAATCCATTATAACTGTCTCTGGACACCCACAACTGAGCTGAGGTTTTGCTTTTTTATGACTTGAAAATACTTAAAAACACTGTTTTGTGTTTATTTCAAAATCTTGCTGTATTTTGATCTTTTGTGTCTTATTTTCTTTGGAATCCATTAGTGTTTAAAGTCATACTAGTTTGGGAGCAGCTGACATAATGTAGATATTGAGCAAAAATCTGTTTGCAGTTTATTAATTGATGTGAGAGTTTTAATTTAACTTTAATATATTACAACCAGTTAACCAGTACAACCAGCACTTCTTAGCTTCTCTTGAATTAGTCTCCTAAGTTTAGAACTTCAGAAGGACTTGAAGAACAGAGCTAATCTCATTGAACAGGATTTAAAACAAAGAATTAAAAACATATTACTATTATTATTAATTTTTTTTCTTAAAGGAAATTTCATACAAGTTCTGGAAGGGCTGAGCTCAGCAGGTTGCTTTCCACAGACACACGCACAAGTCCATTTCTGGCATAAAAGCCTGGGGACTGTTAGATAGAAGAGCCAAATTACTTGCGTAGTAGGGAGGTGCAGATAGTGGAATTAAGACCTGGGGGAATGACAACAGCAACTGGAAAAGTTCTTATTTTTCTCATTTGCAGTTGATTCTGTAACTCTTCAGGATACTCCCCTCTGACTAAATCCAATACTTTTCCATCTCATAGAATCATAGAATGGCTTGGGTTGGAAGGGATCTTGAAGGCCATACAGTCCCAACCCTCTGCTTTGGGATGATTCCATCCACCAGATCAGCTGTCGGGGCCCTACCCAATCTGGTCTTGAATACTGCCATGGATGGAGCATCCACAGTTTCTCTGGGCAGCCTGTGCCACTGCCTCACTGCCTTGTGATAGTGAAGAATTTATTGCTTATATTTTGTCTATATCTAAATCTACCAGTTTAAAACTGTTCACTCTTGTCCTATCAAATTTGGTTCCTCTTCTCTTATAACTCTTTGGAAACTTAAGCTTGGCTTGAAGCTAGTAAGGAGATACTTTTGGAGGACAATATTTGGGCAACGTTCGTTTCTTTTTTTTTTTTTTTTTTAGTTTTTTTTTTAGTTTTTATAAAATTTTGGAATATAGCTGTGGAAGCTTGCTTGTCACAAAGACAAAATTGACCAATATAGAATTTCTAGTTTCAGAAATACCTAATAACCTGGCTTTTGTATATATATAATGTGTTTTTTTTTCCTCTGTATTTACTTCAAACAATGCTGTCTTTCATTTGTGCAGCGCATAAATATCTGAAAACAAAGAGGATCTCTACTTATTTCCTGCAGCTGAGCTTATCGTATGGATCTATTTGTTAATCTTATCTCTAAATAACACAGGTTTAGACAGTAATACAAATATTTTAAATGTGATATGTTCAACAGATAGAAACAGACGTGACTGTGCAGAAGATGTTTGTGGTTTCTTAGATACAAGGGTTATAGTTTGGTCAGTAGTTTCTGGCAGGTTAGGCTTTTTCAATATCTAACTTCTTTTTCATTCATAGAATCTAATTTGTACATACCAACATTATGAGACCAGAAAATTCATTGGTTTGGCAAAAAAAGGAGGGAATATTGCATGAAAATAATCACCATTTGTATTTAAAGTTGAGCTAGCTGTCTCTAACTGCTTAAATTGAAATCTTTTTAATATTTGGACAATCAGTTCATATGTCCATCAGTATTGGACATATGAACTGCCCTCCTGTGCAGTCTCTATTCTCCCCCATGCTGAGTTTATTCAATAAATACTATTTAACCTTTGCTGTAAGTGACATGCTGTGATGAACAAAAGGTTAAACCATGAAACATAACAGTCATCTTCCCAGACAAACAGTGAAGACTGTATCCACAGTTTTTTCAGAAAATCATCCCTGAGTTGATTGTTAATTAATCTTATATTGCTGTAAGACAGTAAGTCGTAATAAAATTGGTAATGTACACAGTAGTAAAGTTTGTCCAAATACAATTTCTAATGTAAACATTGCTTTGTTTTTAACATCTTGCTCTGTTAAAAAATTAAGTATTAGCACTGAAGGAATGGAGTTGCATTGAATTTTTACGCATCTCTTTTTGTCACCCACTTGTATAGTACTGCAGACTTTAATGAAGGTGCAATATATCATCAATCTATGGAAGAGATGTCAAGGTTTTCTTTTACAAGCCTTTCATTGGGGCACTGCAGTATTGCTGAAGTACTTTGAGTCTGTTTTTTTTTAATATGATTTCTTTATCTCTTTGCTGTCCATAAGAAATAAACTGAGTATTATCTCTTTCTGTTAAACACACAATAGTTACTCTGAAAGTCAGCAAGTGGATGTGACTCCCTCCAAAATATACTCCCTACAAAAAGTATCTTGAGATGAATATGCTTTCAGAAGAATTTTCTAAGGCTAAATTTTAGAATAATGTTTAAGAACAAGCATAGTGAAACACAGAAATAAGAAATTACAGAAATGAGTTCCTATTCCATGCTACAGACTGCAGGGAAGTTTCTTTCATGCACAGCTGAGACTGCACTGAGGCCTCTGTGTCAGGCTGTGGTAGGTTGGGTGGGCTGTGATGCTCCACCAGTTTGCTGGAGCTGAAGGCGGAGAGATGCAGTAAGCGCCTTGCCTGGCGGGTTATTCCTGCAGCTTGTCTTGTGCTGTCTCAGGTGTTTGCTGGAATCCTCTGCAAATTGATTTATCTCACCAACCCAGTGTGAGAGAGTAGATGGCAGGGTGGGTGTTTTTTTTTTTTTCTTTCCTTTTTTTGCAATTGTGATCAGATATGCTTGTTGAAGAGTTATCAGTGCTAATTTGGGAGAAATAAGGAATTAGGTGCAGGAGAGGATGCTGGGAGAAAAGAGAAGAACAGAGGGATGGGAAAGATGAGCAAGATCCCTTTGCTTGGTCATGGTGAGCTGTTAGATGAATTCAGTTACCTGTGGAAATGTAGCCTGAGCAGCACTGCAACGTAATGGCTAAATCCCATCAGTACTCAAATAGAAATCAGGTTCATAAGAGGGAATTTCTATAGTTAGCATCTGCTTCAAAGCAGTTTTCCTTTCTGTACTTTCTCAGTTTTTTGAGTGCTTCAGTTTTTCCATTTTGTTTGGAGGCTTAGGGGTTGATATGTTTTGTTTATTCTCAGTAAGCATAGAAGTGTTATTTGCCCTAGAAGGAGTCATCTCTCAGTCAGTTTTCTTTTTTCTTAAATCCACCACATAATGGTATTATGTTAGTTGAATTGGTAGAGTACAAAACTTAGGAACTTATCAGAACTTCTCTTAAATCACTGTTCCCTTAACTTACGGTGGATGTCTGCTTTCCTTTTGCTTCAGGACAAGATAATGAAAAATAGCGCATCTATTCTGCTTGCCTTCTTCTGCGCCCCTATCTAGATTTCTAAAATTGCTTAACACCTGCGTTTGTACGGCTGCATAGACCTTTTCTTGGCAGTCATGTACCTCCGTGAAGTTTTTCCTATGAATGTTTTTATCTGTGACAAGTAAAATGAGACACTTCAGGGAATTCCAGCAGGTTGTTGGATTGATTGGTCAATGTACTTTCAGGGACAAAAGTGGGGAGGCTAATTTTGGTCTTACTTCCTCTGTCTGAAGAATCCAAGAAATAGGTTATTTCTTCTCATCCTTCTTTCTTTCATCTTTGTTTTCCATGGCAGTCTTACTTGCTGGTTCCATTACACTGCACTGCTGCAAAGGCTTAAGATATTAGGGATGGTTCCTTCTGCTGAGAAAATGGAGATCAGGTGTGAATGTAGAGGGAGAGTATATAGGGTGGATGATAGCACTGTGTACTATTTCAGATAGGAAGTTGTTTATTAATTCTAATAATTATATCAATTTTAAGATTCATATAGGAAATTCTGTGTAAGTGATCCTATACCTGCTTTTATGTTGTTATAGTTTCTTAATGTCTTTTGTTTCTTTTAGTCTCCTATACCCTATAAAAGTCACCATTCTGCTAACTGAAAAGGATACAGCTGGCTAATATTTCTGAACACACTATAATAAAGTAAAACGTGAAGCGTGAAGTTAATCTGCTATATCCTTAAAACACTAGGGGAAATTGGAGTTAGACAAAGTGGTTAATATTTAAGCTTGGATTTTGGCCAAGACATCAGAGCTAATGCCTCTTGGTTCTAAGGAGTGCCATGGGATCTCCACCACAGCTGGTTACCACCTTGTTTTTACCTGTCCTGAGAAGTGGGAGCATGCTAACAGAATTCTGTGTAATTTTTCCTTGAAACTCAGGTAGGGTGAAGCTCCATCATGAGGTTCACAGACTGAAGGCTATAGCCTTGCAAGCTGCAAGCCAACTCATGCCAAGACCCTGCTCCAGCACTGCTGTGGTTCTGTCCTGCTGGGCTGCATGCATTGCATAGGGTTTTGCTGGGACAGCTATGCATCCTGGTGTGTATGGCTGCTGTGTGCGTGCTGCTTAACGAGTATTTGCTTGTGCCTCTCATTTCTTTGTAATTTGATTTGTTCATAAGATAACTGTTGAGTAGTGTTACTGCTGGTATATTTTGTTCACACCAGTTCCATTATTCTGAGATGTAGCTCATATTTCTCTTGTATTTATTTACGGGACAACATATCCATATGCCTTCAGCGCATATATATAATGCTTAACATTAGCTGTATAGATATACATGCTCTCAGGCTCATTGAACCCTGAGTAAAATAAAGCCTTTCTAGTTAATGGTATTCCTGTTCTAACTAGTGATTTTTTTAGGAAACAGAAGGTGATTTAGACTGTACAAAAGTTTCCTTTAAATTTAGCCTTGTAATGCAACAGAGTGTCTTTGAACAACAGCTGAAAGAAGTTTCCTGCTATCTCCTGAGTCATTACTAATTCCCTGCCCTTCTCCTTGTGAGTTAAAATGCTTAGGTAATGGCATTCTTCTTGCTGGAGAGGGAGGAAGAACAAGGGTACATTATTTTGTGCAAGCATACTCTTAGAAAAATCAAGGCCAATGGTTTCATTATTTTTAACCTGCTTCACAATTGAACTCTGAAAAATAGTTTTTTTCAGTAAAAGCACAGGTTCCTTAAAGCTGGAGCATTGGGGTGTAAAGCTTGTTCTGTTTCTTGTGGACAAATGAAAGGGACTTTGCTTCAGTTGGATTTCAGAGCAGGTGAACGTCCAAGGTGATAGATCAGTGCCTCATTTTTTTACATTTTTTTCAGGGAGATATTTAATGCTGGTGTTGTCACTGGCCTTGGAGAGCAATGATGAAGATGAGAAGCTTTATAGATTCTCTCATTAATTCTTCTGCTTGGGAGTATTGCTTTCTATTCAATGGCAGCTTGTCCACTTCTGCAGCATTGAGCAGATGACTCACTAAGAGTCCCTGGGAGGTGTTATGTCAATCACTGGGTACATAAGTCCATGTCCACACCATATTTGGATCCCAAAGAACTTTATAAGATGTAGAAATACAGTAGTGTGGTGATAGCTTTGTCACAGCTAAAGATGATTGACCTGAGGTTGTAGTGCAAACTGAGTGACTTAGATCACATGTGATAATCAGTGATGAGGAAATATTTTATTAAATAAAGAAGCCAAATCTCTGATATGCTGAGGTCCTGATGCTTATCATCTTTGTTACTGTAAACCAGAAGCAATCCCAGTGCAGATAAGGGGTCATTATATGCAGCTGCTGGAAGGGAGGAGTGATCCATCTGTTAGCCTGCAGGTACTTACTGGTCTCACAGCAAGAAAGAACCCTCTGCCCCAGAGCAGTAAGCTCATGGAATGCAGTGGAGGTGGTCTTGGTGTGAAAAAAATTATCCAAACTTGGAGGAAGCTTCAAACTCTGGCACACAAACTGTTCTGAGTTTGTTCAGAGCTGTTTACTTTCTAGATTATTTAAATAATGTTAAAGTCTCTTCAGATGTGGTCTAAGTTGGTTGAGGGGGCAGCTAAGCTTTGCAGGCATTGTAACTCTCCTCAGTGATTTGTGAATACAAAGGTCTTCTATTTCCAGGCTTTCTAGCCCTTTAATCTTCACAGGCACAGATGTTCAGACAGAGTTTTTATACAAAGAGCGGAAACCCAAATCATTTAAGCTGGTAGTATTTACACTTACTGCAAAATTCAAACGGTTTACTACATCTTTGATTAAAGGCTTCCAAAATGCAGAGAAGGATTAAAATAGCAGAGCACACTAACTAGGCAGACATATACTCATTGTGTCATGTTTTGTTTGGCCTCTGCTCCATTTTTCTGCCAGCCTGGAGAGATCTGAGAAGTTGTTAACTGCAAGTTTTGGGGTTTTTTGGTAGATAATTTTTTATCAAACCACCAGTGTTGCACATATTTCTTGTAAAAAGCATTTAAAATATTGCTGTTCCAAATGAATGACTGTAAAGTGGCCCGTAAAGACTTTCTGCTGGGAAATTGTCATGGCTGTGTAGGAATGGTCTGCATTGGAAATCAGCTGAACTAATGTTGAAGAAATATTCCTTTAAGATGCTTAGACTAGTGAAAGAATTAAACCAGTTCCATAGATGTGTTTACAATGCTGGCAGGGAAATACTATAATGTTACACTTGAATAGGCTCTAAATCTAAACTATAATTTCCTCAGTCCATTCAAAATTTGGCATGCTTTGCTCTGAACTATATTTCAGTTCTAGTTTCTATAAGTCAGACTGCTTTTGTTTTTACACTCCTGAGATTTTTAAAAGGACAGCGACTTTATTTTCTTTTGTGAAAGACTGTCAGTGTTAGAATGAGCTGTAAATATTTGTGAAGAATAGTGTGTTCTTGAATATGACATGTAGACTTTTTAGTAACAACTACTGAAAAATAATGTAGTGTTGTTATACCAGCATATAATAATGATGACAATGGTTTGGTGTCACAACATGGGTTAACAGGTACATGAAGAGGGTCTCTGGAAGGGACAACTCCAAAATGCTTCAACTCAGAGGAATATTTACAGAATTAGGGCTCTTTGCTCTGGGAAGTGTCATGGTTTTATGATTTTTGGTCATCAGTATTCCACACCATAACATCATGTAATGCATTGGGGGTGGGGTTTGATTTCTGCCAAATGTTCGTCCGTCGGAGAAGAACTACATTTCCCCAGGAGACTTTGCGGTCAGCAAGGGGTTATAACTCCAAGCAAGGTCACCTGATCCTTCTTCTTCGCCTGCTCTTTGCTATCTGCGCTTCGCTGCTATCTGCGCTTCGCCGCCTGCGCTTCGCCGTCTGTACTTCAGTCACCCAACTGGACTGCACTTCTCACCCCAGCATTGTGGTGAGGTCTATACAATTCAAACAGACTCTCTCTCTCTCTCTACTATATTTAGTAAAATCATTTGTTCCACCTCAGATCAGTGCTGTTGTTTTCAAGTATTTTGGGGTCCCCTGCTTCCCCTTTCCCAGAGGCGCGGATCCGCAGATCCCTCCGCCCTGCTGGTCACGGAACTGGGCCGGACCAGCCCATAAACCGTTGACAGGAAGCAAAAGAGAGGACAAATAAGGTAGATATACATATACATATATATACATATATCTATGTATACATGTTAATTATCTACCTTATTTGTCCTCTCTTTTGCTTATATATATATATATATATATACACACACATATATATATAATAGAAGCATACTGGCTTCTATTAATTCTGCCCTGCATCCAGCACACGGGTGTGACTTTACTGAGTGAATACCCCTGGTGTTCTGAGCAGCTGACAGAAAATGTCCCTCTGTATACAATTGCTTTGACTTTGGATCAAGTAACGAACTTCAGACTGAGTTCAGATTATCCCTTCCTTCTGTTGTTGTGACATCACTGTAAGATGACAAATTAAAATCGACTCTGAGAAAAATGCACAGTATTAAATTTTACTCTGATACTGATTCATATCAGAGGAGATACATTTTTTTTTTTCTGTAAAGATTCTGTAGTCTTAAAAGGGACTGTTCAGCAGTGCAGGATTATCATTGTCGTAAAGAGGAATGTTATCAAAGCTGAGATTGTATTATTCAGGTGATGTATTTGTCGCTATTACAGTTCATGTTCCTCTCAGAGGAAAAGGAAAGGTGAATTCTGGTCCTCTGGGTTTACAGCTTAAGAGAATGACCATTAGGAGAAAGGCAGCAGTTGACAATTCCTACTTTTCTTCAGTCATTAGAGGTTCTCTGTGGGAAAAACAGCAAAAGGGCTAAATAGATCCTTAAAGGCAATTTGAATGAGAATAGAAGAGGGGCCTGAACAGCCCAAGTAAATGAGGGATTTTATGTGTTATGCAGAAAATGAGGTTTAAAAGGGAGGAGGGCAAAGCTGACTAACTAGAGAAGAGCTGGACCCTTTCTGGGTGAAGATGGAGAAAAGCAAGGGAGATAATGGTGGTGGCTGCTCTAGAGAATATTGAGTGGCAAAGGATAGCTTAATATGAAATCTAAGATCTCTTTTTGACCACGAGACTTGTGTTGTATATCAAGTGTTACAAAACCTCAATGTCTGGAGTCATGTGGCTTACCTTTCTTTTCCATGATTGTCACAGATGTGTGGTCCTCACTGTTCTGTAAATAACATAGTAAAACATGTACTTAAAAAGCTTTTAGAAAGAGCAATCATCTAATTTTTCAGTCTCCATGTTTTAAACATTGGGATATTAAACAGTAGAACAGGATCAACGCATCTGATTGTATCTAGTGGTGTGTGTAGGTATACACCTAACTTCTTTTTTCCTCCAGTGGGCTTATTCACATTCAGATCAGACACGTGTTTAAGTGGTGTGCTGAAATGGGGCATCAGTGACTGCATCAGTAGCAATCCTGCTGTATGAAATGAGCTCCAAATTTTCTGAATTAGTGGATGTTAGGGGAAAAAAAAGTTAGGGATGTTGGGGATCACCTAATCTGAAACTAAACCAATGTGCTGGTTTACTGGATAAGGCATCGATGTGCAGTGTGACTACTGCACGTGTAATGCCCCCTCTTTATGTTAGAATTCTGATTTCCTGTCATTCAAGTTAATGACGAAGGCCGTTCCTACAAATGCAGAAGCAGGGCTGACACCCTGTGCCAGGGCTCCTCATCATACCACACTGCTGCAAGCATGTATATGTTTGTAAAGTTTGGGTTTTCAGTGTGCAATGATATTTATGATGATAATTTCTAAATTTAAGAGGTTTAATTGATAGGAGTTAGTGCAGACATAGAAATTGCAAGCGTATGCATACCTTAAAGGTTGTTTAAGTTGTTTACTATACTGCTGTACCTAGTGATAGTTAGTACTTCCACTTATAAACCTTGTCCTACCAAATGATTGTAGAATGTACAGGAAAGAAAGAAAGGACTGTAATAATGGGATGAAAATAAGGGGAAAAATGGATTGAATTAATAGAGCAAAATCCCTGGTGGTTGTTTAACTTGTAGTCGGCAGACATCTTTCTGATGGCGCTTGCAGTTGGAATGACTATTACTTAGGTCACCTGAAGAAGGAACCACAGGAACTACAGGAAAATCAATGAGACAACATAATTTTTATCTCCCTATTGCAGTTTCAGTGTTTCTTTTGAAGAATTTGCTTTTGTGATTTAACTCTGTGAAGAAATTTCACTTTTACCCTCACTTGTCACAGCAAGGGCTTAAACTCTTCAGAAACTGTGTTGTTCAGTGGGTTGTTTTTAAAGGGAGAGTGGATTTAGAGTCAGCAATCTCAGTCTGTGGTACTTCTGAAGTATTCTGGGATACTTCAGCTGTCTCCCTTAGCTACCTGTAATTTCTTGGCTATGCCCTAGGGCAGTGTGAGAATTCATTACTGGCTGCAATGTGACCTGCTAATCGGAGGACCAAAGCACAGGAAGTGACCTGTGAGGCCGGGCTGGAGCAGCTGTGGCTTGGTTGTTCCTGCTGGAGCTTTGGGCTGGCCTCCAATGCAAGGTACCAGGGTCTGCTCAGGTTCTGTGCTTCATTTGCCTTTCTGCTAAGAAGTTCTTCCTGCTATCCAATTTTGGAGCACCTCTGCTGAAATTTAAAGCCACTGTTCCTTGTCATAAATATTATAGAACAATTTGCTGCTAAGAGAAAATAAACAGGTTTTTGTTTGTTTGGTTTTTTTTATTTTGTTTGTCTGACTTAAACTGTTTGCAAGACTTATTGTGAGAAGACAAACGTGACTTGTCTGAAACCAACGGGCTATTGGTTTTACCCTGTATCTGTGTTAGAGCTATATTAATATGTAATGTGCATATAAACTGTGAATATTCAGTGACAAAATTGTAAACTGAAGAAACTAAGCTTCTTTAGTTGGTTATATTGTGAGCCAACGATGTTCTGCTATTGGATATGAATGCAAATATAACAGCCAGAAACCAGGTCCTTGTTGCATGTTATTCATAATCTTGACATTATGTGGTTATTAGGTTGTACAGGCTATTGGATTTAAAAGACTCATGCCAAATGGGGTACCCACGGAAAAACATAAATTAAATACAGAGACATCTGCTTCTGTTTTCATATAATATTGGTGAAATAGAGAACATATCACACTAATGCAGATGCTTTATATTATTCACGAGTTATAATTAAGTGCAGTTTTTTCTGTGGTTGGTGATGAAAGAGTGAGAGCAACCTCAGAGTGGGGAAATGTTTCAGATTATGTAGACCGCAACTGACTCCTACACAGCAGCACCACAAACCCTCACTGCCTTGGCTTTGCTTATGATAATGGAGCATTCAGCAAACCACATTCCACCCAAGCCTGCCATGTTTATAGCTTGCTTATCAGTAGTTTGTGCGGGCTGGCACTTCAGGTAGGGCCTGCACGTGTTATCTGTGCCTGGAGGCCAAGTATGTAGATGTTAATCTTCTAGTACTGTGCAGCAGTGTTCGAACCAAAATTATTAATGGAAGCTATGTGTTTAGGAGGACGTTCTTCGATGCAGGGAGAAGTGACACACAGAGAGAAATGGTTGATTTTCCGGAGGTTATTTTGAGACAGTTAGACACTTGAGTAGGGCTGTGTAGTTAGCTCTGGTTAGTGCTGCTTTTCTTTGAAATGATGGGCATGTGTGCTTTTTGGCACAAAGATTTGGAATATAAGTAAACTGCCAAAGGATGCTTATTTAAGGGAATGCTGTACACTTCAGTAATCTCGAGAATCATACATTTGAAACCTGCTTTCAACACTCATGATTCAACCAGCTGGAAAAGGGAAACAACAGAACTGTGCATTTAATGCAAAATGACTGAGGCTGTCAGGACTTCTTGGTGCATCTGGTCTCACTCCTGCCCCAGCAGGGCCACCCAGAGCAGGGTGCCCAGGCTTGTGCCCAAGCAGCTTTTGGAGATCTCCAAGGAGAGGACCCCACAACATCTGGGCAACCTGTGCCCATGCTCTGTCACCCGCACAGCACAGAAGTGCTTCCTGGTGTTCAGACGGAACCTCCTGTGTTCCACTTTGATCCCCTTGCCCTGGCTCTGGGCACCACCGAAAAGAGCCTGGCTCTATTCTTATTCTTAATAGTTCATTGCTGTATCCAGAACAAAAAGCTCTTCTTCTAGGGGCTTTTCTTTGTTTCCTTTTACCTATTCTGCTGCATGGTGAGCATGGCTAAGTAGCACTGAACACCTGAGACCAGCAATTTGTCTTATCTGTCTTTGTATTGAATTTGATAGGAATTTCTGTGAATGTAGGGGTGTACATACCTTGCTAAATAAATATTTTCCTTGAAGTATTCTTGAAAAAGCATTGATATTAGAGGGGGGATGGGGGTGGTTTAAGAGTTAACTATTGCAGCATTTTTGGCTGATTGGCAATCAGTCTATTCTCTTACGTTTCATTTTCCTAAAAAGTTTCACATGAGATGGCACTTCCTTAAAATATTATTGCAGTTCGAGATTTCCAGCAGCAATTTCCATTGTTCAGACATCAGAATGGGAGAGTCAGTATTTGTTACCTGAGTTGTCACCAGAAGTTAATAATGTAATGGTTTTCAATTTCCAAGCTTTATACAGTGTTTTCCAATGCTGAGGACTAAAAAGAATCTATTCCAATCCAGCTAGTCTAAGGCCAAGCAACTTTTCATCCAAGTGGGTGATAGCTGTAGACCTGAGCTGCAGAATAGGCAGCTCATGCATAACTGAAGTCACACGGTATGTAGTTCAGTTCCGCTGTGTGACTTCAGAGTGAATGGCTTAAAAAAAGGATGTTAGCATCACGTATTGTAGTGTGAATTCTTGTCGATCTGTTGTATCTACAGGTTCCCCAAAGGATAGAAGAACAAAGAGATGCATCTGAAGATAGCGGTGCGGGAATCCCAGGCATGTGGGGCAGCTGGGGCCCCTGGTCTGCCTGTTCCAGGAGCTGCAGCGGCGGTGTGATGGAGCAAACGAGGCCGTGCCTCCCGGCGTACTACCGTGAAAGGGGCTACCAGAGGCCGGGGCGGCAATACGCGGCCTCAGAGAGAACTCTTGCTCACCAGAATTCCCGCCATCAGGACTCACTGACTGCTTACCCAGGCCACGTCATTTCTGCCATCCGTACATCTGTGCCACTTCACAGAAACGAAGAGCAGCTCCGGGCCGGCCTGCGGGCTTCTGTTGCTTCTGAAGGCCATAATAACAGCCACATGAGCCGAGGAGCTCCCAGAGGCAGCCGGCACTCTCAGTCCCAGAGGCATCACCCCAAGGCAGAAAAGAGGTATAGTGTCTATGCACATGTTTTATTCGTGCTATGAGTGATATACCTGAAGAATGGCATATCGGACAAGAACCATTATTTTTTAATGCCTTATACAGTATTTTTTAATACATTTTTTTTAAATTTATTTTACATTATTTTACACATTATTTTTTATTATTTATTTTTAGAAGATAAAAGTCAGCCTTAATCTTTAATGATGTGTACTGTCCTCTGTGGAAGGCATTATTTCTGAGGTGATGATACCCAAGAAAGGAGAGTCGCATTAATTCTATAAATGCACTGGGCAGACTTTATTTACCTTTAAAATTTGCTTCATAATTTGCAATTCAATATTTGTACCTTTTCCATTACTTTTTTTTGAGGTTCCTGTCTTCTCCATAGTAAGAAAAATCTTAACAAGTAACAGCTTGGAATCTTGATTTCAAGGGTCATTCTAATTTCAATTGATTGAAAAACATATTTATGAAACTTTTGGTGAAGAATAACTAATTTTTTCACTTTTTCTGATCAAAACTGGTTTTGTTTTCCTTTTATTCCCTTTTTTTTCAGAATTTTATTTATGCATATTCTATTTTCTCTTTTCCCTTCGTTTTCTAACTTTTAGCAAAATTTCCTGTCTGAAACAAACAAAAAAAAGGTGGATTTTTTTATTGCATAAACTATTTTAAACATTGTGTGTATCAGTTTTGTATTATTTGCTGTTCAGCCTTTAAGGCTGGGTGGAACTGTGCTGTTATAATTATTTTCAACAGTTTCTCCTTTCTGGAAAAACACTTATTAGAAACCAGTCTGCCATTTGCTATGGCTAAAACTGTTGGCTTTTATCTTTCTATCTATCTATCAGTGAAAAGAGAACAGATGCATTTCCAGTTTGGAAATTGAGGAGAGCAGGCACGAAAGATCCTGTGAGAGGGGATGTTCCCCAAAGTTGTGTATTCTATCCTTCTTCCCTCAGATTATGTGTTCCAGCAGGTGGGAGTTCTCTGGTTTTTCCCCTCTCAGCCCTCTTTTGGAAAACACATGGAGTGATATTTTTTTTGTTAGATTTTTTCTTTTTTTAAGTCTCTTTTTTTCCTATATTCTTCTTTAAGACTGTTAGATGAAGCAGTCAACTATAATTCCTTTCCCCTATTTAAAGATATCTGACTGGCCCAGGCCAAGAAAGGAAACATAACCCTGAGGCAATGTTCCAGCTTGCCTCAAATAGGACAGCATCACTCTTCTGATGATACAGACATCCTCAGCCCCTGCAAGAATATTTGAAATTAGAAATTAAGCTCTTTTCCTTCTGTTTGTCTCAATAAAGAAAAATTTCAGAGCGGGACCAGATGTTCAGATGTTGTTCATCCTACGTGTTAGCCATTTCCTTTATTCACTGCTTTTTCTTTCTTGCTTTCAAACCCGTGCAGATGGATGGCCTAGAAGTTCTGAGTATGACTGTAATATTGCTGATTGTAGTACTATTGATCTTCTTATAAAAGCACAAATGGTGCCAGAGGTAGGCTTCTCTGGGCAGCATTAACAGGACTGAATTGAGACAAAGGTCATATTTTATTTTTTTCTGTTTTCCTACTGAACCATTTAGCATAATGCTCTTCTGTTCTCAGCTGTGCAGTGTAGCAGATACAGGTTGTAGTACATAGCTGAGTTATTACTAATGTTGGAAGCTTGGCCTTGCACCATCGGCTCAAAGTCATTCAGAGCCAGTTTGCTCCAGCCCTTGGCGCTTCCAGTATCCAAGGAAATCCCAGCTGGCCTGGCCTCTGCAGCAGACCTGCTGCCAGGCTGCTGGCACAGCTAGGGCTCCTGTGTTGGGCTCTCCCTTGCGGCTCTGGTGGCCTCTGCAGGCCAGGAGAGACTGGAACAGTTTGAAATAACCGCAACAGTTATGGCTGGAAAATGAGGAGAAGGAGCAGAAAGCAATTTTTTCTGCTTGCTGAAGTGAAGCTATGTTATTTCTTACTAAGTGCCTTGCAATATGAAATACTGAAATGGTTGTAGTATGTGCTATGACTCCACTTTATTGTATGATGGAGGTCTTTGGTTTTGAAAATTCTTGTACTTTCCTAAGCACAGTGCAAGCTTCTGTACCACAGTAGATTTCCACCCCCACTGCCCTTTCGCTGCTCCTTGGCAAAAGACTGTGGATTTAAGGTCAGTGTTTTAATCTTATTTGCGTAATAGGTTATTTCCATCTTGTGTTAGGAGGGTCCCTGGTGGCTTTAATTCTGCTGTATTGCATAACTTTCAGATTCTTTGCTGGTGACTGTAAAAACAGAATGAGAACAAAGATTTTGCTTGAAAATGAAATTATTGAAATGACAAACCTCATTGTTTTCCTTAATTTACAAAGTCCCAAGGATAATCTTTCCTTAATTTACAAAGTCCCAAGGATAATCCTTACTTACAAAGGCAATTATTCGTCCTATTGGTAAAATAAAAAATGAATTTCAAAACATTAAGTTATTCTAGATATGACTTTTATACTGTAGAACAGTATTCAGTGTTCACTGAATGGGTAATAATGGAAAATGATGTCAGGCTATTGAAAATAAAATCTGTGTTTTCACAATGTGTACAGGAGGGGAAACTTTTTGGGATATTCCTATTTATTGTTCTGGACTTTCATATAAAGTTGTCATTTTAGGAGATTTTCATAAAATAATAAAAGAGGGATGAGCACTTGTGACTGAGATAAGCTCACATTTGATGGTGTGGTAAGATGAAATGGGATTGCTTCCAAGACAAACACATTTTAACAGCAATAGCAGTCCTTCAGAGCAGCCAAATGTATGTGTGCCATTCAGTAACAAGTGGAAAAGTTATCTGCCTGTTTCCAGGTAAAGAACAGTTCTGTTTATTTAGTAAAATTCAAAATATAATTTATATATAATAAACTCTAAATCTGCAGTAAACAGTAGAACTTTGTCCATGAAGGAGGACATATACAGCTTTGATAGCTAGTTCATTTGTGCTTGTTAGGCTGGCAACCTAACAGGGCTCCCTAAGAAGCTCACATGTGAGGTACCTACAATTAGGAGCCTGATTTCTGAAGTTCATGTGCTCTCCTCGTCATCATTGTGCTGTAAATTGAGTTCTTGCATAACTGAAGTGTCTTAGGAAATTCTAGTCACAGGGATGAGGATGGTAACACAAAAAGAGGGAGCTCTTCTCAGTCTGGAAGTGTTGGGTTCCCATTAGCAAAGTCTTGTTTTTACTTCATCGAGATAAAATGTGTGGAGCATACTGTACCATAAGAACAAATGAGAACAAGAAGAAAATGTGAAAATACGACTGCATTTCGACATCTTTAAAAAGCGACACATATGGAAAAGTAATAAGGGCATGCCAAAGGATAGCAAATGTTTTAAGAGAGAAAATGCATCTTGAAAGGAAATATTATCCATGGGCTAGGTTTTAGTACTTCTAAAGTATTGCATTTCCAAGTCTCTATTTTGGTGATAGAACTGTGGTTTTGTCTTCTCTCCATGAGCATACTGACTGCTTGGCTCTAGGTGGGACCTGTTCTGTGTGCTGCTCTCCCCCAGTCATCCGTCCCACACCCTCATGGGGCAGACTGAACTGTCAGCTCGTAAGCAGCATTAAAAATAGTTGGATTAGACCAATAATAGGTAACTGGACTTGCTTCCTCTTATTTTGTTTTTCAGCAGTCTCAGCTCGTGTTTACAGTTGCCACCTTTTCTCTCCCTGCAAGCGGGCTGTCACTATGGATAGACAGGACTTTGCGTCCACATCTGTAAGCACTCAGGGTGCTTTGTGCTGCGTTTCACACCGGCACGCGTGGCTTGTACTAGCAGAAAGGAATAACTACATTTATCACCAGAATAATGAAATAGGTAAAGCAGGCTTACATAAATAGTGTATGTTTAAAGAAATATATTAGTAAGGAAAGGATTTCCCTAAAGCTCTTTTCATATTTGGAAGAGGAATGAGAGGAAAAATTTGCAGTGGGGAAATACTCCCAAAATCATCAACTTCTCACATGGCCATAGCTCTGTAGTCTTTGTTCTGCTGCCAACAGCTGACGTGAATGTCTCCTGTGCTAGGCTGTGCCCTGCATAGAGTCAGTGTGCATTTCTGGGTCTGTGAGCAATGGGGAGGAAGAGTGTATCATTAAATGCCAAAACAGAGCTTCCTTTAGGAAGATATTTCTTTTGCCTGTTTTTGACCAGGCAAATGTGGCTTATCCAGTTGTCAGTCGAAAATTAACCTCTAAAGGGACAATCCAGTTGTTGTTTCCTCAACCAATCCGAGCATCATTAGCTGTGTGTTCTGATGTAGTTTTTGTGACCTGTTCTAGTTGGCTCCAATTTGTAGAGGTGGACAGATGTAGACAGTCAGATAGGAGGCAGGCAGTGTTTTCTCAAGTCATCAGGCTTTCTGCTTATTGATGTGGGCATTTGTTTTGTTGTGTGTTTTTTTTTTTCCTTCTTTTTTCATATTTGGAATAGAAACCTCTGCTTGAGTACTTAGCCATCCCTCCTTCTGTTTTCTTTCCTAATGAGAAGAAAACACAGTGCACTGTAGCCCGAACCTAATACTGCTATAAAAGCTTGTAAGGGAAGACAAAGATGGATTTGATCTTTATCTGAGGAGAAATTCTAAGAAAAATCTCATATCAGCAGTGATAATCAAAGAATTCATTTGGTAGCACTTGAGGGGATTTAAAACTGTATGAGAGAGATGTTTATTTTCCTTCTAAATAAAATTCCAAAACATCTAATGGTGATAAAAACCTCCCTGTGAGGAACTTCCTGGCAGAATGAATAGCTAACTGAAGTCCTTCTGGGCTCAGATTGACTTTGTGCTCTCCCATCTCTCATCTGAGTGTTAATGCCCTGGTAAGCTCTGCATCTTGCTTATTATTAATTAGTATCAGTTTTTATTATTGTTATAGTACTGTGAGCATACTTTGAATAAGATTACCAAAGGTAAAAACCTAACATGAGACTGTAACTGCAAGCCACCCTGGAAAATTTCTTCTTTTTACTGTGTGTTTCATCCTTTCCAGAAATGGGATGACTGGAGGGGAAGTGGAGAAGTGGGGCCACTACTTGTATACACTCAAAGACATGACAGTACATTTCTGCAGTGAGTGACTGAGTGCTCAGAAAGGGATGGAAGTGCAGCAGAGCTCCTGTTGCTGTTATAACACATCTCAACTTGTGTTGGATTTCAGCTGCGTAACCTGCTAATTACATGGCTACATTATTCAATCAGACCTCAAAGCTAAGGGGCAGACCTAGTTCTATTGCAGTATTGAAACACAGCTGAGGTTACGCAGCACTGGCTGGGAGCAAAAGGTAGTGTAGGGTGACTGCACTGAGTGCATCACTTCTGTGCTGGAGTATTAGCAAAGATCTCTGTGCATGGAAGAATTAATTTATGGTAGACAGTATGCATCTGCCATGTATTAATCCAAGACACAATTTACCTAATAACCTTTTAAATTATCTGTATTCCAGCAAGGAAAACCAACTTGGTTTGGGAAATCCTGCGGAGGGCTCGGGGAATAGCAAATATCCAGAAATCACTTTGTGGTTAACAAAGTTACAAGGAATGGAAAACAAATTATTTAGTTACATTGTTTTAGTTACTTTAATAGTGAAAATCATTGTAAAAGGAATGCCTACACCGTTTGAATTGTGACAAAATGTGTTGATGAAGTGTGAATAATTTGGTGTAATGTTGCAAAAAATTTGGTGATGATGGCTCTGCTTTCCAATGTCTGATGGATTCCCAATGGGGGTGATTTAACTCTCTTGGGACCAAACATTTGGCAAAGTTAGCTTCTCACCACTTCAGGGCTGTTTTCCAGGTCAGTGAGCAGATAGGCGTGCATTTTCATAACATAAAGCAAAGAGGGCTTGCTTCTTTCATTCATATTTAAGTGATTTTCTCCAGATTGATTTAAAGCTGGTGAAAAGTGAGTATCTGGAATGCAGAACTGCACAGGGCCGTAGTGCTGTACTGAGAGGTGACACAGAGTGTGGTTTGATGTGAATCAAGCTGGCTGTTGAGAGCTCTCCCTTCTGAGCAGATGGAAATACATTTCCCAGGACCAGTTTGTCATTCCTTTTCATTAAAAGTGATAGTTGTGAGGGAATCTGCTAAATGCAATGAGGTATAACCTTGGTGGCAGTTATGACCAGGATGAGACAGTGATGTAAGGCAGCCAAAAATATGTGGTGGACAGCTTTTTTAAAGTAAGCCTTACTGTGTGCCTAAGAACATTTAAATCACTGAACCTGTAGCTGGTGTGCAGTTTTTCCTCAACTCTAGTGAAACTAGTGGCTCAAGGGTGTTACCTTAGGGAAGTTTCAAGAACTTTATGTAATTCCATGAATTATTATTGAGTGAAAGGTTGGTATCTGAAAATGTAGAAATTGCAGCCTCTTTGGGTTCATTTTAAGACATTGTTTCAACCGGAGGTCAGGTCTTCTATGATGTTATCAGTAAGAGCTTTTGCTAATGTTCAAACTTGTAGTTTTTCATTTACAGGAGAAGTATTTTGATAGGCACGTGGAAGGAAGTGCTGCAAAGTTAATGTAAAATGCATTCTTTATTCCCTCTGATATCAGAAAAGAAAGAAAACAAGTTATGCTTCAGATAGAAATGAGCCAGGGAACCTCTGCATAGAGAACTATGCGATAAATGTAAGAAGGAAGGAAGTGATGAAAAAGGGGAAAAATGAAAAGGTATTTGTTTGGGAGAGAGGCTTTGTGAAGTGCACTTTGGGAGAGCAGGTGCAAGGAAATCAGTAATCTTACTTGTGCATTTTAAAGATGCTGTGTGTCCTTGGATCAAAGAGGGTTTCCATTCAGTACAGATAACCTGCCTGCCCACCAGCTCTGTAAGTACTTCTTTCTTAGTGAACCTCGAGAACACTTGAAGTTCAAAGCATTGTTCTTAGTTCCTAAACTCAGAAGTGATGATAATGTGATTATTTGCCTGTTGAGGGGTATGTATGCTCACGGCTACAGTTGGAAAAAGCTACCACAAGAAATTTCCTTTTTGGTGCTCTGAGGGCTGAGTTCTTGGTAAAGTCAGCTGACTTGTCCCTTGACAAGAGGGACTGTTAACAGACAAGAAGAATGCCAGCTAACAATAACTGTTGTAAGATATGTTTGCTACGATCCCTACACTAACAGCTCAAAGACTGATTTCTTGTACTTGTCTGGGCAAAGGTATTTTTTAATTCAAGTATATATTTAGGTTGGCTTAAGTTTAAAGGTGCTCATCGTTTTGGTTATCAAAGTGCTAAACAGATTTTTCTGAACTATCAGGGAGGTGTGTATGTGGGAATTCTGCCTAAAAAGATTGCCAGATCTGCAGTAAACAGCTGTTACGCCTCTACTTGAGATGAACATAATAGATCAGAGATGTCTACTGGCCACGTCTGACATGAAACACTTAGTGCTGCTACTTGCTTTTCAGCATATATTTTCTATTAACAAGTAATTTGCCTTTAGATGACAACTCTGTTCTTAGTGGTATAATTTCCCTCTGTTTTTCCACAGTAAAAGCTTTGTCAGAGTTGTTTAATGCTCAGATCTTTCTCATAGTGGGCTTCTGATTGTTTGTCTGAGAGATGTTGACAAATTGTGATTTTGTCAACAGATGGGTAAATTTAACATTGCTGCTGTGGCAACATCCGCTGCTGCGCTGAGAAAGATAAGCCTGTTGGTTTTTAGCATACTTGGACATGCATAGGTTTAGGGGAGTGCTGCTACTTTCTTGACCCAATTGTGACTTATGTTGTGATGCAAACAAACAACAACAACAAAACCATAAAGAGGGGCTTCCAAACCACCTTGTGGTGAGGAGTGTGTAATGTGGGTTATGAGAAGAAGGTAAGAAAAATGCAACTGTCAACTCAAAACAGCCAATAAGCTGTCAGGGTTTGACTTGGTTCCATCTCCCACGGGTAGATCAGAGCTGAGTTGAATTAGCATAAACCAAACAGTGTCAAGAAGGTTAGTTTAATTCTAATTATTAAGCAAATGATAGCCACTGTCTGATTTTCCTCCCCTTTCCTACCCCCTGAATGCTCTCTCCCCATTGTTCTCTCCTCGTGTATGGATCTACTAAACGTTCCCTCCTTGTTACTGCATGACATCATAAATTCTACCTGACACTCCTCAAGGAATATAAAAGCTAATTACTACCAGGCTATTTTTACAGTATTCTTAATTACATTGCAACAAACTTCATTCCCAGTTTTTAAGGATGTTGCCAAGTGTGAATGAAAGGTGCTTTAAGGCAAAACACAGAGCTCTGAGTAGTTTCCATCCAGGCAGTAGTGGTTTAAATGAACGCATACATACTGATAAAGATGTTAATAATTAGAGGTTGAGTGTTTCACGTTGTTTCCAGCAGTTTGTATGTTGAAAGAAACTTAAAGTTCTCAGCTACAAGAAGTTAACCATCCATTTCATGAAAAGTGTATTCCAACAAAAATTCCAGACCGTAATTCCTGCACAACCTGAGCAGAGTAAACTTGCAGGAACTACAGCAAAATTTCCAAGTTGTAGTGTCAAAAAAAGAAAAAAGATAAAGAAAAAGCCAAGATGAAATAGGATTTAACAGTGAGAACACTGTTATTGTTTTCAGTTCTAAGAGGCTGTTGTTGAACATTGGCCATTCAGTGAGAAATCCCTCAAAATCGATTGTTTCAAATTTTTGCAATTAATTTAATGAGATTTCAGCAGCTTTTGGTCACTTTGTGCCCTCAGCCATGGGTTTAACCTTAATGGGCTGTTTGCCCATTTGTCTTTTTCCATGTTGAAGAGTCCTGGTTTGCTTGTCATTTCTTGCATATCCTTCAGTTATTTTCAGTTCTCGTTCGTGACCCTGAACTGGAGGTTAACATTCAAACATCAGTCTCATTTTTGCCCTCTTGCTTGACCTCTCCTGGTTTGTGAGCAGCAGTTCCTCCAGGCAGGTCAGGCGACGTGCCTCGCTGCTCCTCTGTGGAAGTGTTTGTAGCTGTAAAGAATTTGGCATTTACATGGCTGAGACAGAGGCGTATTCCTACCATTCCTCTGGTCTGAAAATGGCTTACTGCTCTGTTATTCTCAGCTTTCTCTTCCTGATGCCAAATGCAAGCAACCTGACAGTAGATCATACATTTTAAAAACTAATTGCAATAGACTTGCCAGCCCATGTCCACACTTTGAAGGCACTGGCACAAAATTGCAGTCAAGAAACTGCTGCTGGACAGTCTCATTAGAGACTAGGACAAATGTAAGTAAGGACTTGTATCTGTTTCCCAAGATGAGCCAGTTTGCTCCAAAATCTAAGATGCTTTCTGAGAGCTATAATTCCATAGTTTTTCCAGAGTGCCAAAACATGCCTAGGATGTGAAGGAAGGAGGACTTCTGTTTTAAATCTGTTTTACTCTTAGCTGGAAATCACATGCTACATTAAAATTGAGAAATCAAGTGATTTGGCTATTAAAAAAGCTACACACAAACAAACTACACACCACACAATGGTTGTTTAAATCCAGTTCACTTTAGCCTCAACTTCTGAACTAATTGCTATTCATAATTTCTTTTTATTTCCTCTACTGTCCTCTTATAGGACAGTTACTTCTTCCTCCCTTAATGCTATAAACCACTGTATTGCTTTTTTCTGCTGAAGCCACCAAAAACTTACTTCAACAATGACCATCATGGTCACAGAGCAGATTAACTGCTATAAACAGCTCAAGAGTATTGTCTGCTTATCTGCCAGGGTAAATCAGCACTCTTGTTCACACATCCTTGAGCCAGGAAGATTGATTAAAAGCCCCACGCGGCCATAAAACTAGAATGTTAAGTGACTTCCATGGTTTCCGTGTAACAAAGGTCTTGGGAGAACCTCAGAGTGAGGAAGAAAACAAACACAAGAAAAAACAAACCTAAAGAAAAGTCTTTGATCTGTTGGCTGGCTGACATCTGTAACATTTCAGTTTCTGGAAAAAAAGTATGTGAATTTACAGCCTTTGGTTTTCATTGCAGTTCAAGTCTGTTATTTTATACATATTAAATATATATAAATATGTTTTGTGGATGGAAGGAAAGGGACTTTTATTTATTTATTTATTAAGAGTGTCTCCTATCCTGAGCTGCAAAAGTTACCCAGAACATTTGTGTATTCACACATTGCTCTCTACTGGAAGGGATATTTTTGCCAACTTGTTTTTTCAGACAGCAGCAGTAGAGATCAAGTCCTGACGTGATACTGTGCAGGATGGCAAGGAAAATAAATGCAAATGAGCCTATTGCTTGCAGATAAAATTTCAGGATTAACCCTTTTGAATTGTATGATTCAAATGTTTTATTCATCTTGCGCTTTTAGCTCGTAGTTTGGAGCTGAGTTTTTAGACTGAGTCCTTTGTTTCTGTGGGTGTGTAGAAGACAGAGCTGCCTGTCAGTGAGCACCTGCTGCTGGCCAGTGCTCCCGGCAAGCTTAGGGCTCAGTACCCAGGGATGGAACATGGACGTGATCAGACAGCATCCCTGTGTGATGCTGATTCCATGTCCTGGATCTGAGGTTGTCCATTAAATACTCATTATGAGTGAATCCCGCTCCTTGGACCCCTGTGTCCTTCTGACTCAGTGTCTGGTTCTTGGATTTCTAAAAGGTACAATTCAAATCTACTGGCTAAAGAAGGAGAAAAAGTAAACTGTACTGTAGAAAGAATATTTGTTGACTTTTCCAGAGATCTTCTAATAATATTTTGATGTTCCTTACCCTGTTTCTGTTTGTATCTGTTGAGTAGCAGTTGAAGCAGAGCCACAGGAGGCCTTCTAAATGTATGCAAATGTTTAATGATCTCTGCCATACTGAATTCAAAATTTCCACTATTGTTACCCAAATTCACAGCAGGGATTCCCTGCTGTTATGTATCCCAAGCTCTTCAAGGACATGGTTATGAATTTTAGGAGATTCTGAGAATTTCCATCTTCAAGGAGATTACCTTTTCAACCTATCAAGGTTGAAAAGAACAACATTGTCCTTCCACTATTGCTTTGCACTGAAAATTTAGACAAGTAGCATGTTATGAGTATCTAACAGCTTCACTTATGAATTAGTAACCATTCTTTCTCTCTCTGATTTTAGAAGCAGAAACAGAAATCCTATTGGTCCAGGAAAGTATGGATATGGAAAAGTGCCATACATTTTACCTTTACAAACTGATACTGGTCAACAGCCTCAGAAACTTAGAAGACAGCGTCAGTCATCAAGGAACAACGTATTTCATCAGAGTCCAAGTCTCATAAATGCTTACAGCCAGCCAGCCAGCCCTACGCTCCAACATGGGAGCCTTTATCAAGAAGAAGGTGGGCCTCAGGCTGGTCACCAGGTCCTGGGACCCTCAGTTTATCAGTCATCTTCATTTCCTGTATCTCAGAACTTGTTTCATAACAGTGACTCAACTCTTCATGGATCTGCATCACACCCTATGGTTCAGGGCCAGCCCCAGCCTCAGAGGGCTGCAGCTATTGTATGTGTTGGCACCTACAAGCAATATAAACTCTGCAACACGAACGTAAGTCTGTATTTCTTATATTTAATTTTTTAGACAACTGTTGGTTTCCTCTGGTATTCTAAATTTTCATGTAGTCAAGAACTTAGGATGCACATATTTTTTATGAATTTTATGAGTATTTTTAATGAACTTAATTTAAATGTGTACTTTTGAATACTAAAAGTAGATGTGCAATATTGTAGTTACCTAAAACCATGCCTTCAGGGATTTTAAGAAGTCGCTAAACCTACCAGTATGGGCAATTCTGATTTGATAGAGGGGGAAACCAAGTCACAGAAACATTGAATTTTTTTTCCATACAAATAATGGAGAAGTGGGATTGGGATAGACCATATTATGCAGCATCTTACTTCTCAGGCCCATAAAGTAAGGCTAAAATTTTGGAAGTGCTATTCCCGCTCTGTATGTAGCATCAGAGCCAGCTACAGTAGCCTATATCATCCCACTATTTTTCTATGGTACTGCATTAGCATCCAAGCTCTACATGCTCTGATTTTTGGCTTCCTAGCTTTCTGGAGAGAAAATCTGTTCTGTGTTAATTTTTAAATAAAACTTATTGTGTTATTACTTCAAAAAATGTTCGGCTGGGTGGAGCTCTAAGCTCTGGGGCAATCTCCCATTGTGTGTGGGAGGCAAGTGAAGTTTTAGTATTTCTCCCCACAAGCAATTTCCATCGTGAAAAAATGTTCAGTTTCTGTCAATGTCTGAGCATTTCTAATGTATCTTTTCCTCATATCTGTGTCTTGCTGGGGCTACTATTCTAATATAGCATCATAGAATTCAGCAAGCCCCTGCTGGATATTGGGCATTCAAGAGTGGTCTCGGTCACTAGCTCAAGAGCCCACGTGAGGGAACGTGTGGTTCTTCTGCCTCTTACATATCCTGCCTGCAGAGCAGAGGTGGTAGCAACAGAAGATGATCAGGATAGCAGAAGCGTAACCTAAACGAGACAGATGAATGTCTTTTTGGCTATGAGTGTAGCAATTATTACGTATTTTTTATTTAAGAATAAAGTCAGCTAATTGGGTCTAGAGCATTTGATTGAAGAGATCTAAAGGCAAGGAAGTTTGCATGCTTTTCTGAAAGGGAAAGCATGGAAGGGTTGCTTTGAGCCCTTCAGTGTAGTCCTCATTACATATTGCTGTTTTGGAAAGTCTGCTTCTGTTTTTTGAAGGGGAGAAACAATAAACCTACGTAGTGGGTATTAACTTGGTAAGTTGTCAGTGCTGCGTTTGCTCACTTGCATTTAAGTGATATTGAGATTCTTTTTGATACATTGCATTTCGCTGTGTTCATTTTGCATATTACTGTATCAAGGCAAAAAGCTGGACAAGGTTCTGCCTGACCTAAAAAAAAAAGTATCATAAAGGTTTCCAGGGATGTTCCTTTTTCAGAGAACAACAGGAGATAGGTAAAGAAGTTAGAAATGAGGTGGAGGAAAGAAGCAATCACAGCCTCAGTGATGAAGGAAGATTTGTTGAGAAATCTTGTCGAGAATGACAAGCAGAATGGAGAGAAGGGAAAGAGGGCTGCGAGCTTGTGAATTAGAGATGAGACATGCAGGTCGGTGTGATGAGTGGTCTGACCTCTGCCAATTTTTTATTGGTAGTAGGGGAACATAAGTAAAAATATTTTCATGTTAATTCTGGAAACAGTTGTTTAAACAGAAGTCTTCAAAGAAAAAGATAAAAAAAATAGGTGAGCATACCGTTGCTTCATCATTGCCATGGTTGCATGCAAGTGCAGTTATGAAGAAATCACTTAATATGTGTGAGGCTTTTAGTAAGAAAGAGCAATTGTAGATGAAGTAGCTCTTCCTGGGCAATGAAACTCTAGGCAGAGTGATGTTCTTTATTTAGCAGAATTTCTGTTCCCTCAAAGAAGCTGTAACTGCTGTTCAGGTTATTTTTCTCTGTAGATGTAGTAGTTAATATGACTAGGAAAAAGAAATTGCTAAGAACAGTTTGTCTTATAAAGGCCAGGATGAGGGCAAAACAAGGCTGATAGTGTTTCATTTTGTTTGCTTGTTCTTCCTGATTAAATGCTTCTGTACATGGACTTTAATTTAATTTATCAGCAGTGACATGTACCAGAGGCCCTGACAGCATGCAGAGAACAGTCTCCTTTTCTCTCTTTTTCTTTTTCAGCTCTTTTCCGGAACATATCAAAACAGAAAATCTCACTAATGGAGAGGAAAATATTCTGTTAACAGTTATCCTGGTATTTAGCCACTCCTTCTACAGTTTCTCCTTAAGGCAGTTAATTAATAACGAATTAAGTCAATCTGCCTTGGTCCATTAGGTCATTTCCTCATTATTGTACATTTATTGTTTTTTCATTAATAGCTAAACTCATTTTACATGACTGACAGTTTGATTCATAAGAGTTAAATATAGGGATCCAGGGAGAACAGAGGAAGTGCTTCTATTTATTCAAGTGTTTAGGCAGGTCATTAAACCTATTCTCTCGTTGTACAAGTGGCTTCCTCTCCTCAGCACCTTGCATATACACTTTGCACATGCTCACCTCGGGGTGTAGAGCTGCAGCAAACAAACAAAAACTGTAAACATCTGTCCTTTATGCATAAACGGTAATGCCTGATCTTACTGAGAATGTAAGCTATTTGTTGTGCACTGAACTTCTCCCAGCGTAGCCTCTGTACCTCCAAAATGAAGGACCGATGAATAAATCTTCATTACTTCCCCCTGGTTTAGAGGGAAGAGAATTACATGGGCGTGTGAGTGAAGTAGGGTTTGAATGCCAACTTGTTTGTGGTGTTTGTCACCAGAACAAAGGAAACAACTCCAATGGAACATTTATTTACCGAACACTTCTTGTTACTGATTCTCTCAAGCACTGCCAAGTCGCTGGCTCTTCATGAGTGTCTGGATGTGTGTGAATGTATTTGGAAATTAACTTCACACTGAGGGCTGCCTGAGGAGCGAGTGCTCACAGGAGAATTTTCAGAGTTCGGGATGTTCAAGCCTACTTGGGTAGTATTAACAGAAAGTGACCCTTCAAAAAATCAATTTTATATAATTTCAAATAATTTTTGTAAGATGTACAATGAATGATAGCTTACTGATAAGCATTCACTCTTACTATGATATCCTTAGGGGAAGTGCAGGGGGGAAGGCTCTGCTGACCATGGCAGCTCCTTATCTCTGCTGTTCTGCACTTTCCACTGTCCAGACTGCACCAGTGCAGCTCAGGCTGCTGTCACTTGCTAACCATGACTGCTTAAATGCTCTGGTGGCAAAACCTGTCAAACAAGATGGCGATTTGGCTGCGGTGCAGCAAGAAGTAAGGGAAAAATAGGCAGAGAAATTAAGGTACAACTTTCACCATGAAGAGCTTCCCAAAACAGGTGTTGGTGTGGTTGAAGAGCAGAGGTGAGGTAAGAGGACCAGGGCCAGTCCCTGGCTCCGCCATGATGGGGTAAATCCTTCCATTCAATTCCTATAGCATATTAATGATGGTGATACTAATTTTGACTTGCATGAGTCATTCAATTTTTCCAGCTTTTCTAGAAGGCT
This sequence comes from Perdix hodgsoniae, assembly GCA_035772895.1. Classification (NCBI taxonomy): domain Eukaryota; kingdom Metazoa; phylum Chordata; class Aves; order Galliformes; family Phasianidae; genus Perdix; species Perdix hodgsoniae. The sequence continues at coordinate 7,065,829 of JAPSGF010000010.1, forward strand.
TTTTCAGATGCAGAATCCTAATTTAATAGAAATCCAATGTTCTTCAGGAGTGAGCTGAGTCCATTTAGAACTGTCATGCTGTCACTGAACCATGCAGGTGGGCACTGGCAGGCTCCCATGGCATCTGGGATCTTGGGCCATGCTGCCAGCTTGTTGGAATTCTACACAAGAGTTTTTGTTTGTTTGTTTTTTAAGTTTTTCACTTTATAGAAATGAAATATTTCCAACATTCCAGTTTTTAACAGGTGTAAGTGGAAATGTTTAATATTGTATGGAATAGAAAATGTAATTCCCAGAAGGCCTTCTCACAACTGCTGCAAGGATGTAGTTGAGATGCTCAAATTCTGAGGTAATGACAAATAAAGGACTATTTACCTTTAAGATAACTTTTTTTTAACTGAAAAAAAATTCCCAAAGAACAATTGCATAGTTTGTTTGTTCTCTTTTTGAGATTTGTATGGAGTAGGTGTTTGACATAAGTGGAAAAGCAGGGTTATGATGACTTATCTTTTCCTGAAGGAATTTTATATTGACTTTGTGAGGAATTTTTCCTTCGAACCCTGTAGGATTGTATTTACTTTTGGTACACTGATATTCTGCGGCTGTATAGGAAAATTATTAAAAGCTCAGATGGGTTTATGTTGCTTTAGGTATAATACACATTGTATTATATTTCAGCAGAACTTCATAAATATTAATTCAGAATGCATTATTACAGATACAGTCTTAACTTACCTGGCAGTGGCACAGAGATGTCGCTCATAAAATGTCTCACATAGCTTGATCAATTGTCCCTTGTATTCAGCTGAGTCACATAGAGACATCTTTGATGAAGCTCTTAGACTGCAATTGTTTCCTTTGCATTTCTGCACTGGAACTTTATGACATCCCCCTCAACAAGTAAAAGACTGTGTTATAGCACAAAATTGTGTATTATGGCATTTTTATTAGAATTTAAATAACTTATGGGAAACCAGCTATCTTAAATCATGAGGGAAAATGTTGGCATAACTTCAGAAGCTTACTCTGAAAGTTTTATTCCACCAGTGTGCTCTCTACTTGGGGAAGTAACAGAACAAAAAGTCAGTTCCTTTACACAAAGTAATTATTGCTAGGTTAATGTTTGATTAATCCAGTAGAATGTTCATAACAAGGCAAAAAATCACACAATTCAAAAATTATTTTGATATCTAGAGTCTTCTGATTTTTATTTTTTTTTTTAATTAAAAGTTCAGTTACAAGGTAGTCTTTGATCTGTAAATGCAAGTTATCTTAAACTAACCTGTCATGCAGGAGTCCGAGAGTCATGCTCTAATGCCCCGTTGTGTAAAATCCTATCAAATCATGGGCTTAAAAAGCTAGGTATCATGTAAAAATGTTGTAATGTATATATTTGTACAGGCATAGCCTTCATTCTCCAGGCCAGGGAGAAGTGATCAGTGGGATCTGTAATGCTCTCATGTAAACTGCCTGCTTCAAATAGGAACAATGAGATTTTATCTTTATCCAAAGCCAGCTTAAGATACTAATAAGATATAATACCACCTACAATAGTTAAAACACCAAGTCAGTAAAACAGAAATATCCCACTGAAAAGTCGAGAGTATGTCAGTCTGTGAGCGCTTTATTGCAAAGGCACAGTAAGTAAATTATGTTGAGTTTGCACATACAGTAATTGCACTTTTTCTAACACTAGAAAGGCCAGTGTTGCCCAAACTAGTCAATTGCATAACTTAGTAGTGCTTGAAGCATTTTGTGACATGCTGTTCTAGTTTAATAAGCGGTACCACCCCCTTTAATCCATGTTTTCCACTCAAATGTTACGAAACAGTAAGTGGAATTCACACTGTACATTTGGAAGATCTGCTGTGAGTACTCATACTGATGGCAACCCTTAAGTTTACCCTATAGAAAGTGGTGCTGCTTTTGAAGCAGTAGTCATGTATAACTTGATATTAAATATCACGTAACTCAAACCATGATGAATATGGCTCAGGACTATGTACTGTGGTCTAAGTTTTATCCATGTAGAAATCCCTCTTCTAGTAAAAATTCCCAAACGCTCCTTGTGATGTTCAACCTAAGCTCTCAATTTCCGTCTTGTTTCACGCTATTGCTCCTAAATACCTTCAGGAATTCTCATGGCTGTTCTTGGTGTTAATAACCTGGAAGCCAATTTCCCTCTTCTAGCGTAAGAGTTGGCCAATTCCATAGACATTCAGCATCATTAGTATGGAGTTTAACAGAAGCACTATGGGAGCTGAATTTTCCAGAGGCTCTGTAAGCTTCACAGTATGTATTTTCTTGAGTTTTGCTTTTCAGGAATACTGCTGAAGATATGGTTAAGAGTAGTACCTCAGGATTTTAGGACGCCACGAGATGCACTGAGCTTGTTATTTTTTGTAAGGATTAGTACAAAGTTCTGAAGTTGTTAAATGAGTTGTTTGGTGAAATTTGAGAAGTCTGTGTATTGGTTGAAGCTGGATGATGCAGAATTCATGCCCAACAGTTGATGAAGATTCAGACCCTCAATTATGCCTAGTAATAATGTGATATAAAAATGTTAATAATTCTTTGTTGTGCCTTAAAACTGAAAACAAAATGCTTATCATTGGGCTAAAAATTTGTTTCCTAACTTTTCAGCAACTTAGGAGTAGTAGGTCTGACTTAGGAATTGGAACCATCTGAATGTTACCTTTTTTGTTCTGCGAGCAAACAGTGCATATGTCACAGAGGAAAGGAAGAGGAAAAGAAGATCCTCAGTGATTAAATCAGCTGTTAATAGCATTAGCATTGAAATATTAAAAAGTGATTTGGAAACTTCATTTTGATGCTTTTTGAACGGAAGCAATTATTTTCCTTCAGTGTAAAACGTGACTGCAGAGTGTTGAGATGCATTACCTTGTTCAAACCTCTGTGCCAGGTTTTCAAGAGGAAACTAATCAGTGAAAATTGGGAGTTCAGAATTTCAACCATCTAAAGTCAGCTGCTTGCATTCCTGACATAACTGCAGATTTGTTTAACAGGGTACTGTAAATTTGAGTAGTCATTTATCAATATAGACAAGCGTTGTGGGAGATATTCTAAGACATTCCAGCTTGTCTTTGCTTCTTTTTGTCAAGTGATACTGACAAAAGTTTTTGAGATCCTAGTGTGTAATTACTCAGTATTCCTATAATTCAAACAAGAAATTTGCTTTTTATTCATTTGTTAGTTTAATTGCTTACAGTTTTTAGAAGTAGGGGATGCTGCAGATGTCTAGAAACACTGTTAAAGGGAAATCCCTTGAATTCATTTTCAAAATATGTATTCTTTGAAATATTGCCATTATAGGCATTTGTTACTAATTCCCTTTAATTAGAGGCATGAAAAGACCTCCTGTCAGATGTCAGTATCTGTCTTAGTATATGAAGAGAGTGCTTTTTTCCTGGTATTAGTTCAGGACTACTGCTAATAGTGAACTGTGTGTTTTCAAGGTAGCATGAATTCCATAATGGCAGGAATTTATAGAGGAATTAGCTGCCAGTACACTCCCAGTCTTCTCTTGTACTGACAAAGGTGAGTGAAGGAAAAAGTAACTATAGGATAAGCTGCCAAAATTAAGCCAAGGTTGCTTAAGGAGAAAGTGGTCTGTTAGCAGTGCTGTTGCTGGAGTTTTTAGTTTTTTTGTTTGGTTTTTTAATTTAAAGTTTTTGAATTATTTTTAACCAAGGCTCTAAACCCGCAAACAAAAAATGGTCAAAACTCATGTAAAAAGAGAGGAAAGAGATGCAAGATTACATGAGCAGGACAGTGTTTCCTTTCTTACAGGGAACAGTTGTGTCGGAGGATGATGGCCTTCTCTCTCAGAAGTGCTGAAAATGGAGCAACAGTAAAAAAAAAAAAAATCAGTTGAAGTGGTAGTGATAAATAAGTAAATGCTATCAGGCTGCAATGGTCTGTGTCTGTTTTGCTTCCACTTCATTGAGTCTGCGATGTATTTGTCCAGAAATAACACCTTTCAGGGCATCATTTTGTACATGTAGAAACATGCAAACTCAAATAATAAAGTAGTTTCCTTTGAGCGATATGTTGATAAGGCTTTTTATGCTTCAGTTCTTGACTTGTAGTTGTGAAGAAGCCAAACCCCTATTTTTTATAGCCATCACTGCAGTGTTAGTGAGGCGCTGTGTGATCTGTATAGGGTAGAAGTCAGGGAAGGATCCCATGCCTCTTCCTGAAAACTGTCTTCTGTTTTTAATTTCAGTATTCAGTAAATTCCATGCTAAGTAATGTTGGCATTTTCTCTATTTCTGGTTGCATTATCAGTTGCAGATAGCAAGCCTATCTTGGCTGCCCATTTAAGACCTCTCCGAGTCACTTTTTGGTGACAGTTTCTTATGGTGGTGCATAGTTTACTTCTTGGGTAGCAGAGTGCCACTAGAGGATGCTTAGTGTAATGCAGTCAAACTGGCCCAGGTACAGGGCTTTCAGGACTGGAGCTTTGTGAGCAATCACAAAGGAACTCTTGTGTGTTAAGAAAATTACTTAATTATTTACTCTTTTATTTTACCCCAGGTTCTCTGCATAGATCTGCAGCTCAGTTATTAGTGATACACTGCTAAATGTAATTATTATTCAGCTTTTGGCTTCCCGCCTTAAAAATGTTCATTGCAGAAAAAAATGGCTTCTCTAAGGGCTATTAATTGAAATTGTTACCACAGTGTTTGATTTAACATTCACAAACCTGCTGTGTGATTACAAGATCTAATCTTTGTTGCAAGAAAGGGAGCTAAGGTATAGAATAATGAGATGCAGAAAAAATAGTAAATTATTTAATGCCCTGTGTTGAGTAATTGGGATTTTTTCCATGTTAGGTATCGTACTTATTACTTGATGATACTCAAAGCAAAATTTGCATTGACCGAAACTGCAATTATGATTTGGCAACTCATCTGCAAATGAGATCCAGAGGTTTTCAGTCAGCCACCAAAAATGGAAACTACGTAGTTTCTTGAACTGAGAAAGGATTGAGCTAAACTGTACCGTAGGTGAACTTTTTCTCCTGTAGTAGTAGAGTCCCTAGAAACTGCAGACCATCTCTTGTGTTCTTCAGTGGATACTTTTGCCATATGCCTATTACCTTCTACTGTGGATGAAGTAGAGATCATATAGTCACTCTTCTACCTAAACATTCCTGATCCATCCCCAGAATTAATCCCTTCTTCACACTGAATGAGTCATAGGTCACAGGGGAAAAAATAGTGTGCAATTATACATATGAGGCACGAAGAGCCAAAACAGATAGTAACTGTATGGGCAATCTCATGTCTTCTAAGTGGAGACTAAGCATTTTCTTAACGTCTTGCAGCATACTGCATGAAACTTTGTAGTTTCAAAACAAAAAGGAACAAACCTTCAGAACCAGAATCCTGCCATGTGATAGGTTAGCATGTACATGCCTCATCAGTCTGTTGCAGTTGAACCAGGGCTTTTCAACCTCTAAGAGTACAACAGGGAATATTTTGCCACAGTGTTCATGTGTTGTTTTTTTTCCCACCACAGGTGTTTCTTCCAAATATAGTCTGTCTCTTGCCTTGTAGCAGAAGCAGCCCCACTGTATTTTCTTGATTAGTCACGCTTTTCCAGCTCTTTTCCCTATTTACTTCCAGTTCTATCTCTTGCTACTTAGGCTCCTTCTCTCCAGTTCCCTCTGGTTTTACTGTCTTCACAGGACCCTCTGGCCAGTTTTTGCATCCAGCATCATTTACTGAATCCCTCTCTGAACTTTTATTTATGTTTTTGCAAGATATCCCTCATGTTCTAGGTACAGATGTTTATATTAGGCTTCCTCTGCACTGCCCGTGGCGCGTGCAGCAGAATCAAGGTCAGCACTGAAAGAAAAGACACGTCTCTCCTTTCTAATGCCTGCCCCAGTGCAGACCTCAGGAGCGCGTACCAGTGATTGCTGGAAAGCTGCTTGGCCTCTTTGAGTCTCAGCTTTGCAACATGCCTCTTGTAAATGAGTTGTTCCAGTACTGGAGTTGCAAAACTCCAGTAAGCTTTTAGTAAGCATGTGCAAAGTAGGATTATCAGTATTTTTTCAAAAGCTTATGTCTGGCTATATTTGGATAGATTTCCATATAAAAGATGAAAGATGCATTCTTGAAAAAAAGCGCTTTCCTGGCTGACTTAATTTTACTCATTAAAGGGAGACAGAAAGTTACATTTTGGGAAAAAAAAAAAAAGCATTTGAAGCATGGGAAAAAAATAGAGCACTTCTCTGCTCTTGTTCTTCTTCAGACTCATTTTTTGGAAGAAATACTTCAGTCAAAAAACAAGATTAAGACAGATACCAGCAGTGGAAAACTGTAGCCTGGACAGTTAAAGTTCAGTGAACTTTTTTTTCAGTAAACAGACGGTGCTACCAACTGTAGCTGTACCAAAGCATTTTAAGACATGCTAAACGTTATCTGCCAGTTAGTTTAAACTGGTTTAGTTTAAATGACAGATAGTTTAGGATGTTTGTGGTTGTCATTTTTTTGGTGGAAACGTGAACTCTAAAATGAGAGTAATGCTGCGCTTTCTGTGACTGTGGCTGAGAGGTTGCAGGAGCCAAGCATAAATTACATTTATGGGGCCTGCAACTTTGTGTTGTTGCAGCAAATGCTCACCAGAAAAGTGAGTCATACTTAACACAAACAGAACAAAATGAATTCTCTCAATGGATTTGTCAGAATTCACCCTAGATGTCACTCCTGTACATCTGTACCTCAGACTAACCTGCATAGACATTTATGTAATGGAAGACTATGGATAAGGATAGAGATTATTTGCTGCAATTAGATTCTTTCATTAAGATGCAAAATATTATGGCAATACAAATCAAAAACTTTCTTAAATTTTTAGTGCTTCTGCTGAATCAATCCAGTTACTCCCTCCTCCCACACAGAGGCCGAACATTTAAATGAAAGGCATGAAGTTAAATTTACCCTTAAATTGATCAGGATTTCAGGCAGAAAAGCTGGTAGGAGATTATTTCCACATATTGGCAGTGCTGGTAGAATAATAGAATAAAGTAATGGGAACTATTTGACTTTTAGGCTACATCTCAGAAAGATAGTCTTCTCAAGAAATTATTTTTTTTAACAAAGTAAAATTTTGATAAAAACTGTAGAATGTGTTTTATTCATTTGGTATAATTTTCTACAAATTACTTGAAATAAAAATATATAACTGCACTCTTTTAAGTGTTGGTTTCACTAGGGTTGGCCAAGGGTCTTTCAAAGCCTGATGCTCATGGTGTCTTTCAAAAATATAAACATTTCATTATAATAATAATGTTTATAATAATAATTATAAACATATTCATTACAATAAAGTAGCTATCCTTAATGTGTAAACCTCACATTTTCCTAAGACCGTGAAAGTGGTCAAGGAATGTTTAGACCTTGTGTTGAGAGACATGGTTCAGTGAGTGAACTGTAGGGGATAGGTGAATGGTTGGACTGGATGATCTTGTAGGTCTTTTCCAACTTTGGTGATTCTGTGATTCTATGAATACAAAACATGCTGTTCCTATGATGTTTTTGGACAACAAAGACATAAGACACTGGATTTAGCAACAAGACTGAAAGCTTTCCATGCTAAGCCATTCTTTAGACTTGGAGCCAAATTTTGTCAAATGGAAATAAGTTTTAATTGACTTCCCATTAAGTGAGGCAATAGTGTGAAATTAAATTATCTTGAGCATTATGTAGTGTCTCTATAAATAGATATTTGAATGCAAGGATACTTGTTGTCATGGTTTCTTAATGCAGCACATTTATGTAGAAAAAATGATATCACTGTTGTACAGCTGTTGTACAAAGTAGTTAAATTTTCTTTGCAGATGCCAAGTATTTTTAATGCTTGATTAGGATTAAGTAAAGAATATCGTCTGTGCACTCCAATCTCAGTGCTGAAGTACTTCAGTTGGGGAACTGGGCAATAAAATAAATTTGGGACAGTAAAATGGTAACTGAACTTCGGAAAAAATGGCTTTGGAAGGAGTGAATAGTCATCTGGTTTTGTGCTGGATCAAAAAAAGGACTAGGAACTGTCAGCTGGCTAGGTCATTGGCAGGTGTGAATTCACATAGTGCTGGCTTCCACGGCGTGCTTGTGTATTGCTTTACACCAGATGCTATTCATTCTGTTTTAGATGATCTGTTCTTTGTATTTGTTTTCCATTTTCTGATTGTTAAACTTAGATACTGTTGAATCAATTATTGTCATTATTATTTGGAATAGTATTTGTAAAATTACAGCAATAATCAGAAATTGATGATTTTCTTGACACATTTTTATGCTACTGTGGAACTCTACTGTTACCGTTCCTCCTATATCCATTTGATGAGTCTTTCTAAGCTTAATAGTGCCACGTATTTCCGCTCAGACACGTTAGACCAGTGTGGATGCTATGTGTAAGATGGATGAGTAGCTAAAATTTAATTTAAAGCTAAAGCTGGACTTGAATCTTTTACAAGTTGTTGAAAATCTTACAATAACTTTTTTTTCAATCTAATTTAATAGGTTTATCAGAATTCAGAAAAGGCCGTAAACATTTGTAGTTGGAAAGAGATGCTTATTTTTGTTTGATTGATCTTCTTTCTTATTACACATAGTTTTTGAAGCTGTAAATTACTAAAGAAGGGATGAAATCACTAGTAGATACACTTGCAGTATTATGCATTAATGCGTTATTTGACTGATACATTGCAAATTTAATCAAGATTTTGCTCAGGTGACCCTTCAAAGACCCTTCTAGGTTAAGTCAGAGCACTTTCTGTTGTGCAAAGTGAAATCAGTTGTGGGAAAAAGGTTTCTGTGTTCCAGTGGAGCTACTGATACGCCAGTGGTGTTTCAATTGTAACATGACCATTAGCCTGGTAGTATTCGGGCATCCAACTGTCACATTCTGTTTTATTTCAGCTTGAAATGGGGCAAATAGTCTGCTGGAATTGACAGGAGGTGAAACAAATGGAGGAAAAATGAGGTAGCAACAAAGAAATAGTGAAGGAATTTGGAAGTATAAACATAGACATAAAGAATAAACGTATTAGGAGGGCAGAATGAGAATTTTTAGAAGTATAAGCAAAGGAAATGGTTAAACTCTCTGAGCCTGTATGAACATCCAGGTGATATATGTGTTTGGAACTAGAAGAGATGACTCGGTAGTCAAACATGTAGTCAGTATATAGCAATATTTTTATAAAGGGAAACAAAATCTTTCAAAATAGAATTAATTTGACTTCAGTATAAAGCAAGGTATTGCAGTACATATTGGAATATTTGGGTAGAAAGACACCTGGTGGATTAATAACCTGAGGTGATGCCAGAGAAACTGTAGATATTTTGACAGTGTTTGACTTTGGTGGATTAGCCCACTGCAGCTGAAGAGAGAGCAGCTAGATTTTGAGGAGGGTTTTGCTGCAGTGCTGTGTTGACATGTAAGCAGGTGGAAGATGACCCCACAGCCAAAAGTGTTGGGGACCATGACCTGCAAGAGAGAGCCACAGCCTGTGCTTTATTTTTCTAGAGAATTAATTAATATATTATAGTCAACTTTGGTTACATTACTGCTCTAACAAAACTTTATGGAACATAAATGGATATGAAATGAACATATATGGATATGAAATTGAAACAAACCTTAAGGGAATGGGATTACTGGGGCAGGGATCAGCAAAGTCAGCTACCTTCCAGAACTACAGACATGTAGTGTTCCTTGTTTTTTTTTAATGTGGAGAGGGAATGCCATGGTGATTGGGAAGGTTCTGTTTTTCCTGGATCTAGTATATTTCTAGCAGGAAAAAAAAACACTTTTCCTGGCTGTTAATTTGTCCTGAGAAGCCAAAGAAGGAATGCCATTTGTTGAGGTCAGCTGGTAGATAGTCTCAGATGCATGGTGCAGTAGATGCTGTTTGTATATATTGGGTACTCTGAAAAAGTCAGCAGAAATTTCAGAAGTCAATATTGCAAATCTATGTGGAAATGTTTCAAATGATACTGTCTTGTTTGATTAATAATTTGCTTGATTAATCACTTTTCGCATCTCTTACTTAAGAGACAAAATTGGATTATTATTATTTTGTTATCTTTTCTGCTAGTGACAGGCAGGCCCCTGAAAGCACTGAGAGAAAAATATTACTGTATTAATTGCTCCCTTAGACTTTGTTTTAAAGATTCTCTCTGGTTAGCAAAAAGTTAATAGTTTATGGTGATCCCCAAAACTAAGCATAATTTCCACTGCAGCAGACATGTAGGAGCAAATGCATTGCTTGATGCAGTGCCAGGATTGAAGCATTATAGGTGCTGATTCTTCCTAAACTTGTCCAGATACTGCTGCACTCACAGATGTTAATTTTCATTGCGTGTAAAACCAGACTTTTATAGTGTACTGTCTGCAGCCATGGACTGCAACTAGATCTGGCCAGCACTATTTTTATTGAAATGCTGTTCTTCACATAAATTTAAAAATTTTACATTTTTAAGTTTCTTGCCTGTTTTTGATTTTACAAACATTAATTCCATCTTAAGAAAAAAAATATATATATCAGGTATTTTGTGCCAAAGATATCTAGGCATACTTAGGATACCTTATTTATTGTTTTCATTGGCAGGCGGTTGTGTGCATGTTCTGTTTTAATTTTTAAGAATTAGAACTTTTGGGGGGAAGAAAAACAGTCTCCAGTTGTTTAAATGAGCCTATTGCTGCCTTTCAGTGTTTCAGAAACAAGTATTTTAATTGTTCTCCTTTGAAAGTGTGTTTATCCTTTGGAATGGAAAAGGATTAATAAGATTAGCTAGAACTACTGCAGGAGGACAAAACTGAGTGTAACTAGGTTACTTAGACTTAATTTAATATATAGTAATATACACATAGAAAATATTAATTATGAATTATGCTTAGGCCTGGAAAATCCAGAAGGACTGTGGGCTTTGGAAAAAGAGTTGGCCAGTCACTGTAGGCTGTAGAAACGCAACAGTGCCAAAAATGTCAGTCAGTGTCTTAATTGCTTTTGAAGGTGACTTTGGTATCGGAATGACCCTTCTATTCTTTTCCAAACATGCAGTATCTCAGTGCAGCCTCGAAGCAATTTGCTAATGGCAGGCGTGGTGCCAGTGTGAGCACACATCAGCTGGCAGACCAGTAGTTTTCTGGTCTATAGCCGATGCTTTGTTAATTCAGTGAAGCATCAAAGATTTGTTAAGAACTTGTGTTTTTCAAATGTTTTCCAAAGTAGGGTAGGATAGTTTCTTTGCTTTAAGTCTTAGTTTTACTAGCAGCTAATTTAAAGAAAACTGATCTTTCCTGGCAAACAGATACTGTGCGTTGCTGTCCCTCAGAGTACTTTCATGCCTTTGTATCTCAGATGATAATGAGACATAGATACGTGTAACTCCTTCAGTGCATTTCAAGAAGTTTGGCTTAAAATTTCCAAACAGAAAGGAGTAATTCTAAAATATTCTACCCTAAACACTCCCTGCTCCTTTGGCACAGTACTGTGCTGCTGCTGTTACAATTTAATGATCTGAAAGTACAAGGAAAGTTGGCTGAGACATTGAAATAGCCACATCAGAATGTGGCAGTGGAAGGTCTGAAAGCCTCCTATGTTGTGTTAAAATGCCTGGCATTTTGATGGCACTTAGCTGAAGGCACTTACCTGTTCTACAGCATTGTTGTTTTTTTTTTCTTTTGTCCTACCTTTTAAAGTATCATAGAACCATTTGAGTTGGAAAGGACCCTTAAAGGCCATCTAGTCCACTGCCACGGTATTAACAGGGACATCTACGGCTTGATCCAGGTGCTCAGAGCCTGGTCCAGCCAGCCTTCAATGGATGGGGCATCCACCACCTCTCTGGCCAACCTGTTCCAGTGCCTCACCACTCTTATTGCAAAAAAAAAACTTCTTCCTTACATCGACTCCTAAGTCTTTCCTCTTTTAGTTTGAAACCAGTTCCCCTTGTCCTGTCACAACAGACCCTGCTAAAGGGTCTGTCCCATTTTTTTTTTTATAGCCCTCCTTCCCTACTGAAAGGCCGCTGTCAGGTCTCCCTGGAGCCTTCTCTTAGTAGCAGGGATGTTATAGAGTTAGACTTTTCTTCATCTGGCTCAGAATTGATCCATGCAGTGTGTTTAGTGTACTAGTCAGTCCTTTGTCCTGCTTTAAAGCAATGGGGCCTCTGTCCTGTGGGCAACTTTTCAGTAAGTTTAAAAGCAGAAACTGCAGCTATAGAAAAATGATCTTAGAGGAGAGGAGGGGAGCACTGTTTTTGGCAACTGCAATGAATATTTTGATCTTTTTATTCTTACATTGTCTGCAGTTGGTATGAACGGGGTGCACAGGAAATGGTTTATGAGCCAGAAATACTGGTACACAAGAGCATGAGCTCAAGGCTCAGAAAAGGAGAAACAAGAAACAACAAAACTTTGCAACAGACTATCAGAACACATGAGCCAAAAAAAAAAAAAAAAAAAAAAGGGAAATGTATTCCAAAAAGAAACCCTTCAGGCTGGTTTCTTTGCTAGTGCAAACTGACTTTGTTCTGCTCTAATTTAATGTAAGGACCTTAATTTATGCCAGCTCAGGTTCTCGTCCTTCTCTTTTAGGACACGTGCTATGATTTATTTCCAGAAAAAATGTAAGGTTCTAAGTCTTGATGTTTGTTTATTGTGGTTGAATTAATCCTGTGGCATTGCTGTGTCACGAATGTCTTATTCCAGATATATTGCTTTGATTTCTGTATTATGTACTAGAAACAAAGTATTGGTCCCATCCTTCCCAAATTTTCAGTGAAACTTTTAAAAGTTTGCTTGTTTTTTATAGGCTTGTTGAGGATGACAGTATTTGCATGTAGTTGGAGACCTTAGAAGGGTGGATGAACTAAGCACAGATGGCTGTTTGGCCAGAAGCAGTGTTTATTCCTGAAGGCTTATTATAGTGATTCTACTAAAAGATAAAGCAGTCAGTGAAACTCCCCACAGCCATGACTTTGGTTCAGTTTATAGCCCACTTGAAAAGTCTTGGCTTTGCTCTCACTGATCCAACTACAAATGTCTTCATACATGGGTGGTGGATACAACGCCAGAACTCCTCTGGGGAGAACTTCCTCTGGGACCTCTGGGGCTCGCACTGCAAAGGTGACACATCTGTCCCCCCTAACAGACCTAAGAGATCTGATCTGCAGTATTACTGATTCATTTCTTACTTATCCATTTTCCTTTTTAAAGTATCGTATCTAGTTTTCCCTTGCATTTTGTTTCCTACAGAAAATATTATTCTGCTCTTCTGTTCTATTTCTTCCTGTGATTTCTGTTGCTTGTGAGTCATGTTTTTAACAGGCATCTTAATCATCTAATGTCTACCTGTAAAAATGCACGTGACCAAAGTTTGCCTGTTTTCTTCCAGCACAGGAACTTCTCTAAGTAAACCCCTATTTTCTAGAAATCTTGCTCCCCTTTGTGTGCCCACACACCAAGCAGTCATTTACTGTAACTATACTTTGAGGACAAAAACATAACAAAATAATTAAGTATTTAACTTACATTTACTTTTGGAATTTGCTTCAGATCTGAATAAGGATTTTCTGCCAAGGCTTGCATTGCAGGTGACATAATAAAAGTTGTTTCTTATGTCTTCAGCTTGCCCTGCCTCACTGTGTGTGTATGTGTGCTTACACAAAATGTTCTTGTTGTTTCAAGCCCTGTAGAGCTAGCATTTGAAGGCACAAGTTAAAATGCAGAGGAAGGCAAAGGTTGTCATAGTAGTACATGGAAATAGTAATAATTTTTTAAGAAGTAGTAATATTGTTTTGAAACATAGGATAAGAATAAGAAGGTGGCATGCCCAGCTTTTAGTAAGTTATGGAAGCATGTATGTTAAGTATTCTGGGTTGAATCTGAGCCCAAAAATAAATAATGAGAAATGTGAAGCTGTTGTGGAAAGGAAATGATTCAGATCTAGTTTATTGAATTCATCTTGAAGTATTGTTTTTATTGAGTGGAATGACAACTCAGTGAAGAATTTGATTGTTTTGTAGAATTGTTACTCTTTTAGCTCTGTAACATTAATATTTTTTTTTTTACAAGCACTTAAAAGCACAGTGTTGCTGTCTGTTTTAAAGAAAAGGAGTCTTCTGATGTTAATAAGGATTAGAATTTGACAGAGCCTTCACTGACCTAAAGTGAACAAATAAGAAGGCAATGATAATATTACTCTTGATTATAATGCAACTGTGTTCTCTATTTAAATAGATGTGTCCTGAAAGCAGCAGAAGTATTAGAGAAGTGCAGTGTGCATCATACAATAACAAGCCATTTATGGGACGATTTTATGAATGGGAACCTTTTGCAGAAGGTAAGGGAAGCCAGCGTGCTTTTGCTTTGCTACACTGTTTTGGAAAAGCAGATGTGCTTTTAACCCAGTGGAAGCCGTGGGAAGTTTTACTGTTTGAGTTTTGCTGATTCTGCTTTCATCTTCTGGACAAGTAAATATTTCACATTAATCTTTATTGTATTTTACAGGAATGAAACTGTGCAAGTTCTACTTTGACATGTGTACCTTTGCTTTTATATGATGTTGCAAGGTTATTTCAGCTGTATTGCTATTATATGTCTTCTCTTTTAGGTACCTGCTTTTGATGATAAGGGCTCTGTTTCAGTAAATGGAGTTGAATTTTTTAATTCCAGCATAGCATGTGACTCGTGATCCTGATCCATTCATTTCAGGACTCTGACTGAGTGATTTATACTTCTTAATGTTGTGTTTGACAGTTGGAGATGATTACTGGGGGAGGAATACCTGTGCTGCAGGTTTTCCCAGTTGTTTCTTAAACCAATTGTCCTGGAATGGGTAGTGAAAACTCTGGAGGTCTGTCACTCCTTCAGAGTCCTAATCGTTGATGTATAAAACCTCAGTGAGTTGGAGGTTATAACCTTTCACTGGAAACATGTTTTGTGAAGTAAGTACTTTATTTTGTTTGTCTGCCTGTAAGCAAGAGCTGGGCCCTCCTCAGCTGAGCTTTATGAAGTAAACAGTTGATTCTTCAAATATGTCTCAACTCTGGATTCAGTGGAAACTAGTTTACCTTTGTATATTTTTGAAGTAACATTTTAGAAAGTTGTTTCTCACAGAACTGCAAGGATCAAAGAGGTCTTATACAAAGGGAAATCTGTATGCTTACTGTGCATTAGCTATCTTTATTACTGCTATGCCATTCCATTGAGTGGAATGAATCACTGTTGTGAGAGTACAGCAAGGACATAGCTATCCACAGTGCCCCTTAATAGCAAGTGTGTGTGCTGTGTACTGTGTCTTTTGTGCTGTGCCTTCTATCCAAGGGCACAGAACTGCATAATACAGGGCATAGGCCCATCTACTTGTTCTTTTTGTATTTGACAAGAACAATGCAGATGGAAGAGAATTTACCTCAGTTGTTGAAGTCTGTCTTGAATATCACTTTTATAATTGCTTTCTGTGCAAGTAGCTACACATAATACAATTTTACACAATTAGCTAGAGATAATACATCATGTTGTGGCTTTTAATGCCTTACTATTAACATTTACCGGGATTTTAATTTACAAGAGACTTCATTACAAAGAAATGTTTGTATGCTATGATTTATCTTAATGTTGACACCCTATACTGTATTTCCTAAAACTGATACAGTGGCAAGTTTCCTCATTATGCATGTTTTTAATGTCAGTGATCCACTCAGTACTCTACGTATGTTTGACTTGCCGTCAGCCTTAAACTTGGTATGCTAAGTTGCTTTCCAAGCTCCAAAATGGAGGAAAAATAGGACAAGGTGTGGAAAATGAATGGGAATAATTATTTTGCGATGGACAGCGCTTGCAGTGCTAGGTCTCTTCTTTGTGTTTCTAATCCCTTTAATGTAACAGGTGAGGAAGGAAAAAAGGGTGATCATTACTGGTGATACTTGTTCGTTAATAAACTGAGGTCACATGTACCCCATAGAGCCTGACAGTAGGTTTCAAAACGAAGCAGTGAAAAGCACATCAATGTAGGGCTGCCACTAGGTGAGTCATGTAGAAAACAGCACATACAGCTGTCACTGAATTGCTCCTGGGTTCCAAGTTGACCCTTACTGGGCTGCACTGTGTGAAGAGCTCACTGAGGCAGGTTTTTGGGTTTGTGTGCCATCTTCACTGCATATGAGCAAAATGCTTATTTTGGAGGAATAACAAAGAGCCTTCAATCAGAGATATGCTGAAGGGGGTTTTGAAAGTGTATTTCATGTAACTCGCAGGGTGTTGCATGTATATGAAGTTTCTTTTTCGTATAACTAGAAATAGACATTTGCATGTGTAAAGACCATGCTAGCATTTTCTTTCTAGTTCACTTAAAAGAGCAACTATGATTCACAATTGATGTTACGTATCCTTATTGCAAAACTTGAGTCAGTGCAGATTCAAGTAATTTAGTATCTGAATCTTAGTTGATAATGTTTTCTCTAGTGTAGTTGTGCCTCAGTCCTGCTTTTCACTGTTGTGGGTGTATGGAAGAGTTGCTGTGCTACATCTTTACCTCAAATTATGATCATTCATAATATGGTCTGCTTTTAATTGAAGTCAAGTAAGGCATTACAAAGTGGTCCTCAAAGGCAATTTTGGAGCTGTGTGAACTTTGGCACTTTGTACCGTGCATTTAGGCAGAAGAAAGGACTTGGTATTCCATAAAGTACAGGGCTGATGATGCTGTCTGCAGATGAAATGACTTCTGTTGTAGCATGGCGTCAAAGATTTAGCTTTGATGAATCCCTTTTCAAATTGCTCTTAATGAAACATAGCCAATGCAGAGCCAGCTCAACCCACCTCCATCTCCTTGCTTCCTCCACAGCGGTGTTGACTCACTCTGCCCTGTGCCAGGAAAGATGACTCAGGAGATCTAAAACATACCACAGTCAGTTTTTTTTCCCTCCCCTGCACATCTCAGCTTGCTCGTAGTATTTGTGTTGGATCAATAAGAGCAGCTAAACCATGATTTACAGTCCTATCTTGATGGTGAGTTCAGTATAATTATTATTATTTTTGAAAAATAACATTTTTATTTCTCCCTTGTTCAGATTGGTGCAGCTGCATTTCTAACCCGTTTTATCTGCTACTGCTCCAACACAAACTTCTGTCTTTATTAAAAAAAGGCATATAAAAAAGACTGCAAACCTCATGAGTTTAGTGTATTTAATGAAAGAAGAAAGTTTTGCATTGGAGAACCAATTCCACAGAACAACTTTAAGAGCAAGGTTTGAGAGGAAAATCTACGCGTGTCAAAAGGAAAACATCATAGTGACATGACTGTAAAATGTATGCTGAAGTTTAAGTCTACAGAAGCAGTGAATGTTTGAATCATGGAAACACAGAATTATAGAATTGTTAGAGTTTAAAGGAACCATAGAAGGTCATTTAGCCCAACTTCCCTGCACTGAACAGGGACACCTACAGCTCCATCAGGTGCTCAGAGCCCAGTCCAGCCTGACCTTGAATGTCTCCAAGGACTGGGCATTCCCCACCTCCCTGGGCAACCTGTGCCAGTGCCTCACCACCTTATTGTAAAAAAAACTTCCTCGCATCCAATCTAAATCTCTCCTCTTCTAATTTGAAACCATTTCCCCTTGTCCTGTCACAACAGACCCTCCTAAAGAGTCTGTTTCCTTCTTTTTTATAGCCTCCCTTTATATACTTAACTCTTCAAATTTGAACTCTTCAGTTAATTTTTTTTTCTCCATCATTAAAAATAAATTCTTAATCTAAAGAGAAGCGTTCAGTATTTTGATAGATAAAATGTCTAATTCGAGGAGAAAAGCTACTGTTTCATTGTAAAGTAAAATTTAAAGAAAGTCTGTTCACAGGGCAGCTGTTCTTAGTGAAGAGATGACAAGATTTTTTTGGTCAGAAATCCTTTATGAGTTTAAAGAAGAAATAAAGTCCTCTCCAAGAGGTCTGTCTGATACTTCATCTTTAAGAAGACGCCTGGGTTGTGTCATGTTTCCAAAGTACTTTCTGATAATACAGTATTTTAAATCAATGGCCACAGAAAATTCTGGTCAGCCACGGGCCCCCTTGCTTTGAATTCTGTTTGTTGATGACAGCCAAGCTATCCGAGTTTTCTGTTGTGGTTAGAAGGACAGCTGCGGCAGGTGCAGAACAGCACCCACACAGTGCTGCATTGCTCTGGTCTTCTAAGGCTGAGCCCTGTGGGAGGCTGGAGCATTCTGGCCTCTGCTGCTCACTGGCTGTGGCATGCAGCAAGGGAAGCTGCTGGAGGGCAGCCTAGTGGTTGCAAGAGGACTTGTAAGTCCTGGAGGAGCTGCGATTTTGTCTCCATTATGACCAGGGATCTGAGAATCAGTGTCCCTTGAGGTATTCAAGAACAATGGAGATGTGGCACAGAGGGATGTGGTTAGTGGGCAACATTGGTGGTAGTTTTATGGGTTGGACTAAATGCTCTTATAGCTCTTTTCCACCCTTAATGATTCTATTCAGCTGGAAAGTACTTAAAATGTGTTCTTTGAGGAATTGTGTTAGAACCTGATGGATTCAAGTTAGCAAAGGTAGAGATAGGATTGAAGATCATAGAATCATAAAATCACAAGGTTGGAAATGACCTACAAGATCATCCAGTCCAACCGTCTTCACATTACCACTGCTACCACAAGCACTAAACCAGATCTCGCAGCTCCTCATCCAGGCGCCTCTTGAACGCTGCCAGGGACGGCGACTCCACCACCTCTGGACTCCACCCTGGGCAGCCATTGCAGTGCCTGACCACTCTCTGAGAGAAAGTTCTTCCTTATGTCTAACCTAAACTTCCTCTGGTACAACTTGCGGCCATTTTCCCAGGTCCTGTTTGTTTTCTGGGAGAAGAGGCCAAACCCCTCCTCACCACAGCCTCCCTTCAGGAAGTTGTAGAGTGCGATGAGGTCTGCCCTGAGCCTCCTCTTCTCCAGACCAAACAATCCCAGCTCCCTCAGCCACTCCTCATAGGACTTGTGCTCCAGACCCCTCACCAGTTTCACTGCCCTTCTCTGGACATGCTCCAGGGCCTCAATGTCTTTCCTGTAGTGAGGGGCCCAAAACTGAACACGGTACTCAAGGTGCGGCCTCACCAGTTGTCATGGTTATCTCCATGACACCAGTGCTGAGTACAGGGGATGATCACCTCCCTGCTCCTGCTGGCCACACTATTTCTAATGCAGGCCAGGATGCTGTTGGCCCTCTTGGCCACCTGGGCACACTGTCGGCTCATGTTTAGCCGAGCATCAACCAACACCCCCAGGTCCCTTTCCTCTTCACAGTCATAATGAGCCACATAGAACATCCAGCCATATAGATGTGGCTAGAGGATCTTCATAGCAATGATTGTACAGATCTACATCATTCCAGTAGGTAGCATCAGAATTTCTTTGCCTGGCATCCAGCTAGGCAAGCTGCTAGGAGCAGAGCCATGCTCAGCTCTCCCAGGCTGCTTCAGCAGCACTGCTGGCAGGTAGGCCTGGGGCTGGCTGGGCTGTACATACTGCTTGCAGAGGCCCTGCTCCGCATGGAGAGCAGGCCAGGGACATGCAGCCAGCCAGAGCAGGTGGCCTTTGGCAGTGAGAGGGATCTGGAAGGCCTGCTAGTGTTCATCAGCATCTTTCTGGTTGCTAGGCTAGGCTTTCTCTTATGAACTTTCTTTTCCTATTTGACTGCTGAGAGAGAAGAGTGAGACTATATACACATTACACTTGTGCAAGATTTGAAGGAGGCTGAATATCAACTGGAGTAAAAATCTCTGCAACTGAAAGCAGCACAGGGTAGTCTTGCTGATATTTCCAGCTTTGGAATGTTTGGGCTGACTTTCTCAGGCTTTGTGCAGACAAGAGTATACCGGCTTTTGGGAAAACCATTTATACAGTACTGGAGTCTTATTAAAAAGATGTTTTGTTGAGCATCTTCCATTCAGCTGACTGGCAGAAATTATCCGTCAGAGCTAGCAAACTTCAGGACAGCATTTCCTGGAAGTAAATCTGCTGAATGAATGACAGATTTCTGTTAAGTAGTACTTCTGTTGTCAGATTTCCAGATGTTGCTTTTAAGTTTTTCTCTCATTACTTGTAACTATTTGTGTGAATCTACTGAATGTGCACAACTAATATTGGAGAAAGTTTTAAGGCTAGATATAAGTGTAGTCTGTTGGGTGTTGTGTAAAGACACAGATCAGTGAATATTCTGGGCCAACCTGAATGTACTGTACCTGTTTTCAGTGATTTAGTGTGCTTGTTTTTTGTTCTGCTTGTATGAATATTGCAAACACATATTTATTTCATTGTTAGATGTCATAATGTCTTAATATAAAACCACTTTAGAAACATGGTGAAGTTTAATATATACAGGATTATGTCATTATTGTAGGTTAATAGGAAGTGGAATTTGTTCGTACTTAGAGAATTCATCCTTGAGGCAGTATGGTAGGACCTGATGTATGCATGTTTCCCTGCAACTTCTTGGCTAGAGGAGTTTCCTTCAGAAACAGAGGCAATGCAGTCACAGTTTATGAATTCTTGGCCTTCCCTGGTATGTTAACTGCCAGTTCATTGTGACTGTGGTTATGCTGTGCCGAACCAGTGTTTTTGTAGATTTTGTGGCAATACTTTGAGAACCTAATTTTTTTTTACGCATAACACAAGAAGTCTTACTGTTTTATTTATAATTTATCTGGTAAATTACTTCTGGTTAGTGGACATACAGATGCTTGTGTATATACAGAATTTCTCCAGAAATAATCCAGCTGTTCTGCAATTCATCCAACTGCAGGGTATTATATTCAATGAGGCAGCTGCTTGAAGTCTTCATTTCTCATGGCAGTACACCACCACACTGTTTTTTTGCCTCTACCTGTTAGAAATGTGCTTGATCGCTTTTATTCTGTTTTGTGGTTAGTTGTTCTTGAAGCTTGTATGTTAATTACATGCACTGTGTTCTTATTTTTAATTCTTTATTCTTATTCTTATTAACTCTTAACTCTTTAACCCTTATTCTTATTAAAATAAGAATTTATTCTTATTTTTTATTCTATGTTCTTATATTTCTTCTTAAATTGCTAAATAACTAGGTTGATATATTTGCCTGCTACGTGCTGTTCACATGTATATTGCACGTGTACACTCCAGTGTTACGGTCTGGAGTATTAATTTGTGAAGTAGGAAATACACTTGGGAAAAACTTGTGAAAAGTTTTGTGCTTTTTGAGAACTCATGGCTTCAGGTCTTCACCTACTATGTGAGCTGATGTATGAAACATGCTGCAATTTGCTTTGCTTGTCCTTCTCTGTGATCTCTTGGCCTACTTTACATTGGACTATTCTTAATCTCTGTCTGATCAAGAACAGTTACTTAGCAAAAGAGTATCATTAAGCTGAGCCATAAAACTGTAGCAAATTAGTACAAGAGCAAACACCTGAAAACACAGATTTGAAATTATTGACAGGAACTTAAATACTATAGGTATAAAATTTCTCTTGAACGTTGATAGAATGGGAGTTCTAATTTCCTTTAGACTCATTGAATTTCCAGTCTAAGAGTGTAAAGGGTCACATTAGCACACATTACTAAAAATTCTACTGCATTTTTAACTGAAATCTCTTGGAAATGTTGCTGACTTATGTGACTAGAATTTGTTCAAATACAATGGAACATGATTGTGCTGAAGTATCTGAGGCATTTCTTTGACTTCATCAATAAATCTGCTTCCTGAACATCTGTGGTGTTGAGTTTGACCTGGAAATTGTAAATATCCTGTGTATTACTGAAATATGTAACTTCTTCTGTAGAAAGCTTTCATTAAAAACATGCTTAGATACTTATGTATATGGAAACTTAATTCTTTGGCATGGCAACTCACTTTATATTTGTACTTCTTGTTTAATTCTATTGATAAACATATTTTGATTTGCATTTGTAGGAAGCTTAGCAATATTAGAGCCTGCTTTTATGTGGGATTGTGTGATTTGCTGCAATTCAAACAATAATGTATATATATTATTGACTGTACTGCTTTGAGCAGAGATCTAAGATATGAAGGCTGCCATTTTCTCCAATAGGTCACATGCACTGCACATTTTGTGCTGTTTCCAATTTATTGTGCATACCTTAATTTCCCTACTATATTACTTGCTATTTGGAGGGAACAATGAAGAATGAGAGCAAGTAGAAACTGGTGTTTATAAATGTATGCCTGCATAAGCCTCAAGAATTTGAAAGAGTTGTGATTGCATATACGACAGTGGGAGATGACATCCATTGAGTGTTGTCATACAGTGGTAAACTCAGTGTGACTCAAAGTGTACTTGAACATAAATCATGATAATAATGTATTTCTGAGAAGCTGGGAAACGGAGAGTTTGGAGACTAATTGAGACGTTTTATTGGTGGTAATGTTAGAGGGTTATGTTATCTTTGGTCTGGCTTTGCTGTAGAGGAGACACTGCCTTTTGAATCCTGGTGACCAGGATGACTTCTCTCTATTTCAAGCTTCTAGGAAGATGCTAATAGTATTTTGTTGTTGTTGTTGTTTACTTCCATTGAAATTGTAACTGTCTGCAGTTAGAAGACCAACATTTTAAAACATTTGATCTCTGAGTATGACACTGTATCTGATTTCATTTCTTCAAAAATTTGTAAAAAATTTACTTTGAATCCTAGCTTCAAGCAAGCTCTTGACAAAACCCAGTGCTGGGAATCACATGTACTACCCATCTAATGATGTGATGTGATTCCTGGTCTCAGGAAAATTCTCAGGATTACTCTCCATCTTCTTTGAGTCCTCTTCTGCGGTTCTTATGCTGAGCACAACTTTCACAGAGCCAAAACCACTGCTATTCTGAATTGAAGATAATGCTGATTCTACTTTTTCAGTTCTAGCAAGGTTGAGTGGCAGTGTTGCACAAGGGTAGAACTATAATCTTTTTGAATCTTCATTTCATTTTATAGCATCGGATCCTTTTTATGTTGAGTTTGTCAAGATAGGGGAGAGAACAGAAGGTCAAATGAGATGTCTTCACTCTCTTATCAAAAACGAACTTTCTCACTGTGTTTAGCACTGTTTGCTTTGGCCTGAGTACTGTACACAAGTACATTTATAGAAGTGCTTTGGTATGCTTTAGTCTATTTTGGTATGATATTGTCATATTTAAAGAAATTGGAACATTTCAAAAAAATTGCCTTGAAATTGACATCAGTCTTAATTCTCTTATATAAGTTATTTTTGATGGTGGACTCTTTGTAGCAGATGAAGACAAGCAGTCTTGAATGGTCTGAACAGATGTATATTTCAGTTTCACCAGGAAAATGTTTTTTCAAGGTTTACGATAGTAGTCTTCGGAGTCCTTATCATGAGCATCTGCACAAGTATTTCTTGTAGTATAATGCACTAGAATGGAGGAAAAGTTGGGGCTCACAACATTTTGCAGGTGTGCAGTTCTTGCAAAACCCCAGTGATCCTGTTGTATCTTCCAGATCCAAGAAATAGTCTGGAGAATAGAATAGAGCTGCAAGGTTGAAACAGCATAATCATTTTAACATATGTTATACATTAACTTTGGGAAATGCTGAATAAACAGGGCAGTAATTAAGAGAAAGATTATCAACATGTGTTCCATCTTTGTTGGTAAATGTATGAACATATTTCTTGTATCATTTTCAATTTTTGGCAGTATGCATTCTTGATTTTAAACTCTTTCTGCTGTGCAGTGTGGTTGTTTAACTTAGAAGGGAAAATTGAAAAATGCCTAGTGAATATTCTTTTCATCTTTAAAAAGAAATGAACAACTGAGAGACAGGGAGAAAACAAAATGAAGTTGGTAAATGAAGTAGAAAAGAGGATTTGTGCTTAAAACTATCAAGCTATGTTGGATTTTTAAAATTACTAACTGTGCCTCAGTTTATGCAAGGAAATAGTTTTTGTTGATTAAGTTATGTATTTCAAAGGTTTTAAATAGCTTCATAATATTTTCCATATGTTTGATTTCATAAAAGTTCTCACATTTATCTCCTGCAGTCAGCAGTGATTGTCTCAGTCCACTGCTGCACCCGAGCAGGCTGTGGAGCTCCCAGCCAGGTTGCTATTGAAGCTAAAGGAATGCAATAGAAGTATGAATTTTGGGGGGCCTAAATGGTCCAAAAGTTCTTGAGGTTAGATGGATTTTTTCCATTCACTTCACTGGCTTTTGGATGAGGTCAAAGTTGCAGAGTCATTTAGAAGAAGAACTGCTATGTAACTAAAAGGTAAACAGAACTGATGTCTGATCCTGCAAAAATTTGTTGCAGTTTGATAGTACCATTTTTTTTTTCTGTGTATTGAGAAAACTGGGTATGTACCCAACATCAGTAGATATTTTCAGAGTTGCTCTGAAAAAAGATGTCTCAATGCAAAGTGTTCACCCAATATCTGTGATCAGTATGAAAGATCCGGGGTTCTGGCAGCTTTTGCTGAATCCAGCCCTGCTGCTGCTTGGGTGAGCGCACAGACGGGGCCTCGGAACACAGGAGTACATGAGCGTGGAGTTCAGGAATTTCTTTTATTCCGTGAAGAAGTGACAGTAAACAGTGATGGTTTTTTGTGCCGTCTTAGGGAACAAATTACTTCCATATTTGGCACTCCCCAAAATCTGCCTTTTGTTTCTCTTTTCATTTATGGATTGTTAATTTTGATCCTGATCCAGTATCAACTGATGCAAAAGGAAGAATACCATTAACTTCAGAAGGGTCAGATGAGAGTCTAAGCATTTATGTTCTGGGTTTCTGTTTGTGTACTCGGCATTCTGCTCGTGCAAGCTCCCAGCAGTAGAACCTGCATTTCCTTTGTCTGGAACACTGAGGGGCAAAATTTTCTTTTCATGGGATCATACAATCATGTACTTACAAAACAACGTACTTACTACCACATTGTAGAAATAAATACCTAAATAGACTGAAAATGTTGATATACAGGTTCTGATTCCAGTAAAATTTGTGTTTTTTTGTGATCAGCTTAGTAAATGTTTTGTCTTTAAGTCATTGATTCCCAACCCAAATTTTGGGTCAGCCTACAGGTGGGGCCACAGTTAGCAGGAGGAGAGGGGTGCTGCAAGACAAGCTCACAACAGCTAGCTGAGAAGCTTAGGAAAGGCTGCTCTGGTATGGAAGGGGTCAGGTTTCAGATCTGGCAATTCTTCTGTTGCTGGGTTGTAATGGTAGAATCTCCTTGGCGACAGATTTTTAACCACAGATGTTGAGCACTTAAAATGCAAGCAGGTTTTGCCTAATCTAGGAAATGAGGCTCCCCCAGTTAAGGCCACAGCTTTGAGCTTACCTGTTTGTGGGGTGCATGGGTGACTGCAGGACAGGAGCATCTGAGCACGTGCCTGTGAGCTGCCGTAGTGATAAGGCATGAGATGTGCAGCTCAGCAGAAGTATGGCTCTAGAAACGTGCTGGCTGGTAATGTGCATGCTCAGCCTGTGGCAAACTCAAATATCGTAGGATATCCTGTGTGTATTCTCACAAGAATAATTGAGTCTTTGAGCCTCTTTTATTTTGGTGAAACCTCTTTCTATGGGATGTGAGTGCGAAGACTGTATGCTTTGTATTACAAGATGAAAGCCTGTGAGGTTGGTCCCAGTAGCTTAAGCTGAGTGCAGAGACTGACAAAGCTGAGCCTCAGTTGCAGTCTCTGTGCAGGTTTAAAAGAGAGGGGAAGGAATGGAAGGTTGTAAAGATAAACTGCTACTGAGGGTTCAAAAGGATCAAGTCTTGTAGCCTGTTTTTAAAGATGGCATTCCTTCAAAAGCCCTCAGACAGTCAGTTTCCAATTTCATCCTCCAACATTTCAAAGGAGCACGGAGCTTGCAACTCATTGCAACTATGAGCTAGAAAAATGAGGTTACTTATGAATATGAATTTGGGTGTCTGTGCTGCACATTGTTATTTAAATATAGGCATTCCTGTATTTCTGGAATACTACATTAATGTTCTGAATGGAAATTTTTGGTAGTACTGAGTGTTACAAAGAAATTAAAAGATCATGCCTATTTAGCCAGTGTAAGTAGTTGGACTGGCATTTATATATGCTTGATATTCCGATTTGTTATGATGAATTATTATTTTCAAAGCAAGGAAAATCTTACCCACTGTTAAAGAAAAGCTTATAATATGGATGAACATCAGAAGAGGGAGATTCCCAGTGGTAGTATATAAAATGAAAAGCAGAACTGGCTTCTATTGTATTCTGTTTCCATTAGACATCTTGGAAGTTTTATAAGCATGGCGCATAATAAATATCTAAGGCACAGTTTGAGGTCAGTTAAAAAGGAGAATTGGTTCTTGCTAATATTTTACTAGATCAGTCCTCCCAGTTACACCCAGATAGATACAAATCCTTGGCATTTCTCCACAGTCTACTTGTGAATTTGTTAATTTGCTTTCCATATTGCACTGCGTAACTGTGAATATAAATCTATATACCACCAGTTTAAAGTGAATTCTGAAAAGACCAGAGGAACCACGCATTAAATTCACTTATATATCTACAAAGAGAGAAGATCTGCTTCTGAATAATTCCAGTTGATGTCCTAAACAAATATTAAAGTGCAAGTCACTGTGGTCAATCCTGCTGGTACAGTACAGTGATCTCTCCATGGAGTCATCACAAAGAACTGTTTGGATCCATTGCACCAGGGAGGTGGATATCAAGTGTAAAAACAGTCCTCAAAAAGTCAGGCCTCATCTTTTTTTCAAACACAATAATGTAAGTCTGGTGACATCATCAGATCTGAAAAGCAGTATAAACTTTTACTGTATTTTCTTTTTCATTGCTCCTTTAAAACTGTTACCCAGTGAATGTAAAATGCATTGCAGCAAATCAGCAAGCAATTTCCTTCATTGTAACAAATTCTGTATCTCATTAGAGCAAAACAAGTCCCCAGTTAAGTTGCAGAACATCTGCTTAATAATTTCAAGTTCCTCCAACAATGCTGCCAGACTGGCTAAGAAACCAGCATCTAGTCCATTACTTTGATCAGGAGAAGTAATAAAAATATAACTAATGGACCAAAAGCAGATCTGGTGAAAGGCAGAGCAGTGCTATTGGAGCTAAGCTCAGAGAGCTGTTGCTGATGGTGGTGTGGCTGTGGTAGTGTTTTCCGAGGGAAGGATGGGGTTGAGGCTGGGAACCATATTTCTGGCTTGCATTGGTTTCCTATCTCACAATGAGGAAGTTATTTAATCTTTCTGTCCAGATCTTGACTCTAAAATTCAGTCATCCTTTTATCTCCCATGAGCTTTCTGTAGTGCATGTGAGATGCTTCAGCATCGCAGACAGGAGCTAAAGCATCTATAAGGGAACAGGTCGATGCTTAAGTAAAATTGGTGTGAACTGACATGACGTTTATTCTTTGTCTGCTTTGTTCACAGTGTTTCTGCTCTGTATGTCTTAGGAAAGGGACATTTTGAGTTGTTCAGCTGTTTGTTTTCATCCTAAATGTAAGCAAAAACTGAAAATGAGAACATCTTCCAGACATTTATACACCAGAAAGTTTTTTACTATCAAAACTTGTGGGGTCAGTATTGTTGAAATATATGTATATTAACACATATGATTGTAATATTAATAACGTTTTATTATTATTTTAATTTCAGTCACATAAAATGCTTCAGCATTGAAATGAGACTGCCTCAGTGTTGTGTCAGAGTAACAAAAATGGTCTTTACGTTTGCCATGTGGGAAGCGTATTTACCAAGCATGGTCTCGGCTGTCCTGGTTAGTTTGCAGAGCTCAAGTCTCCCTGGAAGATACCTATGTTGTTAGTACTGTGAGATCAGAACATATTGAAATGCCTCCTTTGAAAATGCTGCCTTTTCTTTTTCATGTCAACTGTGGCAGTAGGTCTGGGAAATTTGAGTCTTCATTATGAGATGTTGTCATGGGAACACTAAACTAATTCTGGGCACATCGTGTTAAAATACGAAAGTTAACTTTAGATAAAAATCTGTGTGGAGACAAAAGAATGCAGGACTTTCCAAAGAAATCCAGAGGCATTTAAGCAAGTTTATTGCAAAAAGCATTCTATTATAGCTATGTGACATCGAAAGAAACAGAACAGAAACAAAATGCACTGCTTTCATATCACAGCAGCCATTATCAGCTGAAGGAGTCTGGCTCAGTGAGGAGGTCTCGGGAATGTTCCTGTTTTGAAAGCTGGAGTGCACTGGCCGTAGCACTTGGTGAAGCTCAGTGCCACTACGCACGCCGCAACGATGCAACCGAGTGGCCTGGAGGGCTGCAGGGCTGCCTGCATGCACCCATGGGAGCTGCCCTGCTGTGCTGGGCTGCCTGAGGGCAGCTCGTGGGTTTGTAGCAGTTCTTGGCTGTGTATGTTTAAGGGCATCAGGAGAAAAGGCTTCTTTTTTCATATTGTTCGTTCTTCTCTTTTTCTGTGGCAGAGCTAAGTCGCAGTGAATTCAAAGGTAATTTCCCAAATACTAATTTTTAATCTAACATATCTTCTTAGCTTCAAATCCAAAGATTTATGGCTATCTTATCCCTCAAATATCCTGATCCTGCTGTCTCTATGCTATAGCTTATACAGTTGAATCCCTTAGGAAGTGCATTTTTCTGTGTGAAATGATGTATCTTTCAGAATGAAGGTAATTTGACTTGATGCAACTCAGTAATGCTGCTATTTAAATCCTTCCAGTGGTAAATCATGTAGTCCTTCAAAAACTAACTCCAGTAAATGAGCTTTGGATCTCCCTGAAATCCACTACTTGGCTGATTTCTACTAAATCTTTTCTCCTCTTCTTGTATGACGTTTTTGAAGCATTTAGTATTGTGGTCTTTTCAGTGATAAGACATTAGTTTGTGCAGCTCAAGACATCTCCTGATGCTCTTACCGCTAGGGCTGAAATAGAGGCTTACAAGTCTAGCACCCACAAACAACAGTAGCAAGGTAAAGGCCATAGTTTGTTGGGGTATATATAGACCAGAGTGTTCCAAAAGTCGTAAGCTAAGCAGAAGGACTGTGCACAGTGAATCCAAGTGGCCAGGGTTGGTGGCAAGGGGAGGGGGATTTCTGTTGTTTTTTTTTCATGGGGTTCTGTGAGTAGGTTGTCTTTTGGCAGGAATAGCTCAGACCAAGATTAAAAGACCTTTCAATGACAGTGACAGACAATATATAACAGCACTTACTGGTTCCTGAACTCCAGTCATCTTCAAGAGGTTCTTACTCATTGCCAAGTCATTTGAAAAGAAGTCCAATTCTGAACCGATTAAGTTGGCACTGCAAGAAGAGAAAACAAGCCACTAGCTTGTTTTCAGCTATTGGATACAGTTCAGCTGAGGTTACTCTTTAACTACCACCATCTTCCAAAGCACTTGTTAAATAATGTGGATAGGAATTTATTGTGTTGTTTGGCACGGTTTCTCATTTTTCCTCAAAAGCAACTTATGCTGGTATTGTAGGATCAGTTCCACTAATTCCCTTGCAGTATTTCCTGGTTTGTTCCCTTCCTTTTAGTTCCTTTAAATGCTGCATTTATGCTTTGTGTAATCTTAGACCTTGGAAAATGTACCTTGCTTAGTTAGGTGGCCAGAAGGTCTTCCATCGATGAAATGGCCCTCTGTGTAGTTGATGCAGTGCTCTTTTTCAAAACTATATTTAGTAAGAAAAACTTTTTAACTGAATTGCTTTGTGAGTGGTCAAAAATTCCAGTTTAGACTTTTTGCTAAAGTAAACGTGTCACTGCTTATTCTAGGGTATTTCACTCTTTGTTTTGCCTAGTAACACCAGTGTTATGGTTAATGGCGCACTGCGTTTGTTCTGGGAAATCTGCATTGATATCACATGGGGAAGAAAAGTCAAACTCTGCTCATTGATTGTGCATTGATGTAACAGGACGGTGCTGTAGCAGTTTGTACCAGCTGCAGGTAGAAAAAGAACGAAACAATAACAAAAGAAACTGTTGTGGAAAATCAGAAACACCCCTCATTTGCTTATCTGGCACTTTTTATGTGGCATGAATTGGTTTTGCTGTCTGTAAACAGAGTGGCAGATTCAGTTGTGATGTAAGTGGTGGAATTTGGCTCAGCAAAGCGCCTGGTTCACCTGGCTAAAGACAGTATTGGCTGTGACAGGTAAGAGCAGGCCAGAGGAGGAGCATGATTTTCTTTACGTCCTTTTCCCTTATTAGGCCAAGCATAGCATGCTGATATGATCTACTGAGTGATCTAATGCAACAGGGCAGTTGTTTGCCTTACAAATTGTTTTGCCATGAAGTTCAATGGCTGGCACGGAAACGTGATCACTAGTGGTTTTCTTCTAGTCAACCCTGAATTTCAGCAGCCAGCTCTCAGTATCGGCATTGTATTATTGCCATGAATGTGTAGAAGGTTGTTAGGGAAAAACACTGCGCTGATCACTCTAATTTACCCATCCTCTCTTTTATTCCATTTTTAGAACTTTGTTTTCCAGGTTTATATGCTGCTGAGTCTCAGGAGAATTTTCCATTATTTAATGGATGTCACTGTTAGGGGTTCTTTTGATGAAGTAGTTTCTGGGCTTGGATTTGGAAGTTTTACAGTGAGCTTACTTCTTCTAAAACCCATATAAACTTTACTGAAATTTTAAAATCCTTTTTATGTACTTGCAGTATTTTCAGGTGTTTTTGGAGTCCTTGTGTGACTTTTACTTACACTGTGTATGCTTAGCTTAAAAATAATTATAGGGAAGGTTTGGTTATTTCTTTCATCATTTATGAAAGGAGGATCTGGATCTAAAGATGTTTAAAAATACAAGACTCTTCTGCATCAAGAGTTGCTTAAAATACTTGGCCAACATTTACTCAGCTGTTACACGGTGAAAGCCTTTGTTTACTTTTCATGTTCACCTTGTTAAAGTTGTGACTGCAGTTGCTGAAAAGAAGGAGTAGGAACTGTTTACATCGAAATCACTCTGCTTCGTGAGCGTGTGGACTGGGACAAACTAAAGATGAGGGGATTAAAGAACTGCTGAGTCCACAGAATTAGCACATGGCAGGAGAAGGATGCTCTACAAAAGGGCCTTGAGCTGTCTGTCCATTTTTGCTTTCTCAGAGTGGACTTCAACCTGCAAACTTTGGTTGATTTGGCAACTGTAACTTAATTAAACTCAGTTTCTTGGACAGGTCCTGGAAGGTAAATCTTGTTACTTTCGATAAAATACTGATTTTCAATATCCCCCCCAGTGAATGAGAAACTGAGACAGAAGGAAGCCTGCAAATGTGCAAGATTGTCTTGGGAGCTGTATTTTAGGCAGAGATTTACTTTCCTGTTAGATCCAGCTCCATTTTGAAATCCTAGCAAAGGTGTTAGTCTATAAGTGGTATTGCTGTACAGGATATCTGTAGGTAATATGGGAGAATTTCACCTGCTGTGGTTTAAAAATAGATGGTTAAAGTGTAAAATTCTATAGAGCTACCTTTTTTTTCTCTTTTTTTTTTCCCTAATAGGGAAAGGTTTGAGATAGATTATCCACACTAGGTGACATATGGTTTTGCATTTTAATAATGAGATAAAAGAAAAGAAAAGAAAAGAAAAGAAAAGAAAAGAAAAGAAAAGAA
>JAPSGF010000010.1:7097488-7120758 GCA_035772895.1 Perdix hodgsoniae
AAAGAAAAGAAAAGAAAAGAAAAGAAAAGAAAAGAAAAGAAAAGAAAGAAAAGAAAAACACAGACACACAATAAAACAAAACCAAAACCAAACAACCAAAAATCCCACCCAGAATGGACAATCACAAATACAGGCTTGGCTATTCCAAGTGACTGCTTACATTTGTGCTGCCGTTCAATCTCAAAAGTGGGATGACCTATGAAATTAAGAACACAAAGAAATAATCGCTAAGTAACCCAAGAACAAACTTTCTGGTAAATAATAAATATGTTGCAAATTGCAAGCTGCTTTACTGAGAATTTGCTGAAGTTTTGCTCTCTCTAGGGATTGTTTATAAGCTCTCAGTGTTGTTTGTTTAGCACCATGGTTAGAACAATGGTTTACTTTTTCCTTGCTGCATCACTCCCCTTTCTCTCTGTCTTACCCTCCTGTAAGACTCCCCTTAGTCTCTTCTACTTCAAATATAAAGATACATACTGGAGCTAATATGCAATGTGTTGCTCATTCATGGAGCAATTTGGCAAGGCCAGCCAGCTTCCCATATGTTTGTACTGCCTGACTCCAGTGCCTTTAAGTAGAATCTGATTTAAAAACTATAGTAGATGATAACATTCTTACTGAATTCTGTAAGGAGAACGACAAAAAACCCCTAACATCTGCAGAAAGGATTTTATCTTGAATTTTAAAATATTGTTCTTCTGCTACATTCAATAAAGCATGGAGAATTCATCACTGAGTGTGCTTAGCATCAGCCCTGCATGGCTGAGACAGAGGAAACGTGATCCCGTGTACTGTACGTGAAAGTATGCCTGCTCTCATTGTATAGCTTGGAGGAAAACTGAAGTTTCAAGTAAACATTTAGCATTATCCTTCAGGAAATTTTGAGACTTACAATGTTCTTTAATGGAGAATTGCTTTGGGCCCTTCTTCTAATACACACTGTTCTCTGAAGGCAGCTCTGGCTTATCCAGTACTGAATTTAATTCTGCGTTTGTACCACTTCTGCCTCAGCAAGCAGAAATTATTGAAGTTCTCAAGGATGACACATTTGAGGTTTCTGAATGAAATAATAGGAGCAGTGGGTTAGCACTGAAGAACTGCAGAATTCAATTCAGCATAAATTAAGCAGAAAAGTAAGTAACTTAACCTTACTGTTTAAAATGCCAAGCTAATAATGCACAAATCAGTTGTAGCAGCTGTTATTAATAAAATTCATAAGAAAAGCTATGGTGGAAGACTTAAAATTTATTTTTAAATTCAAAGTCAGGCTTGCTGTCTGACTTATCAAGTCCTATGAAAACTGCCTGATGCAGGCAGGCTCTAGCATACAAAAGTGTTTGCACAAATAAGCCTTTGTATGAAGTGTAACACTAGTCTGTCTGTTTATTCAACATTGATTTTAATAGCATGAATGTTTATAAAGACTTGAAAATAAATAGTTACCAGTAATCAACATTAAGATAATGGTTTTTAGGTCTCTGACCTGTGCACAAGAAGTTTTAGAGCTATGTTGCTGAGCCTAATAGCAGTTATTGTCTTTATTATACAGGGATGGATCCACCACCACCATTCACTGAAGCATGTGTGCAGTGATTGTAAACGACAGCAGTGCTGGGTGCATTTATATCTCATATCACATAGGCTAAATTTTAATCATTCTGTGAAAGAGTGCTGCAACACCGTCACAGAAGCGTAGGGGTTGGAAGAGATGTCAGGATCAACGTACCTAGCCCCCTCCTATAGCAGGTTCCCTACAGTAGGTTGCAATACACAGTACAGTAATTAATATCTTAATAATTAAATATTTCAATCAATCGTTGCATTGCTGCAAGAGCTTCAATAAATATTGGTTACATAAATGCTTATTGAAATATGCAGTATATATTGGAATATGTATTGCATTCCCACGTAACATGACTTTGAATTGATCACAGCACCTGTTCGTATTGGGTTTTGCTCGCAATTACTGATGAATATTGAATTTGGAATGCAAAAGCAAAGGTAACACACATTCCTGTGGCAGTAATGTTTTAATCCAGTTAGTGTGGGCATTGGGTGTCATGAAATGAGCTGGCCTGAGGATTTTCCTTTATTGGCAACTGCCATATACCCTTACCATCCAGAGATAGCTTAAAATCCATCATAGACAAACATGCTGGTACACATAGTATGGAAATTCATTCATTCTTAAATTTTTAAATTATTATTGCAAATTGTGATGGGAATTTTCTGCATTCTTATATCTATTTTAAAAAGTGGAAGGACCGAGGAAAAGAGGCATGATAAAGATCCGTGTTCCACATTTTATCACGCAATACTTGAATTTCTGCAGGGGGTGATACTGTGATGATGTTGGCTTTGCCTGTGTGCAATGGGAGTATGGATTTTGTAGACTTAGCGGTGGTTATGCTAAGGACCCAGCATTCCTGCTGTGTGCGCTTTGGTTTAGCTGTGCTGTGATGCTATGAAGTGAATACAAGTTGCTGAAAGGACAGCTTCTTCTAGATTAACCCAAGGGGAATCCAGTTTGCATGCTTAGGGATTGCTTAGCAATGGGAATTGAAAAGGGCGGGCAGGGATTTGGGGGGTCTTTTGCATCAAAGGGAAACTTCTTATCCAAGCTACAGTGGTAGTGCAGATGCGTGTTACAGTGATCAGTATCTGAAAAATGTGTGTGGTAGTGTTGAGAAATGCCAGGTCTGTTGGCTCAGCCAGAAGAACAGCATGCTGGAGAAGCAGGGGCACAGCCAGCTGCCGTGAGCCCTCATGCCAGGCATCCCACTGCTGGCCGTGCTGCCGTCCCCAGGCCTACAGAGAGTGGCTCAGAGGCAGCAGTTCCCATCTGACAGCTTCAGCCCAGGAGAGAGCTCTTAGAAGCCCATCCCCACCAACCCATGTTTGATTGCTGACTGGACGTGGGCTGTTGTTACACAGCGGGTCCTGCTCTGGGCAACTGATAGTGAGAGGTCAGTGGGCTGTGATGCCCTAGCCAGTGAATTCTCTGAGGAAACAAGATGACAATGGGCTCTTTTAGGGAATGTGGCTAAAAGCAAACTTGTGTGTGGGCCGTTCTCCTGTTGTGCTATCCCACAGCAGTCATAAAGAGAGCAAAGTGTGATTAGATAAATCAGTAGAATGCAGCTGGTATCACAAAAGCTCTGTCTCCATTTTGCATCTCTCATCTATGTGTGAATTCAAAGCACTAAAGTACACCCTGCCATAATGCCAAGATGCCCTAACTTTTTCGTGAGTAGCTTTTTGGATGGTAAAGGACAACAGAACGATGCTGACATATTTCAGACATTGAATGAAATTGGTAGCTTAGAAAAAATGAAAGCCAAGAATATTTAATATTAAAAATTCTGATCTGAAGCTTTTGGGTTTGAGATTTTTATCAATTTAATAATAATGTATTTTCAAATGTATCTAATCGAAATGTTAGGAACAATTATGGGTTATGTGAAAGCCTGACCCCTTGTGCTTGTAGTGCTTGCTTACAGTCCACACTGCAGGAAAGCCCAAAAGAAAGAGAGGAGGACAGAATTATGGTAGAAGATGAGTTCACCAGTAGAGTTGTAGGGTAAAATCTGATTTTAGTTTTGCAGGTATGAATCAATTGCAACTCCTAAATTCATTGAATTTACCTCCTGTAAAGAAAGTTGTAAGATCCAAATCAGAACCTGTTCCTGGAAAGTTCTCAGAACTAGTCCTGAGAAGATGCTATGTTTTGTTACTGACAGCTACAGCAATTTTATATGTCATTATACATGAATGATGTTACCTTCTGAGTGCATGAAGAGGAACCCAGATAATTCCTTGTCTGAGGTGAAAAGACAGGTCAAAATTCTGAGACTATGATTTCAGAGTTTAGTTTGGCTGAAGTATACATTAATTCTTTTTCCCCTCTAGAGCTGAAATTAATTGGAAAAAGTTTGTAACTTGCCTCCTTAATAACAAGCTGGAAAATAAATAAACAAAGTTGAAGATATCCCAGGAGCTTTGTTTCTGGACAGGGAGAAGTGCTCAGTAGGAAGAGAAATCAGATTTAATGCCTACAAGTCCTCATGCACTTTTAGGGATGAGCAAAACCTTAGCAATATAAATAGTGGCACTCTTGAAAGCATTTTGAAATGAGACACTGAATCTACAAACTGAATAAAATCAGTGAGAAACTGTGGAGGTAACCTGAGGTGTGCTCCTGAGATGTGTTGGGTAGAATGTTTCAGGACAAGGTGTAGGTGTGTTTTTTAGAGCTCTCCTGGGACACAGTTTGTGTGTGGGAGTGCACAGATGCAGGAAAGGGAGTAGAGCATCACATGCTGTAGAGACTTCTGCTCATTATCCAGAGTGCATTAGAAACATTAGAACTGTTTGGTTTGCATGAGGTCATGAGCTGGAGGGCTGCCTTTCTGAGAATAAGGGTGGGGAAGGTATGCAGAGCATGTAGAGTATGTGTTGATGCATGTCCTGTAGACTGCGCTCAGTGTTCTACAGCAAAGCAAAGTGTAGATTTCCTTTTCTGAACAACAACAAAAAATATTTATTTCCTTTTCCAGGTTCAGTGTTTTGTTATCACAGTTGTTTTACTCCACCCTCTGTCACGTGGATAATTGTTTTTCAATATATATAGACTACAGCACTGAAAGACATGAAAGCTGCACTGAAATTAAGAAGCCTCAAATATCACATTTTAAGGAGAGATTTATGTTTGTTTATTAAATGTGAGGCCTTTATTAGAGTTATTTTCATTTACAAATTATTAAATTTATATTGTAATATACGTTTACCAGTGGAATTGTTTCTGACTTACAACCAGGAAGATCTGTGAATGCAGTTCCATCCATCATTCTGATGTGTGGTTAAAGGATGGATTTAATTTCCTAATTTTGTGCATTTAACCTAAAAATAGGAGTTTTGACAATGTCTGTATTACTGTTTTAGTATTCTGTGGCTCTTCGCACATAAAGGTCACAAATGACTTAGGTCCTCTGGCATGGATGTATGTGTAATTGCTATGGCTACTTTAAGCATAAGTACAATATATGGAATATTTTTTTCATTGTTTTGGTGGAGACTGTGCAGACTGGACTAGAACAGAAGAGGGTAAGGGCCTTCATAGGCTATCTGCTCTGATTGATAGTGGTTTTATTGATACCCAGAGTGATTGTACTCAAAAGGGGAAAAGAAAGCATCAGTTAATTGAAGTTGGAATATCTGAATGGAAAGAAAGGCAGTTACCTGCAGCTGTAAATCACAAACAAGTGATGTTGGAAGGCACCTCTGGAGATCATCTTGTCCAGCTCCAGGATCGGTTGCAGCAGACTGTCCAAGGCAGGACACAGTCAGGTTTTGAAATAACAGATAATAGATCCGTTGTATATCTTGGAATAAAAACACAGTTGTTTTTAAACAAGGGAAGTGGGTGATCTCTTAAGACTGGTATTTTGGGAATAAAACTGATGCCTCAGAAAAGTGGCTTCTGTGCTCAGGCAACAATTACTTGTTAAAAACATTTTCATGAGAAGTTTTATTAATGATGTATGCCTGAGTAGCAAATACATATTGCCACTAAATACTTAAATAGCTCCATTGGGCATTTACATATCTTACAGTCACTACCTAGCCATTTAGAGGTCCAGCTGGGTTGCCAACCATGCATTCAAAACTTTAAAACTGAGTACATTTTAGGGAGAGAACTTGTGTGCCAACTGATGTGACTGCAAAGTTCTCAGAGGGCAGCATAGGTGGAAGTTGGTGTCCCAGCT
This sequence comes from Perdix hodgsoniae, assembly GCA_035772895.1. NCBI lineage: Eukaryota > Metazoa > Chordata > Aves > Galliformes > Phasianidae > Perdix > Perdix hodgsoniae. The sequence continues at coordinate 7,103,254 of JAPSGF010000010.1, forward strand.
GTCAGGGGCATCAGGAAAAAATGCCTTAGTTTTGCTTCTGGTTTGTGCATTTTCAGCACCCACACTATGTTTGGATGGAATGGACTTGGAAGTCCAAAAACAAAAGTCAGGTACGATCGAATTGGGATCTTGCAAATGTGACAACTGCAGGTTTTAGTTTTGGTCCCTTGCATCAGTACGTTTCATTGAAAAACTTGTTCTCATGCATCCTTGAATACAGTAGCAAAGCTTTCATCCATCTTTCTTACGTCATCAAAGTTAATACAGGAGAAGACACTTGTCAGACACACAGCAATTAGGAGTTCTCGGTAGTAGAAAACTATTTAGGTTAGAATGTAAACCTGACTGGGGTGAATCTTTAACAAGGGGATGTTGTCCATATGAACCATCCTTAGACAAGGGCTGAGCTGGAGAGTTGCTTGATTCAGCTCGGAGTTCCTCAGCTTTCTTCTGGGCCACAAAGAACCATTTGTCCAGGGTAAAAACCATCATGAGAATTCTTTTTTAATGAATAAAAAATTCTTTTTTAATGAAATCACATAAAAATCTTCAAAACTGAAATTTTTATTAAACAAAAAAAGAAAAAAAAAGAAGGAAGCAAAACCTTTCAGTTACTTCTCAGCCAGCTGGAACAGGCAGTGACTTTTCTTTTTAGGCTATCTCAGTAGTATTTGTCCAATTTATGCTTTTTGTTGTTTCTTTTTTCAGTGTTAAAAAAGGATAAGTAATTTCCTATATAAGCTCTCTTAGGACCCAACTTCTTCCATCAAAGCTGATTATAAATCTCACAATAAGCACAGTAGCATCAAGATCAGGCCTCAAAAATAAAAATTCAGAAGCATAACAGCTAAAACCTGTACTGTTCACACTGGAGTTGTGCCTTTTCTCGTGCTGTCAGAACTGAAGCTCATCGAGGCCAAGCACCAAAGATGACAAAGCTTGATTCTCTTTGGAGCAGTCTGTGTTCAGCTAGCTGTGGGAGGTGGGAGCTCACAGCGTAGTCAGCCTTGCACTTGCAATTCCAGAACATACTTTCTGAAGTGCCACGAGCTGGCTCTAGCATTTATACAAGTAATTCTTTGTCTCCTGTTATCAAGACAGAAAAGGTCATGTCTGTTCTTTTAGGTATCAGAGAAAATACGTGCTATGGGTATCTGGAAGGAGGGAGATGCTGGTACTAGTTTGTTTCAGCAAAAAGGCATCAAGGTATGTGTCGCACTGTCCTGTTGTATCTTTGTGACCTTTGTCCTTGTATTTGTGTGGTTACAATTGTCAGGACTTCAGATGCTATCTGGAAGGTTAAACAAAGCTATGCATGTAGATTCATGTAGAGCATGTAGATTCTCTGCTGAGTATGATCTTGTTTCGGATCCAGAGACTGGAGATTTTAATAGCTTGCCTGTAATACTAATAATAAATCACTAGTTGAAACAACTGCCTCATAGAAAGATGTGAATTGCTCCTTGCTTCCAAGGGTTGCCTCACTTGTTCTGAATTTGGAAGCATTTCCAGTGGGCTGGGAAGGCTTTCTGAATTGCTAGATTACGCTTGATCATTTCTGCCACGAAGGCCAGATCAGTATTCCTTTAGTTCTTTGACTAGTACATTTCTGCTGAGCCGCCATCTGGCTGTGGGGTTTGCTCTCCGTTACCGTCAGAGCTGAATTAGCCCCGCTCAGGTCCTTTGGTCCTTTCTGACCTTCTGGACTTCAAGGGCTGTGTCACTGAATCAGAAGCATCTGTCTCACTCTGGGGATCAAAGATAGGGGCCGAGATGTATTTTGCTGTCAAAATCTTTCTGGTCAAGACATGACTTCACAGGGTGTGTATGAGGGGGGCAGCCCTATGGAGAAGCAGGCCCTGCTCACCAGCTGTGGCACTCAGCCAGCACACAGAGGGGGCACTGGGGGAGCTGGGGACTCTGAAGCCTTTTGGCCTGTGGGTGTGAAAGCTGGAGAATGAGCCCAGTGTGCTATCGCCATCCTGTCAGTGATAGCCTTATTGTTGGTCTGCTGCGTGTTTCCATATGCATACATATGTTTTCTTAAAAGAAGTCAATTGAAATAAAGGAATAGAAGCTTCTCTAAGATGAATGACCTGTACACAAGTGACAATGGGATCACATTCTTAGAATGTAAGCTGTGAGCAGTAAACATTGCAGAATGCCTGTCTTGTCAGAAAGTGTGCTTGAAGGCTTTTAATATAGGCATCCTTTTAGGGACTGTATAAAATAGATCACTTTTTATCAGAGATTAAAGCCCTCCTTCTTTCTGTCATGAAAGTTAACTGCTAGTCCCAGCTGAATCTGACCCAAGGAACTAGCCCACACGTACAGAAAACAAATTAATTTAGTACATGAAAAATATTGCCTGTTTTGAAAGGAAATGAGTGGTAGAGAAAAGCTGCTTGTTCTCAGACTTCCAAATGCTGTTGTAAAGGCAATTATTAAAGAAAAGAAAATAAATAAATACTCAGAGGTGTCTCTTTAATTGCATAGTTACTCATTATTGAGAAATACAATGGAAGAAAAAAAGTCATTGTTTTCTAGCTCTAGTGGAGCAATGAAGCGAGGTAAAAGAGAAGAATGAGAGAGAAATTGAGCAAGCTTTCAGGGAGGAAGATTTAACTTTGCCACATGATTTAGCATAAAGGACTGCAGGAGCATGAGGAAGCAGAGTTGGGGCTGTAATCCTAACGGGCCACTTGCTCCCTGCCTGACCTCGAACAATCAACTCAATCTCTGTGTGCTTCAGTACGTGGAAGTAGGCAAAAAGCAGGCTCAAGCACTGTGCTGTAACCTGCCAAAGTGAAAACAGAAGAAAGCTAATCCTTCCAGCATCCCAGCCATAAAAACAAGAGCCACAGAAAGAACATTTTTCTTGTTACCCTCTTCTGTACTTCATTTTAGTCAGGTAAATATTCAAAATAAAAGAGAGACTGTTAATGTTCTAGAAATAAGCATATCTAAGTGTGTTTGCAGAGTCAAAGTCTGAAAATGAAGCAGCAAATAAATCAGAGTGCTGTTTACTTTAGCATTTTATGTTGACTGCTCCCAGTAACCATATGTGAGGTCTCCAGGCTTGCATGGAAAAACAGAGCTCCTAAATTGGGACTAACCCATACCATCAAATGCCTCCATAAATACCCATGGACTCGATGACTGTCTGACTGGAAATATTTTTTGTTCTGCAGACTTTGTGAACTTTAGTTAATGTAATAGTTGGAGTCATGGCTTTCATTAGAGCTGCTGTCTGGAAAGTGATGTGCCCGATTCTGATTTGGAGGCAAGGTTATTAGAAGAGGAAACCAGCGAAAATGAAACAGTCAGATTAAGCTTTTCTGCCATTTTGTTTGCTTGTTTTCATGGCTTTTCCTGTGGTTGCTCTTGGTGAACAGTCTCTGGTTATGCACTGACTTAGCATGACCATCTCAGAGTATCATTGGTTACCTCAGTAACTGCCTCATTCACTTTCTGAAGGACTATTTTACTCCATGTTAGACAGCCAGGGAACACTCCCATCTTTGGCTTGGGTAAGGTTTCTACCCATTCTTCTTCTATTAACTGTGAACATGTAGTTCCTTGAGTTTGCAATGCAAATGGACTAAGGAGATCCTGTTTCCTGATGCTTATTGCCACTTCCCCCTGCAGCTCACAGCCCCTGATGTGTGTAAGTACAGCTGTTTGCTGGTCTGTCCTGTAAACTGAGCAACTTAATCTGAGTGAACCTTCCAAGGAGAAGATTTATTTTAACTCTGACCATGCCAAAGGCCTCACAAACATGTCTGATGGCACAGTTGAGGGCGCTATGACAGGCTGTGCTGGGACAGCAACAAATGGTGAGCAATGAGTGGGAAGGTGCTGATATGATGGATACCTTCTAAAGCTTCATCACTAGTGACAGTCGTGTCATTGTTATACAAAACTAAGGCTTAACTAACACGAGAAAAATGTCAAAGTAATTTCGTGTTTGACAATGCACTTCTAGACAGAAGTCATGTCGGTAGTCAGTGAGAGTAAAAGCTATCTTCCTCAAATGCATCTGAACATCTCACCCAACTTAGTATATAAACATTTATCCTTGAAGTTGACCAATTGGTAGATCCCACAAAAGCTGTTTTATCTGCTTTTTCTGCCCATGCTGTACCAAGTACATCATTCTATATTTTGAGATTTTGGAGGTGTTTTGCCTGTAAAATCTTCTGAGTATGCTTACAATATGAGAGTCTCTTCTATTATTAGTGTCTTATTGCAGTGTTACAAAAGCTGTTATGTATCAATATCCTGCAGTGCAAAAACAATGGCTTGATGTGACTGCTGTTGGTCCTACCACTGAGATGTTATTTCTGTGGTGATACATGATATAAAAGACACATCATATTTAAAAGCTCTGTGATTTAATTCTGACTCCATGGGAATCCATGGAGATTTTGCTATTCTCTTCTTTTACTTGTGAGGGTGGAGATTGCTGTTTATGGTGCCCAGATCTCTATATCTTTTGGGGAGCACCACATGTGAGGCTGTAGTTCTGTGCAGAACTCAGGCTGGGAGAGCTCTGTTCATTTGTGCGGGTGTGAAGGGTTAACTTTGTGTGGGGTCTGCCAGGCAGCAATAAAATGTGGCAGATCATTAACACAAATCTCTGAAAATAGGATTATGGAAGTGTTGAAGATTGTAACTAAGTGGCAGCACAATGGAATCTAGTTCTTTTCTTTTTTAAATGAAAGCATGGTATTAGTAGGCATCACCTAGCTTACTGGAAATGTATGTTCCTAGCACTTTTATAACCAAGGAAAAAAGTTGCAGTTGCTTTCTTAGTTCTGTAAGAAAGGTTGATTTTTAAAGAGGGAAATTGAGTTAACAGCTTTCTGTGGATCTTGTTTCGCTATAGCTTGTTTAAATGGTAATCTAGAGAAACAGTGAGTAAATATATGTGATAAAAGCTCTCAAAATTTTGCTTTTTTGTTAGTTGCTTTTTAACCTCAAACATATATTTTAGCTCTTAGCTCTGATATTGTGAAACCTGCTTCTTAACACTAGAACACTATAAAGCTTTAGTGTAAGTAGTTCTGGTTTACGTTTGCATAACATTATTAGTAAAATCTGATCTCATAATCTTTCTTTCCATTTCCTGAAATTTCAAGTGTATGGAAGTCTTAATCATTTCCAGGAATACTTTATCTTAGATAGCACCAAATAGTCTTCATTAATTCACTTTGTTGTTAAGAATTGTTTTATTGATATTTATGATATCATACTATTTTAGTACATAATACATTCAGATTATTATGAAAAAGTACTGTCCCTGCTTATCAGCACAAAAATAGCCGTGAGAAATAAGAGGTCAGTAACTATAAACAAGCCAGTACCAGTTTCTTAGTGGGAATGGAGAGCAGTGTTCATATTTCCATTTGTTCCCAGGCAGCCCAAATGCTCCATCTCATCCTCATTTCCTAGTTCAAGCACTCTGCAAGAGAGTAGTGTGTGACCTACACACTACAATGTCAGTGCCCTGGGAAAACTGACCGCCTCCATTCCTGATGACAGCAAATGCTTCTTTAAAGTTCCCCATTAAAAGCAAAATATTCAGTCATCCACTGAAAGGGGTTACAGCATCTCAAGACTGAGGATTTCTCATTTTCTTTGCCAGCTATGTGTGCTCAGATGTTTGGCAAGCAACTGCTCAACCACTAGGCAACAGGACTGCTGGTGATCCTGGGGGGTATAAATCCGGCTAGGACACTAGAGCTGTCTTTGGGGTGGGTCTGGCTGAAACAGGCTGCTCTGAATTCACGTAGTGAAGCAGAAATGGTCTCCGGAAGACAGGTGTGGTTTCAGGTGGCCAGCTGCTTTGGCTGGCACATCTGCTGTATGCCAGCAGCAGGGGTGCTGCAGCACCAAGCACGGGGATTCAAGGGGCGGACACTCCCTTCAGCTGTCTGCTGTGTTTTTTGCTGGTGGAATAGCACAGAATGGCACCAGGTGTGCTGGTGTTTTCATTACCATAGCGTAAGTTTTCTGTAATTCTCTTGTGGAACCAGATTTTCTTGATCCCAATGAGGTGCTGCTTTTAAACACTTCAGATACGACACAGTGCAGTTGGTGATGCCTCAGGGACAGGCACATGTCAGAAGACAAGGATGGAGAGGCATTGAGGGGTAGGTGAGGATCCCCTCCAGATCCAGCCATCCTTACTCATTTCAAGTGATTTCAGTTACTTGGACTTCAGGTTCACCCCTTTAACTTCAGTGGGAGTACTTCCTTCAAATAAGGACTACATAACTTGATTTCCTTCACTGCTCTTTTCTCAATTTAATTGGTATGATATTCACTCACCAGTTTTGGAGGGATACGGGGAGAGGAATGCTCTCATCCTTTCATTGTTGTTGAATATAGTCATATGAAAAACCTAAATGTAAACAGATGTCCATTTTAAAATAGTCAGCATATTGTTGAAATTTAATATTTTTGTTAGCATCACTGAAAAATTTTATTGCAGAACATTCAATCTCTGGTTTATGTTCAAACAATACTGGGAGATCGTTGCTGCACTGAAATTTGGAGGGTTTTCAATAAGATTGCTCTGCAGCATATATCTATTTATTTATTTGCTGAGTATCCTGACTGGCAGCAATGGGAATGGAAGGATTCCTTTGGCTGCTGCTGCTTGCCTTGGGGAATGGGTGGAGTGACTGACTGACCCCAGGTTTGTCGTCTCCTCTCCTGCTGTACAGAGCATGGAGTACTTGTGCAGAACTGTGTCTTCACTTGCATCAAATGTATTGGAAACAAGAGAGCTTCAAACTGGCTCTATGAAATGTGACCAGGAGACACCTTTAGAGAGGGTGCTGGCTAGGTGATGTGTCTTGGCAGTGTTTGGTCTTTGGTGGTGCAAGAGAGCTATGCTCCTCCTATTCTGGAGGAGCACAGGGCACAGGGAATGTGTGCAGCAAATGGAACATGCAGAAATACCTTTAAGAACTGCATAGAATCACTAGTTACTGTTTCAGCAAAACAATATTTAAATAATAACTGTGCAGTAGCCTGAGTAAATAAAGAACTGCATGTTTGTCTCATGTATGTATGTATTTGCTGAGCAGATGATCCACAACGATGGCATTTGAGTAGCTCCTTATAAAAGCAGTGCTAGTTTTGTAGAAAAATCTTTTCAGTCATTTTTCCAGCACATTCACAGCGTAGTTGTTTGAAAGAAAAGTTTTAAACATTTTCTAACTGATAATAGCTAAGTTGGATAGTTTAGCTGAAAATGTCAAAGGTCCTATTGTCCAGGGACTGTAGCTTTTGCTGCATAAATCTGCATTTGGCAAGATAGAAAGTTCTTACAGTTAGCTGGGTTGACACGTTTAGCCCTTTTGTGACTCACATTCTGTTTTCATTTGGGGTGGGAGTTATGAATAGAAAGATGCAACGTATGCTGGAAGATGGTAAACAATAAATGAAAACTTTGATTTTAATTATTTTTAAACTACAATAAAATGTTATCTTGGTGGAAACACAGCAGTCACTGTGAAATTAAAAAAGGTGTTTGATAAACATTGTTTCTGTTCTATGAAAATCAGTTTAGAAGTCATCACTGGATCAAGTCTCCTTGGAGCATTGCAAGAACACTGGATAAAATCCAGTTTAAAATGAGGTCAGATTATCCTTGCAATAGCATCCAAACCACGGGGTTAGATTTTCCTGCCTAAAACAGCTGCAGATAGAACTGATGTTGTGTCTGCTCCATGAGGATTTGTGTGCAGTGCTTCTCCTCAGGAATTCTTACTTTTAAAAGCTATTTCTGTTTTAGAAGACCCAGGTGCCAATTTTGTCATGCTTTCTCAGTCTAAGGACTGTTTCACTTTGATCAAAACAGTTACGATTTAAGTGATATCTTGTCAAATCTGATACTACCCAGTGTTAGGCAGTGGCAGACTCTACCTGCCTGACTGTTTAACATGCGGCACAGTACTATGTGAACATCTCAGCAATTATTGGACTTGATTCCCATAGTACTTCTGTGAGAAGGGAAATTTTATCTTGATTTTGTGGCTTGGAATGTACAGAACACAGTTGGTTACTTATCTGTCAATACCGTAAAGCAGATCTTAGCTATTGTAGGATCTAATAGGAAGCATCCTGCCTCAAATAGTATTTATTCTATTCTTATCTATCATTCTTGGTGCCAGTAAAGGAGAAATTAAAAGACATGATAAATTTAACTGTTACAGCTATAAATGGATTTTTAGTGGAAACACTGATGATAGATAGTTTTGTCTTACCAATGTTGTAAGCCTTTTGGAAACAATTATGAAACCATCTCAATTGCTTTCAATGTAAGTACAAAAGAAGAAAATGTTGCTAATAGCTCATCCATGCTGCTAGCGGTTGATTTGAAATGGAGCATGTTGAATCACATATAATACCAGCATGCATTCTTCTTCCTATTTCTGGTACTGCTATGTTATGCCAAACCACACATCAGTACCATCACTGCTCTGTCTGCAGTCACCACCAAAATGGAACTGATTGTCTTTCAATGGAAATAAAACATTAGGTCAAGAATTATTTTCTGACTGCAGTTGTCTTCTAATGCACTTTGCTCAGTTGAAATAAATTCTGTTCACATCTTGTTCTCATGAGCCATCCTTATAATGTCTTTTGAAGGACTTGAAGCCAGTATTTAAAGGTTGTAGGGGAATTTTCTAGGATTCTGTATTTGCTGCCCATTGCAGAGTGGGGTCATGTCTTTGTACTTACAGAAGTTTGCAAATGGAAAGGAGATCTAGTGTCTGTAAAAGAATCTGACCCAACACATACAGGTAAGATTCCAAGCCTTGTGTAAGAGCTAACTCCTAGAGCACCGGAGCTGCCTGTTACTGCCCCTCTTCCCTTATAGCAAGGTGGGCTGCTCTGTGTTACTTGCTTGGTGGCTGCATTTCAAGCTTGGAAGGCTGTCTTTCATAATGCAGAAGCAAAAGGCTTCTGTGGTGCATCTGTGCAGCCCAGGAAAGTGCACATTTCCAGATTGGGTCTTCACATGCACTGTAAATATTTTAACTTGCAAAATATCATGTCTGTGACAGATACCAACCTACAGCAATTCCCCGTTGTAACTGATTTGTCTTCCTATTCAGAACATTCTGTAGTCAAGAAAAATACCTCCATATGTTTTGAATTCTCTTGCATCCTCACTGGAGTTCTCAAGAGTATGCCACTAATTTAATATACGATTGTGCTCTACATTCATGTTGTATATACGATGGTCAGTATACAAGCAATAAGCTCTGGAATAGCTGAAGTGTTAGCATATGTAAACTTTATCCAGCGTGAATACTTTGCAGGCTCAGTATTCTCTGGCATATTGTAACAGGAGCTCTCTGGTGTTTTAGAGAGCAACACAATTTAGAATATTTATTTCATCAGTAATCTCCTTCCTCGCAGAATCTGAATAGTTCATTTGCTTGGCAACATCTCCTGTCCAGCAATGATTAATTCCAGAAGAATAGCAGCTAATATAACTTGAGAGCTGGTATGGTCGTGTTTTTTTCTTCTGACTTTCCTCTGTTTTCTTTTAAGGACAGTCATTGCCCTGGATAGACTTTTGCCGCTCCCTTGCAATGACAAAGTGGTGCCAGTTCATGTCTCCTAGTCATGACATTCTCCTATTTCACTGCAGAATATTTTAGAATTTAGGAGAATGCCAAATAAAAGGAGAGTATTGAGTGAGGAGGGATTTCTAATTGTTTTTAATAATCTGGCTATTGAATAACAGCATAAAACCCTCTTGTGTTTTTCTTTAAGAAAAGTGGAGGGTTTTTTTTTCCCCAAATCCTCAATTACTTGGTATGGATTGGGCATCACATTGAGAAGGCTCCTTAAACGATTTACACTGGCTTATTTTCACTAGAAGAGCAGGCAGTGTTTCAGGAGGGGGGAGGGGAGCTGCCAAAAGCGTGCACATATAGATTGTTGTGGTGCTTGAGCCAGTACAGAACGATTTCAATGGAAAATGGATAATGGTTAGCATCAGCTTTTGTACAGATGCTTTTTGGCTAAAAGAGAGGTAATTTATATTTGAAGTCTGTGGGTGTGATTCATTATTTTTTGCTGTAGTATTTTTGCTGAAGTTTCCCCTTCTCTCCCCCTTGAATTCTTTGCAGTTAGTGAAGCTGCCTCTGCTATTTCAATGCAAACAGCTTCATCCTCCATTAAGGTCTGTGCTAAGTAAACCCTACATCACAGAATGCTTGCCCTCTCTTTTTGGATACTATTTGTGAATAGCTTACATATTTGGCAACAGTCTTACTGCCTAACTTGAAATAATTACTGTATTGCTATGATGCATTGACTCCAACTTGAGGTAGAGGCAGGGAGAACTGCTTTAGAGAATCTTAAGGGAGCTGTGTTAATGTGTGTCCCTTATATAGTATGTTAACAAGCATGAATTGATGCAGACATTTAAAAATTGTCTTTTTGCACATTTAAACATCCAATCCTTCCCCTCTACTCCCAATTGCCTTGGGAGAAATGAATATAACTAGACTGGACACGGTTGCTTAACTTAGCTTTCTTGGAGGTTTGGCAACATTTTTGAAGTGTCCCACATCTCCAAAATTCAGTATTGTGTTGCGCTTAGTAGTCGCTGGGCAGCGTGGCCACAAAGCTGTAGGCTCCTCAGCCTTACACATTCATTGCAAGGTGATTATAAATAGTGGCTTTAAAACCTTAAAATTCCATTTCACAAAAGTGAAAGACTTTGGGATCTTTGAAATGGTTCTGATGCTTTCACACGTAGGTAACAATTGGCTGCTGAGTATCAAACTAAAATGTATTAAAAAATGAAGCTTTAAAAAATTGTGGTCTTTATTTCTCCTTAAAGGTGATGCATACTTAGTTATGATCAAGGAGAAGTATCTTAAGGGGCGCCTACTGAAGTACCAGGTGATCATCTGGTATTTCTGCTATTAGAGGTTGATGATTTTACCTCCACTGTCCTATTAAACCATTTATGCTGAATGTGGGCTGCTGAATGAGAGACTCTAAGGCTGGTAGAGACTAGGAAGTCTTAGCATATGTAAACCTTGAATTATTTGTAGTATACATGATTTTTTTAAGACTAATTTTTGTATAGACTATGACAGTTATGATCAGCAAGCTTTACATTGACAGCTTCAAACCCAAATATTTATGTTTGATGTTACTTAGATTTTTGATGCAGCAATTACTGTATGGTTTTGAGGTTTTTTTTAAATCATGTGATAATATTTCCAGAAACATTTTTGAGTTTTAGTACATACACTGCTCCTACTCTGTTAGACTTGCAGCTGTACACCGATCAGTTTGAAGATGCTTTCTGTATGAAGTTTTGGTGACACAAAACTACGTATTTTATTTACACTCTCTTGAGACCAGAGTTACAGGTAATATTTGCTAGCAACTGAAATTTCCAAATTTACTGCCTTCCAGAGACAAAAGCTGACCTCTCAGAAATATTTTTACAACTAAAAGCTAATACTCCCTGGTGCAATTCTCCATGAAGGAATTCAACCAAGTGCAAGAAAATCTTCCTCCTTTTTCATTTTGAACTCTGAACATATATGTATCCATGACTAGACTTGAATATTTACATTTATTTAGGGTGAAGATACAGTGTGAGACTTAGCTGAAAGTGTTGTCCCTTAATGGAAAACAGCAGCTTCTTGCAGTTTGCAGCATGGCTGTAAGAATATATTGAATGAAAGCTTCTGCTGCATCTGTTAAAACTTGTCACTCTGGAAGAAGGGTCTATAAATATAGGAAGGGCAGTGCACTGTGGTATCCTAGATTAGGAAATGAACATGGGGTTATCCAGTTCATCCCCGTGCCATCCTCCAGTGGTGCAGATTCTGTTATGACTCCGTAAATAAATTGTGTGCTTCATTGTTCCTTCCAGTGGAAAAATTTCTGTGATTTATAGGTCTTCTGTGCTGCCACTCTGGCCTGTTATCTCCTGTCCAGTTCACCGGACACATCAGAACATTTTATTCTCTTCTATACTTACCTGTATGCTGTAGAGACTCTCATCCCCTCTTTTTGCAGAACAGCACCATGGCTTGCATCCTGCCTGTTTGGTTGTGTCTTCTGGAACTCCGGTCGTGGGGACGCTGCCACCTGGGCTGTGTTCATGTTGTCACATGTCCAGAAGTGGGTGTAGTGCTCCTGCTGAACTTCTGAATTATTCGTATGATTTGCAGGCTACTTTTAGGTTTACAGCTACTCTTGCAATACCGTCAACATCTTTTCTGAACCTATTCCTTCCCTGCAGTATTCTTGCTGCCTTCAGTGCTGCTCAGTGTTACCTGTAAGTGTCATCTCTCTGGCAAGTGTCATCATCTGTTTGTTCATGGAAACACACACTGGAATCAGATTTAAGGAAGACTCTTGCAGATATTCCCTCAATAGATGCTGCAACTGGACAGTGAGCTACTCAGAACTACCAGGTGTAGCTTTTTAACCAACTCTGCACATCTCTTGTGTGAATTTCTTCTAGATGGGATTTTTCCAGCTAGTGACAAAGCCCTTAGTAAAGCCAAGCAAAATCACAGCTTCCACTTCTCACACACATACAGCCTGTTTGCAGAAGGAAATTAAATGGGTTTGACAAGATTTTTATCTTGACAAATCCATACTAGCTGCTACTGTTGCCCTAGCAATTTATGGGTGCTTATGAATAGAGGGTTTGAATTCTGGCAGAATTTTTTCAGGAAATGAAACTGAGTTCACTTGGTCAGCATTTCCCAGCCTCTCCTTATTCTGCTCTTGTTAGCTCAGAAACTGTCTGTCCCTTTCTAGTTTTCTGTCATCTGACACCTGCTCCCTAATTGCCAAGGTAAAAACTGCCCTGAGATGACTTTTGCCACTGCCTGGGGGCAGCTCAGTCCAGCAGAAGCATTCCAGGCACCCTAGCTGTGCCATGGGGCTGTCTGGGACCCTTCACTCAGGCAGGCAGCACGTCCCCTTGTGCAGCCATTGCAAGGTCTGAAAGAGCCCTACTGGGGCAAATCCCATATTAAAATGCTCTGTTATCAGACATCCTATTCTTCTCCTAAACTGAGAGAGAAGGAAAGTGGGAACTCTGGCTTTATCCTGGTGCCCAGTCACCAGGAGCACAGAGTCTGGTTGTGCCCAGGCCAGAGCTAGTGCCAGCTGGTTCCTGGGATCAGAGAGGAAGCTGGGGCTCTCTGCTGCTGCTCCTCACTGCCTGCTAGTTTGATTTTCCCAGATCCTGGCTCACTGAAGTGGTACCTTTCAGTTTTCTGCAGGGACCTTAACACCTAGCAATCAAAGCAACTAAAGCTCAGGAAACCTAAATAAAAGAGAAGCTAAAATTAGAAGCCAAGTTGCTAAGAAATGTTGAGACCAAGAAATGATTGTTATGGCCTTTTCTATAACAATAGTATTAAAAAGAAATGTAACGTGAAACCAAATTTTTAAACACTGGATGTTTAGGATTTTATCTGCTTTATCTTTAAAGTAGCTTTAAAGTTAACTTGCTGAACTCCAGTTCATCGGCATCTTGTTGAAAACACTGTTATAGTGGACATTCATTTTAAACTAATGTTTATGAAAATGTAGGAAATACATACCTTTGGTGAGTATGAAATAAAAGCACAGAACTTTATAACTAGTCCATAGGAATTTATTTGCCTACGATTATTTGCCTTGGCTGTGGCAAGAGACCAGAGAAATACACTTAGGACATTTTAGATCCAATAATAGTTATATTAAGTTATTAATATTGAAATAGGCAGAATTCCCTACTAGTATTCCAGAAAATCTCAAATCTCTTAACAGTGTTTTTTGTTTTCTTTTTTTTTACTTAAGTTCAGCATTCCATACATAAGGCTCAGTCAAAACATACTGGCATGAGCTTCCTAGGGACAGCATCAGTATCCATGGGGCTGACAAGTGCTACTTGCTTCTATTCCATTCTTTCTTCAGTGGCTCTGAATGTGGTCATTTCTTGGTGGTGTTCTAGAGCAGAGACTCTTCAGTCACAAGCCCCTAAAGAAGGCATTAAGTCTTCTCTGTTACTTTGCCCATTGATACACACATGTGTTAAGGATCATATGTAAGATGTATAGAAATAGATGAAAGAGTAAAAATAGATGGATATGGTAAATAAACATATTTAGCACAAGTTCAAGCTTCTTTTCTTAGCTTTGAAGATGGAAATCCTGGCCCTTGCATGGATGCTTACACTCTGGCATCAATGCTTACTGGCAGTCTGTGCTGCCAGTACATTTAGTCACTTGTGGAGCAGCCGGTGTGCAAGAACAGGAAAACAACTCACCTGTTTTATAAGCTGAAAATGCATTCAATTGTACATACTTACACTTTGATTAAATTACGCAATGTTGACTCATAAAGTAGTGTAACTGTTTAGTGATAAGAATAGCACATTTTGTTAAGGATCAGTGGATATCTATGGCCCCTTAACAGAGTAACTAAATGTGTGTGTGTGTGTGTGTGTGTGTGTGTGTGTGTGTACATATTTCTGGATGTATGTATATATGTGTGTGTGTAGGTCGCTCCAAAGGTAATGCTTCCTATTTATTTCCATGGTATTGCTTCCTACTTATTTCTACAACAGATAAGAAGAGCACAATAACGTTGTTTGATAGAGCAAATTTTCAGCTACAAAATGCTTTTTTTCAACATAGTCACCACCATTAGCTATGTGTTTATACCAGCAGTGAACAAGAGCCCACTTACCACACATAAAAATCTGCACCACTGGAGATGTCCCACTGTCAGCACAACTGGAATGCACTGCCCATCACCTCACTGTGCTCACATCCACTCGTTGGTCTCCATAAATGTTCAACAAGCATCAGTGAATGTCAGTAGATACAGTCGTTTCTGTATGGAGGAATTCAGTCTCACCCCTTCACTTTGTGAAGTGCACTTCCATGGCAGACACCATTCTGTCAGACTGCTCCTCTGCTGTCTGTCACATGACAGCATGTAATGGAATATTAGTGGGAAGGTTCAACCTCTGCTGCCATGCCACCAACATCCAACTGTGACACTGTTGGCCAACATAATACAATAGAAGGCATTACTTTTGGAATTATATTTATTGGAAAATCATATATTTTTTGCAAGTAGTGACAGAAAAAATTTCATCTTTAAGAAAATTGTTAGGTTGCTTTATTTTTTTTCCTAAGCTAAATAACTTAGAGAAGCACAGCTTCAGAAGACATTTTGACTTTAATGTAATCTGTAATTTTCAGAGCAAATTATAAAAAGAGAAATTTGTTGCCTAGTCATGCAACAGAATGAGTCAGTGAGATCTGGCTCATTCCGTACAAGAGCTTGAGAGCAACAAAGAGCAGAATTCCATGTTCCCTCCTTCCGCTGCTGTCAGGTTTTGCCATTAGGTAAATTCTTATCTTCAAATTGAAGAAAGGATGCACTTAATTGTGGAAAGATTTGCTCAAAAAGCAAACCTCTAACTTACGCGAAGACTTCACTGGGTCACAAATATTAGTAAGGTATTCTCCGTATCCTTGTTAGGAATGCTAGTAGATACTAGAGATCTGGATGATATACTCACAGTCTTTTCATTTTAATGAAAAGCATTACTTTGTGCAATGTTACTGTTCAAATACAGAGTTCATGTTTTAATAGTAGAGAGACTTCTAAGACATTTAACTTCGTAAGCGTAAATATATTCCTGTAATCCATGACTGAAAGCTTTTGTGTGGAATGTTGCTAAGGGCTTCACAAGCCCAAACTTGAATCTCCTTGCCTACTCATCTACCATGCGCACTTACTACTCTGAGGTGTGACATGAAGACCTTATTTAATAGAAATGATTTTGATGGAAACGCCAAAGAACTCTGGGGAAAGTCTGAAGGCAGGATTTGAAGTTACATTTACTAACATTGCCAAACGATTGATTTTCTGCAGCACTATTTTATGTTTCTATTTTGGTAATATTTGGGGGCTACTTGTTTGCTGATGGAGAGAATTTTGTTTCAGAATACAGATGTGGATTCAACCTCAGATATTAAATCAGTAAGATTCTTGGGTAACCAAATGCAAATATTTAAGTCTTGTAAGTTTTAAAGACTGGCAGAAAGCAGTATCAAACTGCTTTCAGAAAATGCCAAACTCCTAGCAGCTGGGACAGCTACTCTCAGCTTCCCTCAGGAATCAGTTGGCATTTCATGAGATAGAGCACTTTTTGCTGTATGTTGTTTTGTTGGATTTTTTTCCTCCCTGTCCTTAGTTTAGGCTTTGATAATATGTTCTCTGAATCTTTTCATTTTATTTGTAATGAATCCTGCATCATATCCCTGCAAGAGAAGGCATCATCCTTGAAATCCTAGTAAGTCTCTCTGCTGTAAACAGTTTTTGAAGGATGTCAGCCCATATGATTACTAAATAGTTGATTTAGTCCAATTTATGTGAATTAGCCTGCTATGCTGCCAGAGAGTATGTTGAGGGGATTTTTTTTCACTGCCCTTTAGAAGCACCTGTGCTTTTTGTTAATCATCTTATGAGGGTTTTACTGATACAATATTAGCTCTTTCTGGATATAAAGGGAGTTCAAGCTACTGCTCTCTGTATTTCTTCTAGTTACCTGATATTTTTTTCATAAATTTGATCTTGAACACTGAGAGCTGTTATTCAGAACTTCACCAGGAGTGAATTCTGCATAAAACTGTCATCTTCTGGGTGCTCTGAAGGCCAGAGAGTATAAGTCTGTGTGGCTGCTGAGCACTGTGTGCAAGGTTAAGTGTTTGGCTTGTAAATACAGACAGATGCCTTTTTTCACTGCCAGAGAAGTGCTTTAACCTCTGTTTGCACGGAACAGTGGAGACATCCAGTGGCCAAGACTTGCATGGTTGACAATTGTACTCTGAATTCTGGCAGACATAAAAATAGTCCTTACTAGGTTTTTTGCTGTAGTTTGTTTTAACTTTAGCGTGTTGCATTTTATATTATTTTCTAAAAGCTGATGCCTGCAGAAGCAATGACAGTGCCTAGTTGTGTCATTTAAAGGTCTACTGGCCCTGAGCTGCAGGTGAATGTCATGGTGTTATGTTTTTGTGGTTTTCAGTATTCTGCATCAAAACATCATGTAGTGTACTGGAATTAAAGTGTTAATGCTCCAATTCCATGTACCTGTTCCTGTACGTGATGGAAGTCATGGGATCTGACCCTTCGGAGGGGCAGTCTCTTACTGCCTGGCAGTGGGTGCTGGAGGGTGCTTTCCCTGCCGTTCCAAGCTTTACAGGTTTGACTCAGTCTCAGGAACTCCCTCTCTTCTATCTTATTTGATTTATTATTCCCAATTTCAATTAGATTTTATTGTATTGTGTTATCTTGCATTCCGATATCATAGTTAGTAAAATAAGTTTTCCTCCATAGATTGTTGCTGATTGTTGCTGCTGTTTTTTTTTTACTCTCCTTCCTTCCTTCCTTCCTTCCTTCCTTCCTTCCTTCCTTCCTTCC
>JAPSGF010000010.1:7120768-7150990 GCA_035772895.1 Perdix hodgsoniae
TCCTTCCTTCCTTCCTTCCTTCCTTCCTTCCTTCCTTCCTTCCTTCCGTCCTTCCGTCCTTCCGTCCTTCCTTCCGTCCTTCCACTCTGTGACAGTGAACATCCAATTTGTTCCACAGTTCCAGTGGACCAGCAGTAGCTACTGCCCAGGTACTCACATAAAGCCAGTCAGTGCTTTGCTGAACTGGGGCCAATAGCACATTGATGTCTAAGGTTTTGGTTTATATTCTTTACAGCAAGCAAAAATCTTACAGTTTTGGTAAACAAATGTGTGTGTGTTTATTTAAAACAAAAATGCAAAACTCTGTTTTGAGCACTGATTGAATAAAATTATTTTAACTAAAAAAACATTGAAAGCTTCCTAAAGCCTTTAACTAGAATTCTATAGCAATATGAGGACATAGAAATAGCCCTACCTGAGAAGGACTGGCCATCTTGGAATATGCAGTGATTTGTGGCAGGCACAGTGGTTTATAGATGCTTTGTTTCATTATGACTCAGTAATGTTATTAGTAAGATTTCCCCAGTGTTTATAAAAGCTGTAACCAGAGCAGTAGTGTAATGTATTCTGATAACAGTTCCCTACCATTTGCAGTTATAAACGCTTGGTGTTTATGTCATAGAGCAATAATGTTATTGTTACTGTGCAAAACCCCCTCCTTCTATGAGTTATCACTGTTTCTGAATGCTATAAAAATGAAAAAAACAAAACAAAACAAAACAAAAAAAACCAACAATTCTGTAGGTTGTTAAGGCAGCTCTTCGAATTTCTGCTTTTTTAAGAAGTAATTCAAGATGGCAGAGATGACTGAGCTCATTGTGGGCATTTCAGCAGCTTTTATTAAACATCACAACTTCCAGATACCTACACTTTTCTCCTTTTACAGGGTGACCCAGGGCGAACATTCATACTATGCTAAGGCACATTTTTAGGCAGTCAGGAAAAAAAAAAAAAAAAGATTTCATAAAGGCACATCAAATTTATACCTGTTGCTGGTTTCCAGATGTCCAACTAGTCAAGAGAGACTTCTGTGTGTCTGTTTTTATGAATGACTTATTTCCGGTTGGTTTCTATTAATTTCATTGGGGAATAATGATCAACTTTCCAGCTATTTTTTAATGGATGACAGCAAATCTGTAAGACATCACTAATAGTTTTTTAATGACACTGGGATCTGGGAGAAATTGAGAAACCAGAAAAACTAGTAAACGATCATGTTTGCAAATTGCTTATTGCCAAAAACTCTAAATACAAGGAAAAGATTGTGGAAAATCAGAGCCAGTCAGAAAGACACAAACACAAATGGAAAGAAAGGGAAGAGGCATCATGGGAAAACTGAGTTCCTTCAGTTACTAGGCTTCTGAAATTCCATTGCAAAGGAGTTGAAACAAGGATGGTATGCGTAATAATAATATATTGATCAGAAAGCTTGGACAAATAGAGTATTTTTAGAAAGGATATAAAAATCAAAATGTCTGATGTGCATCAATATTTTAGGATCTGTGTATTATAAATAAAACTTTATCTTCTGTACCTTTTTTTGTTTAGTTTCAGAGCCATTTAGGGTTTTATCTAGTTAGTAAAATAAAGATTTTCATAGGCCATGTCTGCAACTAGCAAACAATTGGTGGTGGAAAATATGCTCTAGTGGTAAGATTGACTTTGTTAAGTAATTAAAATGATAAATTGGTCCCATAATCTTTAGGATGGGTTGTTCAAGGCATTCAACCTCGTTGGAGTTGATTGATAGATTCCTGGTTACATTCAGTGAGTTACAGAGAGTGGCCCATTTTCAGTATTCATTTTTGCTTAGCAGCCAGAACCTTTCCCTAGCCTATTATCTCACAAAGCTGTAAATTCTCAAAGTGCAGGCAGCCTGGCTGCCCATGCGTTTGTTGCAGAACACAGAGCACCCTGCTGGAAGGAGCCAGTTGCCTTAATGAGATTATCACGGGATCTCTGCTGGTCAGCCCACATCTACCTGCATGGATAGATCCTGGACAGCTGCTGAAGTACCAGAGCACAGAGGCTGTTAACCTGGCACCTGTGTTAACCTGGACCTGTGTTGTAGAGAAGAGATTCTTCCTTGCCTCACTGATCTCAAAAATCTTTATAAGGTTCAGCTGTGTGCAGGTCACAATACTTTGCATTAAGGGCAATGTCCTATATAAGACATGTCTCAAAGTTCCTCATGACTATTTCACAGAGGACTTGGTGGGTCTGGGAGTAGAAAAAACTCTGGTCTGTCCAGGTAAAGACAAAGAGTTTGTTTGAATACCTTCCTTCTTTGATTTCTCATATTTTTTGAAATGTAGCTGCAGTCTCTATAAAAGGTTGGATATATATATATATATATATATATGTCTTACTATTTAAACCTTGCTGGAGGATTATTTTTACATGCATATCAAGTGTTTGAGACCAGCTGAAGTAATAAACTACTGTATTACATGAAGAGAGGAAAAGTGGAAGTAAAAAAATGTTGTCCCTTAGAGTGAAGAATGGAAAGCATTTTTTTGAAGATAAAAAACAAAACAAAACATCAGAGCCAGAGTATTAAAAGTTTGTAACTGAGCTAACAGTTAAAACTGAAAGGAGCAAAGTAAAAAATAAACACATCTCCTTCTGGTTATTGTCAAAAGATGTTCCCAAACCTAACAAGGAGAAAGTATCAAAAGAGACTTAAGTAAACATATCATGCCACAGTAGTCTTTCTGTTGGGAAAAACAGAATGTGCTTATTCAGAAATCAGGCAACAGGTATCTGTGCTATAAGAAGCATTATTCTTTCTAGCCAATTCAAAAAACTTTTAGTTCAGTTTCATGTTACTGACCTGATAAAACCTTCATTGTTAAACTGCAAAACTCAAAGTAATGTTCCATGATTGATAACTAAGCCTGCACATTTTTTTTCTTCTGTGTATAGAAAGCAGCATTACCATTGTTGCCTGTATTTATAACAGTAATACCTGTCATCTGCTCTGTATGCAGCAGATAAGCACTAATGAATGCTTTTTAGTATGGAATTGTCATGTCAAGGTCTATGTCTGATACGGTGCACCCCTCTAAGCCTGCAATGTAGCAGTCAGTCCTAAGAGTATATAAAAAGCCTATGCTTCTGCTAATAGTGTATTGGATTTGTGTTTGTTTGCCTGTATGTATGTACCTACATGTAAGTAAAACCTTCAGACAGAAAATTTGGTTTCACAAAACTGTAAGTTCTGCCTTAGATACAGCACGTATTAAATTATGTCTCCTGAATGATAGAAACCATTGCTTTATTTGGATGACTTCAGCCTGTAGACTTACGAATGAGTTTACTGATGAGTACAATGAATACAGCAGCCAGAGACTTGCGAGGCTCTCCTTGCATTTACAGGTCTTCCTGCTCTGTCCTGCAGACTGCCATGGGATAGTCAGTAGTGTCAGCCAGCCTGAACCCAACCTGCAGGCCCACTGCTGAAATCCCAAGACACTGATAGAGTAAAATTAATGTTACATGGGCAGGCAAGCAAATCTCTTAAAAGCTTTTCCAGTGCTGGCTCTGCTCCATTACACTTCCTGTGAAGCAGATTCATAACTTTTATTGTGAGTAAGCACTGATTACAGCCTATGGCATGCTAGGCCCTGAAAATTACTGAGCTGTGTAGAGACAGTTTGTTCCTGGAACAATCGATTCTGACACCTCCTGGATGAGTGCATCTTGGCTCGGTTACGGAGATGCACTGAAGTTGACTTTACAAGGCAGTGTGCACATAGAATGAAGACTAATGTAAATTTACTTAATCCCGTAATGTAATATTAACGTGAATGTGATGTTTCCTTGCCAAGAGTGTGCATGCCACTTCTCTTTGGGCACCCTCTAGGCATTTTTCTTATGCTGCAGAGCTTGTTATTAACTATTTTTAGATCTTTAGGCAAACTAACAAAAATTGACAAACGGTAAAAGAGTTTGGTAATGTTTCACAGAGAGCTAGTACTGCCACATAGATAACAGGGAGTCTGGATCTCACATTAAATGAAGATTTGGACTGAGGGTCCATCAGTGAGAGTTTGTACATTCCAATCACTACCTCACAGCACGTGGAACGTGACAGTTCTTTGTTCTGCCATTTGCTCCCATTGCACCTACAGCTGGCACTGACAGATTTAACACGCGTGCAGTGAGTCACAGTGTGTGTTCCAAGCAGCCTGCAACCTACGGAGCTGAAAGCGAGGAGAAACTTACTATGTAGGGGCAGCCAGTGTGCACTTGTGCACAATTATAGATTTTTTTTCATTAGCTTACTGATCATCTGCAGTTGGCTCTGTTTTGCGCATGATTTCCTGGCTTTTTGTTTTGTTTTGTTTTGTTTTATTTTTGTTTTTGTTCTGTGGCTCTTCCTGCCCGTGTCCCTGCACGAGGCGCCCCCTAAGGGTGGGCAGCAGATTTATCTCCCTCCATGTGCACCTGGCCACAGGGCAAACCCGACTCAACAAGGGGTTTCAGTTGCAGCACGTATTCCGTTATTGTCCCTTTTGGTTAAATGTCCTGTCCTGTACTTTTCCTCCATAAGGAAAGTTGTGTTCTGGCTTGTATTTCTGCCTCTGAGCTGCTGCAGCTCGATTCCACACAGAGGCACAAAATGGCGCCATGGCTGCTCCCTCAGGTTGGCATGTCAGCCCAGAGCTTCCCGATGCGTGCTGCTGCTCAGGTTAGCAAAGAGGCCTCACCACAAAACCACCACAGTGGCCTAAGCTAGCGCACCAGCTGTTTGTTATGGTGTGGGAATATACAGAACCCAGCTCTGCCATTTGGAAAATACTGGGGTGGAGTGCAGTTGAATTTTTCTGTTCAAATCTGTGCACTGAAATTGGCATTTAAGCAGCCTGCTTAGAGGAAATGAAGTGTGTTGCTACCTGGTTGTGACTGCTTGTATGGAAAGGTGGGAGGTGATTTCCAACACAAGCCTTGAGAAGGTCTCCCAGTCTGGCAGAGCATATATGCCTAGGATAACCCTGGTGTACTCATGGCCCGTGTGACAAGGCTATTATGAGAAGCATGGCAAGTTATTAGGCTTAAATTATGTTTTCAGTATGCAAAGTAAAAACCAGATATTGTATGTTAGCAGGTTTGCTTGCTGAAGTATTATTCTCCTTGAGTTAAGTCAATAATGACTATTTCTGGCAGACTCCTCACAGTAGCGTTGTATTTCACCCAAGTTGACTGTTTAATAAGGTAGTTTAAATGAATACGGTAAGAATTTCCACAAAGACTTGGTTGTGTTAAGATAGGCACGAGAAGCAAATAACATAGGGGGACGTGTGAAACAGTACCTGTGTAGTGAACTGTCTTAGTAACTGTGTTATGCCTTTTAAAAGAGCCCATTTTTGAGTAATGTCTCTTGCTGCCAGCTGCCTTGGCAGGCCTTCAGCTTGTAGCCTTAGTCTATTCCCTGAGGTCACATAGATGCTTTTGTAAAGGCTGGGATCATATGACACTACTAAAACACATTGCCTGTGTGGAATCAATTGCTTTACAGCTCATTGTTTAATCAATGTTTTTTGTCCAATTGCCAAGCCAAAAAGTGTAGTTTGACATGGGATTAAAAACACAGCAGTTGTGGCAAAAGACTGGGTAGGAGAAGTGTTAAGATACATGGAAAGTTAATTGATATTAGAGTACTTTTTACTACTTTGGTCTCTCGTTTTGCAAGAGAGTTCTCTAATATGTTTGTTCTTTTGTGATTTATGCTTAGTAAATACACCACACTTTTACAGATCCTAATGGAAGATACCTGTCATTCAGAAGGCGCTATTCACTTAGACTCTTAGGCAATCAAAAGGTTTCTTCAATCTTTGAAATCTGGGAACATTGTCTCTAAAGATAGTATTTGGTATATGTCTGACCAAGACAGTGCCTTGCACTTTCTCATCAAGAGAATCTGAATTTTGAATGTTGTAGGTAGAGACCCTTTTTGTTTAGGATTTATTTTTGTTTTATTTATTTATTTTGACAGCTGAAAGCAAGTGAGCTCAGCATGAATGTTGTTACTTATACACTACTTTAGCAATATAGTAGGCTTACACAGCAAAAAGAAAGAGGGAAGTCCAGGGAAAAATTGGATGGTTCAACAGGTAGTTTATTTAACTTTCGCCTTTTCAGAGTGTAGAAGGCAAACTGAGAACTTACAGGGTAAGTATTTTAAAGGATCAAAACCAAACAAGAGATATTAGGAGGAGGAAGATGACAGGAATGTGAGGCTTCAGAAAACTTGGGCTAAAGGAAATCAACATAAAATATACAGTTATTTAAGAAATGCTGGTTTCTAGTTTGGTTTTGGGGGAAGGAAAAATAAGAAAATGTATAATGGTGAGGTTATAAAAATAAGGCACTTTCAGAGACAGAAAAAGACAGTGATTTCAGTTGGAAAGGGTATTGAAACTGGATTACGTTCAGTTGAGAATTCTGAAAGTAGTTTTGTGTGAGGTGTCTGAGCTGATAATGTTACTCAGTTTATCATAAAAACTGTTATACTTGAGAATTGAACTGCAGGAAAGATCTCGCTTTTTAAAAATTTTGTTTTATTTAAGAACTAAGTGAAGTCCTTGGGATGATATGATAGTGAGTCTGTCTTAACAGAATAATCAGTGGAAAAATTACCTAGTTGAGCACAGCATTTGGAAGAAGGAAAAGCAAAATGGTGATTGACCTCATTTCAAATCAGCAGAGCTATTTAAAGATTTTAACAAAAAATTGTGAGACATGATTGAGGAGATACATGAGTGGCAGGTAAAGTTAAATGTATTTTTCATCATGCAGATGAGATTCAAAATTCAAAATTGGCCTGCACTATTCCTATGTCCCAATAGGATGTTACTGAAGTTGGGCTATG
This sequence comes from Perdix hodgsoniae, assembly GCA_035772895.1. Taxonomy (NCBI): domain Eukaryota; kingdom Metazoa; phylum Chordata; class Aves; order Galliformes; family Phasianidae; genus Perdix; species Perdix hodgsoniae. The sequence continues at coordinate 7,127,643 of JAPSGF010000010.1, forward strand.
AGTTCATTTCTTCCACAGAAGATAGATGGTAAATAGGAATGTGAAAGTATTGCATGTATTTATTTTGGTCAGATGTTATACTTTAGATCATACATGTCCAACCTGCTAGTTTTGTGTTTTTGTTGCCTGTTTTTTTTCCTTATATTTCAATAAATAAATAAATAAAATGTTGTGCTAGTTATACAAATTAACTATAATTTATATTATATATGTGACCCAGGACAATTCCTCATCACTCAATACAGAACAGGCAAGCCGAAAGGTTGGACACCCATGCATGAAGATTCAGAAATATACTATGAGTAAAGTGGAACATCCTGGGAATACTGTGTGTTAGCAGCTAACTGAGGTGTAGGGTGTTTTCTTTGATGCTGTGAAAATGCAGTGGATTTCAGTTATGCAGTAGGGTATGAATTGAAGGTCTGTGAATTTGGTGGAATTTTTGTTCTTTGATTATGTCAACAGGGAAGATTTTGTTGTTGGAATAATTCTGTTTGTACTTTATTGCCACTCGGATTCTTAGTTGGAAAGAAACTGAAGGTATTGTTGTTTCAATTGGCAAATAGGAGTAATTAAATGTATACAACTTCAACGTGACAGATGATTTGAAGTAGAATGACTACAGATGTATTAATAAACTTGACAGTGTAAGATACATGCTGTGTTAGGCTGATCTCTTTGAGTAATAGAACCTTACATGAGAAGGCTGTTTTGTCTTCTCTTTCTTCTCACCCAGTGTTCTGTGGTCCAGTTTCCTTCTAGCTTTTTCCAGGTCTTGAGGTTTTATTTGGGGTGAGCTTTCATGAGGTTTTGTACAGTGACATGCACTTACAGCCCAGAAAGCCAACCATATCCTGGGTTGCATCAAAAGATGCGTGACCAGCAGGCAGAGGGGGGTGATTCTGCCTCTCTACTCTGCTCTCGTGAAACCTCACCTGCAGTACTGTGTCCAGTGCTGTGACCCCCGACACAGAAGGGGAGGGACAAGAGAGCAGGAGCAGGTCCAGAGGAGGGCCCTGTAAGAGATTATTATTTTGCACTTATTATTTGTGCTTTGTGACAAAAATATTAAAAATCTGAGCACATTAGGATGCTGAATATACCTCTCGATTACATTTTGTATTTTGGTTGCAATAGTGCTATGTTTTATGTTGTTGTGGGTGGTAATGTTGTACCTCTATTTGTTATATTTATTTATTTGCTATTGTTAAATGTATGGTTATTGTTAAATGTGTGATTGTCACTTTTCTCCCTTCTCTTCATCACCTGATGTTCGTGTTACCGCTCCTGCAGAATCACAGGTTGGTAGGTTGGTGCCTGTGGCGAGTTGATTCTCTGTGCTGTTGCAACTCTTCCACTTGTTTCTTGTATGGTTCCATGTTTTATCCAAGGTGTTGTATCCTCAATTTACATTGTAACTACTTCAACTGAGGACAGGTCTGATCAGGGCAACATTTATAACCAAACCTGGAAAAGGAAACATTTGATTCCCCACCCCCTCTCTCCGTTACCCTTACGCTTGCTATCTTTTCCTCACCATCATGGATCCCTTTTTAAGCAAGCTTTGAGTCACGGGGTGATATAAGAGATTATTCTTTTGCACCATTGCCTTAAAGCTCGCTGGAGAGCCCTGATGGACACGTCCTGGTCAGGGGTTGAGAAATCCTTTGTCTGAGGGACACAGATAGACAAGTCCTGGTCAAGGGTTGAAAAATCCTTTCTCTGAAGATTTTTCAAGCCAGGGGTAGCAAGAGAGAGATAAGTCTCAGCTTAATGACCAGGAAGCAGTCTTTTGTGTGGCCTTGACAGGCCACAAAGATGATCAGAGGGCCGGAGCACCTCTCCTCTGAGGACAGGCTGAGAAAGCTCCAAGGAGACCTTACAGCAGCCTTGCAATCCCTGAAGGGGGCCTGCAGGAAAGCTGGGGAGGGACTTTTTATAAGGGTGTAATGTGGCAACAGGACAAGGGGAAATGGTTTTAAACTGGAAGAGGGTAGGTTTAGACTAGATATTAGGAAGAAATTCACTTTCTTTTAGAATACACCCTCTTTACTGAGGGTGGTGAGACACTGGAACAGGTTTGCAGTGAGATTATGGATACTGCCTCTCTGAAAGCCTTCAAGGCCAGGCAGGATGGGGCTGTGAGCAACCTGGGCTGAAGGGAGATGTCCCTGCCTATGGGGGGGAGGTTGAACTAGATGGTCTTAAAGGGCCCTTCCAATCCAAAACCATTCTGTGTTTCTATAATTCTACAATTACATATTTTAAGCTTTTTAAAGTGTAGAGTGTCTTAGTTTCAGCTGGGATAGAGCTTCTTTAGAGTATGTGGTGTGGTGTGTGATGCTATGGTTTAATTCCGCTGATAACACATGGATGTTTATAGTTACTGCTAAGCAGTGTGTACGGAGCCAAGGCCATTCTCATTGAGGGGCCCAAGGAGCTGGAAGGGAACAGAATTTGGACAGCTGTCATAAATTGGCCAAAGTGATATTCCAGAGCATATGGCATCAAGCAGAAGGGGTTTTGATGAGTGGGAGAGTTCATCTCTCTTTCTTCTGCTGTTCGGGGATGCCAACTGGGCATCTGCTGGGGAGTACTGAGCAATTGCCTGTGCATCACTTGTTTTATATATGTATACATACATATATATATATATATATATATATATATGGTCAGAACTTATTATTCTTTTCCTTTTCTTTGTCTTAGTAAATAGCTTTTTACTTAACCCACAAGCTTTACTTTATTTTTGCAGTTCTCTCCCCTGGGAAGGAAGGGAGTGAGCAAATGACTATGTGGAGCTCAGCCACCTGCTGGGATAAAGCACAAGTAGAAAAAAGCCTTTGGATTTTTTAAAAATTTCACCTATATTTTTAAAGCGTTTATTATTACTAAAAATTAATGTATTGTAGGTGAACTGACCAGATAGTGAGTGCGTGAGCCTAAACTGAGACATGTCTTTCTGATGACAGTGTAATCTTGCCAACATTTTGGAGTTATGAAGCATCAAAATGTGTTACTATGCTGTGAGAAGACTGAATTTGGACAGTTTTTTCTAAAAGTTTAAAACACTCTTGGTCACTTAAAAACATATCTGTCATTAAAAGCTGAGATACTGTTTGACTTTTCATTAAGTACGTACAAGTGCTTACCTTGGAGTTGCTTTCTTGTTCAGCATTCATTTGATATAGACATTCACATTGCATTCTTACAAACCATAGTGCAAGTTTAATACAGTTTTCTTTGTTAAAATTACTGCTGTAGTCTTTCTAACAAGGTTGGTTTTTTTTTGTCTTTCTGCAGTGAAGGGAAGTCAGAAGTGTGAGCTGAATTGCCGTGCTATAGGCTACCGATTCTATGTGAGACAAGCTGAAAAGGTGATAGATGGGACACCGTGTGACCAAAACGGAACTTCAATCTGTGTGGCAGGGCAGTGCAAGGTAAGGTTATTGTTGGCAGCAGGTTGGCTGTCTGTGCTGAACTCAGCCTCTAGATACTTAAATTCTATCAGAGGTTGATATGACTTTACCCATGAAATGGTGTCTTCAACTTTTTTTTTTTAGCAGATATGAGAATGGCTGGCTTACGTTATTCCATGTTTTATTTTCATATCTAATTTGAATGTCTACTGAGTGCAAACTGCGGAATGCTGAAAGGCAGGATTCAGAAGGTGTTCTGGCTGCCATTAAAGTGACTTATTTAGCTTTCTATAGATGAGATTCTATGGAAGAATCAGAACAAAAACACTGGAAACTTATATAAGAGAGAAATGCAATATCTTCCTTTGTTTAAACTTCAGCGTGGAGGTATTTTTTCAGTCTGCAACATAAAAAGGTAACTGAAGAAACCATTATTTTGATTGTGTTCTAGCTGGTGTTATTTTTCTATTTGGCCCATGTTTTCCATTTTTAAGGTTCATGCCTCACTGGCTGCCCATTTACTCAGCAGTGATGTTCTCTTAGAAAATACTGAAATGAATGGCAATTTTTCAAGGATTTGGAAGAACTTTCTGCAGCCTGTTCTGTATGTTCTCTTTTAATGCACAAGTACACTCTGCTTTTTCTAAAAGATGGTAGCAGTCTTAAATATTTTTGAACAAAATGTTTATTTCTAATATTTGATGAAGTAAGATTAGTGAAAGCAAGTATAACATAAATAATCAGCAAGTGGCATTTGACACTTGAATGATATTTGTTGGCAAAAGAAACAGAAGCAGGCATGGATTCTAATTGTGAAAGGTCAAGTTTAGTTTAAATGGTTGATTTGCTAGAGGAATTCTCTTATGACTGCAGCCTTTTTTTTCTGCGTGTCCAGTGTCCTCTTGCTTGTGTACATTTGGACAACACTATGCATGTTTCTGATCTCTGGTTCTTTGCAGTGCACACAAAGCCATACCTTTGAATTTCCTTTGTAGATGATAAATCTGTGTGAAGCTGTTAAGGAGTCCCATGATGTCAAAGCAGTTCTGTAATTGCCAATATTTTAATTACTCTTCTGATCTATGACTTGGAAAAGTGAAAAATGGATCACATCTATTATAACACAGGTGTTCTCCTACTGTGCAAATACAAAAGCATGTACTGATACATTTGTACTGACAGTTTGGTATAGAAAGGAAAGGGAACCTAGTGGGAAATAGTGTTCTGCATTTTGAAAATTGTCCATTGCTGGTATTGAATGCCACTTCCCAAAGCTGTATGTAAATAAATAGTAGGCTATAAATGCTTACTCTGAATATATAACTTGATATTTATTTGATCATTGAATAATTCATGCCAGAGGGGACCTGTGGAAGTCATTTATTTCGATGTTGTACTCAGAACTGGGCTGGCTGTGTGAGATAGCTGTCATGGCCTTTTCTAGGCTGAGATTTCAGTGTTAGAGCATTGCATAGTGAAATCTTTTTTCTTCCTATTTGACTGAAGTTCCCTGTATTGTGACAGGTAAACTTGGTCTGCCAACTTAGCACTGCTTCTGAAAAGGATCTGGTTTCATATGATCTATTAGCTGTAGATCTAATGGTATCATCAGGTGTAAACAGCAGTAAAACCTTCCTTAGCATTCTCCCGAGAATAGGAATCCTAGGCTTCAGTGCCTTTGGAATGTCTTATGAGATGTTCTTCACTCTTCCTTTAAAAGTACCTCACATTTCAGGATAGATTGATTTGCATTGAAATTTATAATCTTGTTCCCTTTGTGCCATATAGCAAGGCTCTTATTCCTTATGATTTACGGCTGAATTAATCTCATACAAACATGAGTATTATTGTACATATTTCCTGTCTCTTGGGTCTCTGAGATTTTTGTATTCCACTTGCTCGAAATAACTTAATATATTTTTTCATTCAACATGTATTTTATTCACTGCTGTGTAAATACAGATGTAGCTGAAGGGTGTAATAATTAGTGAACTCGTTTAAGTTTTGAACTGTTGTGCATAAGAGAATTTTTTTTTCTAAGAAGCTGTCTGCAATTACAGCTAACTGAAAATGTTTCTCGAGTAATTAAGATTATTCCAATATTTGTAATAGGCAGCTTTTTCTTAATGCCAAGTAATGTTTATATTTATTTTTAAATCAGTTTAAATTTTAAGTCTCTATCGCCCTCTGTTGGACATCTTGTTTCATTACCTGAGGCAGTATCCTTTTAAATAAAAAATACTGTCTGCTGGGTCCCCAGAAAGGTTATTTATCGGCAGTATTTTTAACTTACCTTCTTCATTGAAACAAAAGGCAGAAAAATATTGCAACAATAAACATAATAGAAATTACTGCTGGAGTGACAGAATAAAGAGTGCTGAAGACAGTTATACTTTCATCTGAAATAAAAATTATACATGTATGAAGTCAGATGTTTGTCACTTTTTAAGGATTTTAAAAGTTATGTAAGGCAAGCATAAGTAACAGAAACTAGATCTTCTCACAGTATATAAAATGCAGCCCTACCTCTTATACTGAAATATAACCTATATAGAAACCTGTTATAGCATTATTAAACAGATATTGTATGAATATACTTAATGATAATGTTCGATGCAGTCTTTCTTTTTTTTAATTGTTAACAAATATTAGGTAGAAGGGCCTTCCAAAACTGAACTAATGCTTCATCTTGGCAGTAAAGATAAGTGGTAGAATAGCATAAGAGATTTTCTAAGCAGTTCTTCTTAAGGGCTGGTTATTGTAGCCCTTGTAGTGTTGAACAGTGGTATCTCTTGAAGTACTTCTGAAGAGCATCTCAGCAGCCATTCCAGTCTTTGTTTTCCACTTCTTGCTGTTCTTCTGTTCAGATTACCCCCAAAATGAAAGTGAAAACTTCCATACTTGTCCAGCAGAAAAGGCGAGATGTTAAAACTTGTTTGATGGTTCTTGTAACAAAACTTATGTACATATTAATATGATCAAATATCCTAATTTATTCTTTTTTCACTTTGTTGCAATAACTGATGGATTTAATATTTTAAGTACTGCAAAAGAGCTCACCAATAGTCAAAGTGATTGTGCTTTACTTGTGTAGAACTGACTCTGAATTCTAATGAAACTATAATTTTTAAAGCAATTGAATTACTTTTTGAGTTAAACTAGAGAAAATAGGAAGTACAAGGGCTGCTCTGAAAGTAGTGCCTCTTATTTTATTGTGTTGATTGATGACATCAGAGATGGATGTTTGTGGTACAGCAGTGGGGGTTGATGATACTCGCTGAACATTTATGGAGACCAAAGAGTGGATGTGAGCACAGTGAGTTGTGGGTGGTGCAGTTCAGCAGTGGTGACAGCGATGTGAAGGACAGGCCACATTCCAGACAGCCATGCAGATGTGTACAAGTGCAGCATGCAGGCTCCTGTTCATTGCTGGTGTAAATGCATAATGAATGGTGGTGACTGTTTTGAGAAAGGGTGGTTTGTAGCTGAGAATTTTCTCTATCAGTTGGTGCTGTGGAGCTCTTTGTATTGGTCGTAGTTTCCATGGAAATAAATAGGAAGCATAACTTTGCAGTGACTTGCATACTTGATATTACTCTACTATCATACTTGATTCTACATATAATACATGGTAATACTCTACTTATCATACTTGATAATATTATATTATGCAGAAGCAAGCAGTATAGCAGTGATCTTAGTGATCAATTTCATTACTTCTGTAGGATTTTTTTTTCTGACCACACTTGAACTGTATTCTTTTTGGAGATTATTTTTTTTTGGATGATCCCACTGAGTTTTGCAGACTTTTTCAGAGTTTCTTCGTAGTGCCAGAAACAGTAGTTGCTTATGCATGTGCCTTAGATATGTTTCAGTATTATTGGCTATGCATTATTTGTTTTAATGCTTTGTTTTCATATATTTAATATATTTGCTACCTCTGCCTTCATTCTAAACTATCACTGTGTTATTAAGTTCAGGAATGTCTTTGAATGGAGCTTCTGCAACTTCCAGTTCATCCAGAAGTGTGGAGTTTGCATGCATTGTCTTAAATTATTTTATGAAATAACACAAGCCCGAGTTTAATAAGACAGTGTACATGTCTGCTTAATAACAAAGATCGTGTGTCTTCACAGGCACACACGTGCAGGTAGTTTGAGATATTATCCTTGGCAATCACTGTGTTTTACTCAGCAAGTGGCACAAGTGCCCGTCATGGGTAACACACGTGGGTTTCAATTCTACTGTGTGTGTGTGGCAGGGCTAGAAGCAGGGCTAGCACTGAGCCCTCCTCTGCATTCTCTTGTCACCCAGGCAGTCCTCACTTGAGCTGTAAACAATTGATTCATGAAAAATATCACTAGAAATCACGTAATAACGTTAAAAGCTTATGATCTTGTGGGCCCACACTACTAGCTGTGCAGGGCTGTATGTGGCCTGTGTGCCACAGGTTGGACATGGCTGTTTGGAAGTTTCAGGTGATCCTGCTCAGTAACTCCTTAGTTTTGAAGGAAAACACAAGTGTGAAGGAAAACACTGAGGAGTTTTAATAAATAAAAGGAAGTGTCAGGAGAAAATGCTGTTAATGATTTTGGTCTATACCGTAGTTTACTTAATTTACATTCATTCATATATTACATAAATACATTGCACACATCTAGAACACTTCTGAAACAAGAAGTCATTCTCAATACACAAGAAGGTGTGAGCATTGACTTAATGTAATTTTCAAGAGGGAAAGAGGGTTATTTGTAACGTATGAAGCGATTAATTGGTTTTGCAGAGCTGTGAGTTACCACGCAGTGGCGCCCTTTACAAGAGTATTACTTAGTAGTTCACATAAAACGTGATTTGAGTGAGAATTGTAAACACCTCCCAAAGATATTCTCTCTCCAATTTCATCCCGCTCAATTTTTAAGTAATATTTTCTTGCAGTTTAGTTTACTTTTATCTTCCAGTTAACTCCTGATTTAAATACCTGAGCAGTTTTGAAGTGTGCACGGTACTATCGGTAGCAAAACGACTGTAAGTAGAGATTTTACTTGCCCTTTTAAATATTTGTTTAAATATCAGATGTTGAAATCCTTAAAAGCTTTATAGGAAGGTATCTTGATTTGGCTACAGAAAGCACAGCAAAGCAAGCTAGATCCCCCATATGAAAACATGATTAGGCAAGGAGGCCTACTTGGAAACACTCTCCTGATGTGCTCCGGTGTCCAGGTAGCACAACAGTAGACTTCTTTGTTGCTTTAATCAGAGAACTCTTAATGACTGTAATATCAGAGTAACATATCAGAATGATGAGAACTATTTACTTTCCATAAGTTAGGGTAGCTGTAATTAATTGGAATATAGAGCAGTCCTATAAGGCTACAGCTGATGTCCTTGTAAGGGTAAACAATCTGTTTTAAGATATGAAGTCTTTGAAAATAGCCTGAGGAGTTGCATCAAATGAAATATTACCTATGCATCAGTGGCACAATTTGGCTATCAGTACTTTAAAGTTAGCCTTACCAGTACAAAGATAGGTGATGACTGGCATCAAATATTGTCTGCATTTGAGGAGGATCAATTGAATTGAATTTTTCTAGTTATCTGGCCTGCTCCCAAAAGTGAATTGTCAAAGAGTGAATGAATTACATTGTTTTTACCGTGGAAACTACCATTTTAAAAGCATTTTGTTTTGTTGTCACTGAGGCTTTGCCCAGGGTAGGGTTACACACAGGATATGCTGTATGGGAAGTGCAGAAATAGGTTAGAGAGGCTAATAGTATTCAAATGCTGAAATATATTTCAGAATGTAATGGAAATTAAAAATTAAATCTCTAGTTTGGTAACATTCAAAGTTTTTGTTTGTTTGTTTGTTTAATTATTTTTCATTTGGATTCCATCTATAGGAGTAAAGACATTGCTCTGTGCTTAAGACCTTCTTAAGGACCAGGCAAGATGCATTCCATGAGAGAAAATGAAAATTATTGCCACATCTTTATTTAATTTTGTTCATACTCTGTATGGAGACTCTGTTAGAGGCTTTTTCTTTCAAGGAATAATAGATGATATGTAAAATATACTATATAAATGTGTCTGTGTGTGGGGGAAATAGTTACAATAGTCTTTATTAGTATAACAATGTGGTTTGTTGGAAATATGACTCTTCATTGTTTCTCTTCCTAATGATTAACTAATATCAAGGATTGCATTGGGAAACACCTGCCTGACATTTAACAAGGTGTTAATGGAAGAAACAGGTTCCTGGGAGCTAAGAAGTAACTCCTTTGCCACTTTTTTCCTTCATGTGCATAGTTTTTCTGTTGAATATTTTACAGAGAGAGTATGTGAGCCTCTAAGAAGCTTCTTGTCCTCGCTGTAAAAGAAGTCTTTCTGCCTCCTCCATTTATAAAACATTACAAGTTGTTGGGTTTTTTGCTTATGACCTAGTTTACATTGCTGCTGATAGCTAATGTACAGCAGGTGTGATCACTGCATGTAAACAATATGGGGAAGGATAACTTCCCTATGTTTGAACAGAGGTTAAAACTGATGCAAAATCAGATGATGGGAAATTGCAGACAGCACAGTATTCAAGTCACATAAGCTCAATAAAAAAAGTAGATACGAGATCTATATACTTTTTCTTCTCCCCTTGTCTAGCAGCTTGGTCTAGTAGTCTTGAGAAAACCTCCTTATTCAAAGAATGGAGCCCTGACTCTTTGCTGAAGCAGCTATCTAAATTTGTTGTAATGCAGTCTTTAGTCTCATTACAAATCACTTAGTAATACGGGTATGATATGGATGAGGGCATTCAGTGTACTTGTTTATACCATATGATGCAACATTTATGCTAGTAAGATGTACTGTGGATTTTTTTCCTTTTTAGTTTTATACCAAACAAAATTATTCAGTTGAAGGGAGTACAGTACAGATACAGTGTAAACCCTTTTCAAATAACCTTAAGCAGGCATGAAAATTATGAATATATTTCACTTAGAGTGAATTTAGATTATCTCTGTGTATCGTATTTGTGGACACAGCGTTTTTGGTTTCAGTGCTTGGAACCCTAAAGCAAGATTTAATTTATCTGTTTAACTGTAGCATGACAACAGGAAAAGGTGCAGGGTAGTTCCGTAACATCCAAAAATGGCTTGCATTTCTAGGTACTGAGGAAAAAATGTTATCAGTGTATGTTAGATAACTTGAAAGTGCTTTCATACTGCTTTTAAATATTTTGCCCAACACATTTTTTAGAACGTAGTTTTCATTTTGAAGGAAAAATATATGAAGAGACCCATGGAATGGCCAGTCCACATTGTGATGATTTTTATCTGTTTCTATTCTTTCAGAAGCAATACTTAAGCTATCTGAAGCCATTCGAGACATAGAGTTAAGGTTGTGTGCAGCTGTTAATTTGTTGTTTTTTCCTGCTGTTTTAAACAGTGATTGCAGGTTTAGATGCCTTTCAGGGAAGGTAAAGTGTAATGTAACACACATCTGTTCTGGTGGATAGAAAGTACCTACCAGCTTTGAGCTTAATTGCTTCACTGTAAGAATCCTGAAAGCAAATGCACATATCTCTGATAAAGTAGTAGAGGCAATCTTACTTTTCTTTTTTTTTTTCCAAAACAATGTTGGTTTTGTTTGTTTGTTTGTTTTTTAATCCAAAGCAAAACTTTTTTTAAAAAAAAAAAGAAAAAGGTTTTCAAGAATGCTGAAGATACTTTTAGAATAGAAGATACAAATGCTGTTCATTGCAGGGCTTTGGGTCTTCTTCCTGGTTAAACAGAGGAGTGTATATCAGGCTGTAAATGAAGACAGATTTGTTTATTAACCTGGTAGTATTCTCCAGGTTGAAATAATCAAATGATTGTTTCTGTGTGATTCTGATTATGTGTCTAGCATTGAGTCAAGGACCTTTTTCTTCAGTCCTTGACAAAGATAAGTGGCAATTCTGAAGAATAATCCAACCTTCTCTATAATTCCCATTTTGTTTGTCTGCTGTTTTTTTGACGTTTTATTCAGCTCCGTATTGTTTGTTTGGGTGCTTTTTTTTTTTTTTTTTTTTGACAGTCCCTTTAGTTCTGATTTGTTCTGAAGTTTCTCCTCTTATCTGTTGCTATATTAGTCATTCTAAGTGCATTTTTCTGAAGCTACAGCTAGCAATATTTGATGGGTAGAAGGTAGGAAATGACCATGATTGTTTGGAGTTCACAGTACAATCAGCAGGTCACTTAGTAATCCTCCCAGTGGTGTCATTCTGCACCAAAGATGCATTTAAAGAAACAAGATAAACGTCTGTAAAACCTTTCATATGGGTTCTTAGGAAATAATGTACTACTATTGAAGGATACTATCTGGGAACATTTAGTAAGAAACATTCAGTAACACACCAGGCTATTCATATGATTGTTCATAAATAATTCTGAGCTCTTTATCACTGGTTTTGTTTCTAAATTATTTTGTTGAGGTACAGAAATTAAGTCCAGGAAAAAAATGTAGGGTGTAGTTAAAAAATAATGTGATCTCAATACCATGCCTCTTTCTCAAGTGTTTTGCAAAATTTTTGTGGGAATATTCTAATAATACAATCACATGCACTAAGATACCTTGTACTGCATTCACAGAAGAGACAGAATGATGTGTACTCTGTGAGATGGAAGGGATTCATAAGACATTTCGTATTCAGGAATTACGGATTTGTGGTTAGTGCTTTTTTAAGTAAACAAGAAAACCAAATCTGTTTCATATTAAATTCAATCAGAATTACCAAAGTACGGCAGTTCCCAGCCCCCCAAATCAACCAGTTGAAATTCATTTGAAGGAGACAGGAAAGAGACTGTAAAAGAGAATCATGCAGTTAGTGCAGGACCCCTCTTCTGAGGTTAAATAGCCAAAGGAAATAAAGTAATTTAGATTTTATTACAAAGAAACAGAGGTCTGCAAGAGAAATACTGTTCTGAAACCTGGATGCAAGATATCTGTTTAACACCTGGACAAGTAGGCAATGAGGAAGAAAGTTACTAAAAGGGGGTCTGACTGCATGTATATTCATTCATATTCTAACAACTTTGTGTGTCAAAACTTTGCAATTATTCTAAATCATTTTGATCAAAAAATCTGATCTCTTTTTAATTGCAAATTTTGTTGTGTTTTGTTTGGCTTTCAGCATCTAATTGTGGTGATTAGGTCAGTATTCCTGAAAAGGTCTTCTAGGTTCCTCTCTGCTCAATATAGAGAAAGACCCCTGCACCCTGATAAAACACCTAAAAGTAGGTATTCTCTGCAGTCCCACAGTAGGCTAAGTGGTATTTTGGCTTATTCTTGTGTTGTAGTTAATGGCAGTATAGATTGTGATACATCATCAAATCATGGGATGGCCTGAGTTGAAAATGACCACAATGATCATCTAGTTTCAACCCCCCTGCTATGTGCAGGGTCACCAGCCACCAGACCAGGCTGCCTAGAGCCACATCAGTCAGTTCAGGATTGATCTGCATTAATTCAGCACTCGTATCTCAGGGAAATGCTGGTGAGGGGAATTTTCTCACTGCAAGGAGTGTGTTATGTCATTCACAAAATTAAACTGAAGTAATTTTTCTTGCTGATATTATTGTTATCTGTTTATTTCTGTACTAGGTATAAAAAAGGCTGTCACTGTAAACAACTACAAATAATTATGTCACGATAAATTTAGTACAAGATGCATACAAAAAAACCCATCAACCACAGCACCAGACTTTTCAGTTGTACAATACTAGAGCAGGCTTAGAGGAGAACAGGAGAGGTTCAGAAAAAGTTCTTCACCAGAGCGTACTGGGCATGGAACAGGCTCCCCATGGCAGTAGGCATGGCCTCAAGCTGCTGAAGTTCAAACAGCATTTGGACAGTGCTCTCAGACGTAGGGTTTGGATTCCAGGTTGAACTCTATGATCTTTGTAGGTTCCTTCTGAATTAGGAATTCAGTGATTCAGTATGACGTATTATGTGAGAATTGCCATTGGACTGTATGCTTTCTCTGCTTGCTGTCTGAGTGTTGGTAGAGCTTAATCTGCATTGTGGTTGGTACGTACAGTAAGGCTACATGCAATAAGAATGAATATTCACAGATTAGTGGAAGTTCAAAACATAACAAAACAGTATGGATAGAACACTGATGATGATGCAATGTAAGGCTGTAAGGAAGAGAATGACAAACCATTTCTAGAAGCATGTGAAACCTGATGCTTCACAGGGCAGGCATTTAGATGGGTTAGATAATATATGGGAGGTTTGAACTGGACACCACTGGTCAGGTTGCTTGGAAGGGTTGCTGAAATGGGAAACACTTTCTACAGGAGTTCCATAGAAAGAGCTGCTCTATTAGAAAGTACACTTCCACTACAGTGTACCTGTACAGTACAGTTCTGCTACAGCACAGGATTAATCTCAGTTGGTGACCAGTATGGTAGAGGTAATTTATCTGCAGAGTAGCAGACAGAAATGATCGGTGGGACTGTGGAGCAGGAGAGAGACCACTGTACAGATCTGTAGATGCTACTGCTGTGTGAAGTGCAAGATGCAGCACAAGTATATTTGAAAATAGTTTTCTTTTATAAGCATGGGGGGAAAGCAGGGGGAACTTGTTTGTGTGAGAATGTACGAGGTGAGTGCCAAACAAATAATTGAAACTGCAAGTGGAATTAGTATTTCATTGCTGTCTTGATTTTGTTGTTGTTGTTGTTTCTTTCTCTGTCAGTTTTAATCTACACTGTTTTCTGTGATGTCTGTGATGCAGCAACCAGCTGTTTTTTCTTCCTTTGCATGTGGATAACTATGCTGGTTTGTAGCTACATCTCTGCTAATGCAGTGTCAGCCATTATGAAATTGACTAGTGATACTTCAGAACTCATCATCAAGACAGAGTTATAAAAATGCAGTATGAAAGTGCATTTGTTGCTAAAGCTCTGCTCATCTTTTTTTATAGTGTTAGCAGACCTACTAATGACAAGTTAATGCTAGCAGTATTTTAGTTACTGTTAGTAGCGATTCAGTTGGAATGTGATGGAATTTTTATTGCATTTGAATCATGTCAGAAATTTTAGAATTGAGGCGTTGCTGGATTTCTGTGGGGTTAACTGCAAACCTGCCAAGGAATTATTCTGACCTATCAGGAGACAGTACATCCGAGGTCCCAATGAAAATACAAAATTCTTTAGAAAGGGATGACAGTGTGCCAAAACGCTTTCTCTGCTAAGCTGTTTTTCACTAAGGAGCCAAATAGTTAAGTGAAGGCTTACTTTTGTTTTGGGAATTCTTGGGAGCACATTAAAAATAATAAGAACTATAACAGTATATTCTAAAATACCTGTTATTTAATCAGGGAACTGGAACAACAGTCTTGGAAATCTTTCTGGTCTGCAGGAAATTAAGCATTTAGACCTTTGTTTTCATTTAAGTATGTTATAATATTACTTTATAGCCTGGGAGGAGTCCAGTATGTTTTTAGGCACTTTTAATAAAACACAAATTACATTTGATAGATGAGTTTGGACCAACATGTCAACATGAATAAACAAATCCTTGGGAGGAAGATGTATATAGGCAATTATTTTATACATGTATGTATTTTTCTTCTTATGCAGGCATGTGCATGCACACCAAGACACACACAGAGATTCACACAGACAGACCAAAGAGTCAAAGAGCTGTCCTGATCTTAAAATAGACTTAAAGTGTTGTCTTAAATATAAAATGAAAAGTATTACTGTATTAGGAACACAGGCTTTAAATTTGCAATATTGTACATGTAAAGGAAGAGATACTTGAAAAGCAAAGTTTAAGCTTTATAAATATGTAGTAGAGTGGTGAAATTGCCAGAATATGTAGAATGCCTATAGTCATTTGCTCCTGAAAGTTAGCATGGGTTCAGATCCCTGTTCCAGCAAAACAAATAGGGCTGCTCTGCTGTAGATTTCTTGTGCGACCGTGTGTATTTCACTTAACCTTAGTTATATCTAGTTTGTATGAGGATACCAAAGTGTGCTTAATGTATGAACTAGGTCCAAAAGCTCTTTTTCAGACTTTGTAGCTCTTTTAAAGAAAACAATTTTTTTTCTCTTTTTTTTTTCCCTCTTACTGAGGTGGAACTCAGGAGAGTATTGTGGCTCCCCTCATTTGGGTGGCTTTTTGGGGCTGGTTCCTGTATGCAGTGCATGACCCATCTTTATCTCAGCTATGCTTGAGATGCTTAGAATAGTGAGAATAGTGTGGCATATCCTAGTTTGTATTTATCCTCAGATAAATAAGTTGTGAGGCATTACTGTAGTGAAATGTGCAGAGGGACTGGGTTAATGCATATGTGGCACTTCACTGTAACAGAATGTCTTGTGTACTTTCTATTGGTTTTGACCATGTTGATCAGCAGGAAATCCTTGAAGAAAGGTGTTGGAGAATATTTTCAAGGAGGAGAAAAATGTGAGTCATAATCCTTTCTGGAGGTCAGAGCCTCAGTTTTGATGCAGAAGCTTGTTTACAAGATGTTTGCAAGACACTATGTAGTTTCACATGAGTCTACAGTTTCCATCAGTTTAAATTTCATATTCATTTTTCCCATAAGGATTTTGAATTTCTTTCAAAAGCTCTAAATAGGAAAGAATTCTGTATGTCATCTGGGACCACGTCAGTCTGTGAAATGTAATAAGATTAGATCAGAGATTATAAAACAGCATACACCTAGGTTAAAATGAGCTTAATCAAACATGTTTGAAATTGGGTTTTTAACAAAACCTGAAGTTGACTCAACTTTCTTGTGGCTTTGCAGTGAAACTGGGGTTGCCATAGTGACAGTTGTCATAATTTTTTCCCAAGTGCCATGGTATTTGATAGTTCTTGAAGTTCTGCAACCTAGAGTCACTTGAATGTACTGTATCTTCAGTTTTCATTTAAACAATGTAAATTTCTAGTTTCCATGGTTGCTGAGAGAAATTACATTGCAGTGAAAGAGTAGATCATACATAGAAAATTAAGACATCACAAAGTTAGTGAGGAGAGTTCAAATAGTTGATGGTTTGCAAATCTGTCCCTATTCTGAAGCTCAAAACGTTTCATTACTATAACAACAGTTTTTTCACAGTGACTGGTTTATGGCAGAACTGTTGGCAAAACTGGAACAGAACAAATTGATGTTGTTATGTATGATTGACATTTTTACTCCTTTTTGTGGCCGCAGCTTCTTTGCAATTGCAGTAATGTACGATATTGTTACTGATGATGAGAAAATCTAATTTCCTGGGGTTTGGACAATGTGGTATCTTTGAACGAGAGTATTTGTTATACCTTGCTCAACAGGAAAGTTATCAAAATGCTTGTGAATAGCTTCCTGTTTCCTCTATATGGCAGTGACATATGATCATTTCAAAGCCCCTTGTAAAAATCTGCATTAAATTTGATAGATTTTCTTTTTAAATTATGGTGCATTTAAACATATCCGTAGTGTCAGCCACATGACGTTGTTAGCTTTGTAGTTCGAGGCAGCTTAACCTGGCACCTAAGCACACTTCATGAAATGAAAACTTGGCCAAGGTTAGAGTTGTTGTACCTACAGTCAAGCGATCCTAATAGTTCACTGGCAGTATTTTAGTGTAGTTTGGCTTGTGTGTAGTTTTAACAGACCCTGTGTAGTGGAAATTAGAAACATAAGTATGTATATATTTTACCAGAGAAAGATGACTTTAAAAGAAAAATCTGTTTTCTTATGTAAAAACACGAAATGTTTTTACAGACATCATCTTTCTCTTTCCACACCAGAGCTGTGCCTGTAGTTTTTTTAAACTGTTGTTTGCCAAGCTGCTGACCTTACAGAAATTAAAAATGTCAGAGACTGTAATTTGATTGACCAGTGTTTACTGATATGGGGCTGTTGTTGATGCTGCATATGCTTAGTCTGGTTTATTCTTCTCTAGTTCCTGAACACAGAAGGTAACTGACAAAAGAGGGAGTGTGCATGTAGGTTTGGTTCCATATGTAGATATGAAAATTATTTGCTGAATACTTGTGAGCAACTTCAAAATGCTTATGAGAAAAATCAATCCTTTGTTCCATGATGCCTATGAGAGGAACTTTATTTCTCTTTGTTGCCTCCAAAGCTGTTCTCTGTAGATGTGTGAGTCTGGACATAAAAGTCAAATGCAGAGGATTCAAGAATGCATTGTTGTTTTTTATAAAATTAATGGTAGAAGAATTGCTGACTATAACTTTCTTAAAGGAGACTAAGGTCTTGCTCTAGTATTGAGTGTGTTCTTACAAAACACAAAACACTTTTCTTGGCACCTGATTACAGTAAATTTATATAGCCCTGCTTTGCTAGAATGGGTCATTTTGTACTTCAGTGTATCACTGATTGGTCCTCTGTAGCTTATGCATGTTCTAGTTGGTCTAGTACTGTGGAAAGTATGATAAAAAGGCATTCTCTCATTGTAACCTAACTGCTATTTCTATTAATGATACTCAGAACAAGGCCAAACCTGGACGTTTTTGCTGTAGATGTCTTAATTCTGCAGTGACACCTGTAAGAGAACATCCTACGAGGAGTTAATACAGGACTTTGACATATCACAAAACTCAGGCAGGATGAGGAGGAAATGAGTACATTTCACACACATGCAGTACAACAAAGAGCTTGGAGAAAGCATGACTTTAAATCATCTTGTATTTACCAATGTTTGGGAAGCATTGTAAGGGCTGGATGCAGATTATTGCAGATAAGCTAGAAAACAGCAGCCACCTGCATCTGTACCAACCAGAACAAAAACATCCCAAAAGTAGATAATGAACAGCAAAGGTAACCAACTGAATCTTCCTGGGCTAGAAGTGGCTACACTGCTGTGGCACATTGTTTTCAACCTTTCAGTTGTCCCAGATTCCTAAAACTGTGTACATTTCTGCTCTGTTCAGAAGCCAGTGCAAGCACCGCGATCTACTGCCTGTGAATCTGAAATATTGTGAGCTTAAAGCCTTGTGTAGTTGTGTTCATTTTAAATTCTGCACTGGGATATCAACCAGCTGGTGAGAAGAAAAGCTACAGTCCTATTTTTGCTCTATGAATCATTGTTAAAAAATGTTTTCATCTTATTTATTTTCTCCTGTGGTGCAGCTTTGCTGAGTACAGTGTAATTGAAAATCAGGGCCACGTCCCTCAGAAAATATTTTTGGTATAATTGTTCTTATATTAAGCAAATTATTTTATAAAAGGGGGATGTAGCACTTAGGGACGTGGTACAGTTGTGGGCTTGGTAGTGTTATGTGGTGGTTGAACTCTATCTTATGGATTTTTTCCCAACCTAAATGGTGTGTAATTCTGTATAATGTTTTTTCAGGTAATCGTAATAATATAAATAATTGCTACTGTTGTCTTCTGCTGTTCTGGCCACAGTTCCCTTTGAACATCAGCGTTGCAAGGGAGAATAAGTCAAAAGTTCTCAGTTTCACATTGCGCTCCAGCTGTCAGGTTTTCCTGACCGACAGCTTTGCTACAGCCATTCAGCAGCAGAACGAAATGACTGGTAATAGCAGTTCAGGAGTTTCATGCATCACTGCTATAAGAGGAATTGTGTTTTTTGCTTTTAGAAAACATGGATGCAGCAGCCTCTTTTTTCTATGCAGTTTTGGAACTCTGGTTTCTAGACTGGACCAGGTGCAAAATGGTCTCCTACTGCATGAGTCTCCCAGGCACCCCTCTGATCATCTCAGTGATATTTCTTTGATGTTCCTGCAATAAATGTATTCCAAGCAGGCTGTGTTTAGAAATGAGCAGTAGTAATTTTAAGATTTTGTAGCATATCTTATTTTGGCAAATTCAGTCGTAGTTTTTGAGCATCTGTAGTGTTTAAACTGCGAATGAATGTTAAATATATATATATATATTTTGCAAGGATTGTATTTTTTTTTTTAAAACAACTTTAAAGGTGATGGATTTTTTTTCCTACTTTGACATCTTGCTGACTGTGACATTTTAGTATGTTCCTTAGTAACCCAGTGAATTGTGTAAAGCAGCGTAAACAGTCCTGGAGAAATATTTGCTTGCTCTAGTTCCAGCTTTTATTTTAGTTGTGATTTCTAGTGTGTTTGTTAAATAAAGAAACGCCCACTTTAGGTGTGAAAGCAGAGTTCAATAACTGGATTCTCAACACCAATAATTAGTTTTTTTCCGTCAAGACAATTAAATTTTTTCTGATATTGTGCACGTTCCCTAGAAAACTGCTGTGCCTTCTTACAACTTTACTGAACATTTGTTCTCCATTCTGCATATTTCCTTTCTTTAGGGCTTGGGTCCAGGCCAAAGAGCACAATTATGCTTACTTGGGCCTTGATACTTAAACACATGCCTAACTAAGCAAGTAAGAAGTCCCATTAATTTCCACGGGATTATATGTGTAT
This sequence comes from Perdix hodgsoniae, assembly GCA_035772895.1. NCBI lineage: Eukaryota > Metazoa > Chordata > Aves > Galliformes > Phasianidae > Perdix > Perdix hodgsoniae. Next base: position 7,147,469 of record JAPSGF010000010.1, read on the forward strand.
TTGGAGTTGGGTACAGTCTTAAGTGCTTTGATGAACTGAAGCTCTACTGCCTGAGGATTTTAACACCAAAAAAATGTTTTTCTAACCACAGCCACATTAGTTATAATGCCTAAGATGGGTAGAATAAAAAATGGATATCTAGTAAGGAGAAAGTTACACTGTGAGAAAAATACGGTGTAAAATATAGACCTTGACCATTAATTTCAACATCAGCTTGCACAAAGACCAGCTTTGAGGTGACTCTGAAATCATAATATCAGTTAAACTCCTGTTCTCAATTGCCTTCTCATACAGCAGATGAAATCTAACTGCTTTCACTGACAAGTTTCAAAGTTTTGTAGTCTGTTGTAAATAAAAATGACCTGCAGAAGGAAACATCATATGTAAATTTGAGAGTGTTTTTATTTATGATTTTTTTCTATTGCTGTGCCATGGTCAGGGTCAGTATTGTTAAGATCTTAGGTCATATGAGCATTTAAATGCTTGCTGTAAACCTGTGTTTAAAACTGTGAAATTAGGTGACCTTTTCTTAATCTTTGAAGAATTAGTTTTTCTAGACAACCTTTTCTCCCTCTGTCAAGCCCAGTTAGGTAACAGCACCAGCTTTACAAGGAAAATCAAGGAGCTCAGCAGACCCCCAGAAGGTCTTTACTAATCTTATGGGAACAGAGGACTGTGTTTTGAGAACATCTGCTTTTCACAGTGCCAGGTATTAAACTGAATGCTTTTCAGATGCTGAACTATGGAGCTTTCCAGCTGTAGGATAGAGCTGGTTTCAGACTTCAAATAACGGTTATAAATTTGTTTTAACTTAATGATCCCAAATGGACTGAATGCTGTGATACTGTTTAATTGCTCCATGCCACTGTTTCTGACTGAATTTTTCCTTAGGGAATACATTGGTCAGTACTGAGGCTTAGGAGAACTTACAAGCATATTATGTTCTGCAGGGATTCTTTTTCATTTTGGGTCTGTATGGGAGAGATTTTTTTTTTTTCCCCTGAGGACTTCAGAAGTCAGTTAAAGTAGATGTTTTTAAATGGAAACATGGATTTCATGTACATCAGGGCATAAATAATGGATTGTTTCTTTACATTTGCAGAATTTAGAAGGTGTGGGATAACAACATAGGCTGACAATCTCTGCATATTCTGATGTATCAGAATCATATCAGAGATTAATCTAAAACAGTGGGTTTTGCAAATATTATTTAAATGCCAACAAATCTTAATATAGAATATCATCTAGGTTTCAGTGTTCTGATATAGCTGATACATCTGATAGCAGTCTTTTAGGTACTTTGTACTATGGATTTGTGCTGCAAAACTAGCAGAAAAGATAAAATTGGTAGAAAAATCAGTTTCTACATTTGCAGGCTTTCTTGATGTGTGCGAGAGTAGATTGTTTATGCAGCTCTTTGACTTCAGCTTTTCTTGTTATCTGGAATGCTTCTGGACTATTTTGGCTTATAGTTCTGTAAGTATCTTTAGCACAGTGCATTTCACCTTTATAAGGCCAATCAGTGTAAGGCTGGTGTAACCCACCAGCAATCCAGTTTCTAAGACCTGAACTGTACTTGGATTCAGAATGCAGTTGTCTTTGCACCTTAGGTAGTTTTAGACCTGAATATCATGCTGTTTCACAAAGAGGTGCTGACTTGAATTATTATGTCAGAGCTTCTATTCAAAATAATATTAGGAGTTCACATATAGATGGTCTACTTTCTTGGGAAGCCCTTTTCTTTTAGATTCAACCTCTTGGTGATGGGTTCTGAATAATTAATTTAGATGATATTAGCACAGTAAGTAATGACACGGTACCTTGCAGTATTGCTAGATTATTTGTAATATGCACCTACTTGAAGGACCCCACAAATAAATGGAAGGAAGGATGAAAACATACCTTTGATTCTGGCATTGACAGTACAAGTGAGCAGTTCTTAGGTGTAAAAGAATTTTAAGACATTTTCAGGAAAAAGACTGCCTCAGTGCTTTACCTTCACATTTCAGAAAATAAGTTCTTTCTTTGCAAGCTAACACAAGTGTTTATTTCTATGGGGCTGACAGTTTTATGGTTTTATATGAAGCTGTGATCCACTTATTAGCCACAGAGGAAGATCATAGTTTTGTAGTTGCTTCTTCTGCCTGCTAGCCATGAAGACTAATTGCTGACCTCTCATTCCTCTTGCTTAAGAGTCAGTGACAGTAACTTCACATTATGGTAGCCCAGACTACCCCAGAATTTATTTCTGAGGAATGTGGGGAACTATCTGGGTGGATCTGCTGTTGTGTTTTTTGTAGGATTAGGATTTTGAGGATTGTGGAGGAAGAACAGAAAAAAATCCACAGCAGAAGAGTCACCTAGTCTTTAATAGGACAAAGCTTGAATGCTAGACAATATGGGAAATTTACTTGAGGGAGCACCGTTTTTTGTTGGTGGTGGTGGTGTTTTTTTTATTATTATTCATTAATAGGATAATAACATCTGTAATTTTTTGCAGCTTGTAAATGAAATTACTCTGGGCAGTTTCCCATAGCATCTAAACTCATTACTTCAAGGTTTTTAAGTGACAGAGTAGCCCAGTCTGTTCTTTGTCATTCACCTGGTAATTGTGTTTTCTGGTTTTGCGATGGTCTATAACTTCTGGATATGAACACCTCTCCATCCCTGGAGGTGTTCAAGTCCATGTTGGATGGGTCCTGGTCTAATGAGTGGCAACCTTGTCCATGGCAGAGGGTTGGAAGTAGATAACCTTTAGGTCCCTTCCAACCTATGCTATTCTGTGATTCTATTCTATGGTACAGTTACGTTGTCAGATAACTAGTCATGCTGAAAAGCTCAAGTCAGCAGAAGTCATAAATTATGTCACTGGTCTGTGGTTTAGTTTGTAATTCATTTTGCTGTCTAAAATTTACCTGCCTAGCATTGGAATCCACCGCAAATCAGCAACACTAAATAATTTGCAGTAGAGAAGGAGACCTTATCACTTAAAGCTGAACTTAAAAGGTTTTAGCAGAAGCCAGAGCTTGGCTCAAAGGGCTCTTCTCAGTTTGCAGTGGCATAAGTCTCAATAGTAATAGTAGTTTGTTGCAGAACTGTCCGATGTGACTTGAGAGTGAACATACAAGCAATTGGTGAGGAATTCAAACTCAGCAATTGCTTTTGTTTCCTTGTGCATATGGACTGAAAATACAATGCTCCTTTGCATTTAACTGTAACATGTGACCTGTCTTTGAGACAATGCTACTGTGCTGTTCAACAGGACTGCTGATTTTACTGCCTTGTTACTGCTGATGAAAGTTCTCTTCTGCTCCCTTGCCTGAGATGCATTACTTCTCTTTACTTCTCTTGGCAGTGCCAAAGGAGTGTACAGAATTTTAATTAGGAGCTTTTGACCTCAACTTTTAAATTTTTATTTCATTTTATTTTTTAAGTTTTTTAAAATCAATATTTTCAGAGTTTATTTCCATATAATGATCCAGAAGAACATCTGATGCCTTGGCTGAGGAGGAGGAGCTTCCT